>OX411307.1:129278113-129736113 GCA_948150685.1 Rhaphigaster nebulosa
TGTTTATGGTCATAATCCTTTCATGACAAATTTCCAGTTTTCAATCAGTGTTAACATGCTTCGTTTAAAGAGGCATCCAAATCCGGCTGCTGCTCGCGCTCTTTCTCCTACTCCAGAATAGAGAAGAATGTGATCTGCGACAGTAGTTTCTTCCCTTTCTCGCTTCTTTGTCTCGGTGATTCCGATAATGTCTATTTTTGCTTTTTCCATCACGGATATTAACTCTTCTTCTTTTTTATCCAATCCTCTGATTGAAACGTTCCAGATTTAATAAACCATTTTCCTCGCCAAATCGTATTCCTTAATATCAGTCTAGTGCTAGTCGTTCTTTTACTTTTGATTATTGTTTTTCAGTGTATGGGTTATCGGCCCATAGCAGCTAAGTCTGTTTAGGGGGCTGCTCTTTTAAGGGCTTGGAGACATGCCGTTTTCTCTGCTTCACCTACGTTGATGTTCTGGTAAAGCTACTTCCAGAGACAGTTCTTAATCGCACTCTCAGGTTGCAGAAATATATCAGTCGTTTAGCAAAGACAGGAGGCAGCACGTGAAGGCGACTGACACCATCCCCCTGTAAGTGTTGTATCAGTGTCAAATAGTGCAAAATCTGACTTGATTTACGAGTTTTACGATTTTATAGGTACTTTAAAATATAGAAAACCCTTTTATGTCACGTGAGCACAAAGAACTTTTTTTTCTTGATTTTTCCCACGTTTTGCGTTATTATCAAGTAGGACTAAGTTCCGTTGTGTGATGGACCCAAGTAATTAAAATATACTTTTTTGATTTAAAATAGCTTAAATGAAATTTACCGAAATTCACTTCGGACAGAATGTAACAGAATTACCATATATTAAAAACTTTTTATTTTTAAACGTTTTAAAACATTAAATATCTCTAAATGTATTCTCATTTGAGACCAACTAAATGCTGATTGAGGGGTTGAAAAAAAAATACCGACAAAAATGAAAAATGCCGAGCTTCTAGAAACCTCAGGACAATCGAAGTGACAGTTTATTTGAGAATGACCCTCTCCAGTCAGAAGAGGCGCTGCACAATGTGGACTTCAATGGATAACAATAAAAAATCGAAGCATTTTGCTGCCGATTTTAACAACATAGACTATTTCAGAGTTACGAGTTATTGAATTTTACTAGTTTTTGTAAGCATATAGAAAACTTAATTTTATATTTAGATGACTCGAAAGATAAACATAGAATTAATGAGATAAGAATTTTTGGTCAGTTAATTTTTGAAATTTCTCGCGAAATCATTTTTACTGGGTAAAACAACCATTTAAAAAATGGCTGACGCAGTATTATTGCTATTAATGTTCATATCGTATCATCTCAACTTTAGCAAAAAATATCCTTCTAATTTATTTAAAAGGAATAAATACGAAATTTGTAAAAGTAAGAGAAAAGATGTGAAAAAGAAGCTGATGGCACAGAAAAAGAAAAACTGGGATTCCATAATCAATGGATTATATCAAAAAGTTTGATTTCTTGTCTTAATTAAATTCATAATTCATAAATGTTTTTATATAATACTGTTTTGTATAATACTGATTTATATGACATCTACTTTAATATGTATAATAATACCAAACTATATTTTGAATTGCTTATTTTTGTGTGTTTTTAGAACTGAGGATGAATGTATAACATTCGAAACTAGTTTTCAATAAAACAAATTTATAGAAGTGGCAAATAATTTATCAAACCCTAATTAGATTGATCCTTCTATGCCATCATGCGGATGTCAGCTGATCTCCGAAGAAATTTTTAGTTTTCATCCCAACAAACTTAGATACATATGAAGAGATACATATGAAGCCGAGGTGGCCGCGAGTATCATTTGTTGACTCATTGTTAAAATCCAAAAGGAGGAAATTATAGTTGGCCAAGTTTGATCAGTTTTAAAAGAAAAATTGCGAGTCGTTTCTCAACTGTGTTGAGTTACAAAATTGCACAGCATACTGGATCTACCTGATAGACAATGTTAAAATAATAAAAAAAAAAAAGAGAGAGAGATCGATGGGAAAAGCATAATACATAATAATATTAACGAAAAAAAAATTGGGCCAAAAATTTACAAAGCAAAGCCTAGGCTTAGTACAAATGATGCTGTAGGATTCCTAGTGAGTCCAGAATATTGGCTTCCGCCATGCTCTGGGACTGATTCTTTTTAAAACCACACAACTTCTCCAAAAAATCATCTGTTCTCTTCTTCTGAACCAAAGCGCTTTCACTGACCTTTTTTCTTTCGGCGAAAAACTCTCTATACTTCTCTTTTTGGTAGGTAATACATTTTAAATAAATGTTCTCTTTCTCTGCTAGTATTTTAATGCCCTGATCCTGGGCCCTATTTCACAATAAAGTACAAGAGGAAGGGTTCGTGTTTAGAGGTTACAAGTTACTTATCGCCATTAGATAATAATGATGGAATAAATTTTTAATTTCCTGTTTTTATATAGGCATTTTAAAAGTTATCGTGTTCAAACATTATAACAATGTTTTAACAATATATAACAACTATATGACAACTTGTTCTTTACTTTATAGGCACACCCTGTTTCATAATAAAGTATAAAAGTACAAGTACAGATGGACCTATGACTTACTACTCATAAGACTTACACTGTGGAATGTTGAAAGACGATAACATTTAAAATAGTTATCTAACGACTCTAAGTAACCTGTAATCTCTAAAAACGAAACTTTCCACTTGTACTTTTCCCACTTGTACTTGTACTTTTGTAATTTATTATTAAATAGGGCCATGATCATTAATTTCGAACCTTATTGTGAGATTAGTGCTTCCTTTCCTGTCGCAGAATATCCACAAATCTTGTTGAACCTTCCGCATCTAGGCAAAACACTTTCTGGCAACATTTATAATTTTTCTTCTCAAGCAGTTCGGCTACTTGCTTTTTAATAGTATTCTGTCGGCGGGTGACAAGGAGCAGGTTGTTTGGACATTTACCCAATACTTGAGCTGGAGTCTGACTCTCGACCATATTTATAGTGAGAATCTTCCGGTCATACATACAAAAAATGTAGGCATTACATTATATTGTCACATTATTTTATTATTTTAAACAATTGTATTTTTTATTTGGAACATTTATTTGAAACAGATTGACATTTCAAAAAAATGATATTATGAATTATTTTCAAAGTAACTGTTTAGAAAATTTTCCAATTATGTCCTAACATTCTTATATTATTAGTATAAATATAAGAATAAATAAAGGAAAATAATCAAAATGACGTAACAGATTTGACGACCACTCTACTCCAATCGCTTCACGCCAAATGGAACATGGAACAACCGAGAGTGTAAAATCCTGCGATTTTTTGGTGTAATGGGAAGCAGCTGGAATTCTATCGACTATTAACTCCGTCAAACTATGCCAAAATCCAATCACTTCAACCAATCGTGAATGTGAAAAAATGTTGGAGTGGATAGATTAACTGCACAGTTTTTCTCAGTTCTTAGACTCTGCTATAATACTAATAATAATTGTTGATCAGTAAATACATTAAAGTTAAGATTTATGATATTGATTTTATAAAATATGTGAAAAAATACTGATATGAATAACTTGTAATTTGGTTTATTTTTACTTAATTTATTTCAAGTAGGGAGGTAACTTACTTAAAATAAATTAAGTAAAAATAAACCAAATTATAAGTTATTCATATCAGTATTTTTTAAACATATTTTATACAATCAATATCGTAAATCTTAACTCTGATGTATGTACTAATCAACAATTATTATTAGTATTATAGCAGAGCCTAAGAACTGTGAAAAATTGTGCAGTTAATCTATCCACTCCAACATTTTTTCACATTCACGATTGGTTGAAGTGATTGGATTTTGGCATAGTTTGACGGAGTTAATAGTCGATAGAATTCCAGCTGCTTCCCATTACACCAAAAAATCGCAGGATTTTACACTCTCGGTTGTTCCATGTTCCATTTGGCGTGAAGCGATTGGAGTAGAGTGGTCGTCAATGGCCGCCTTTAACATTAGTGTATAGCATGCCTCAGGGTGCTTCTGCTGAGAAGACAGGAAAAAAATGTGATCCTATTGTTAAAACATTTTATTTATGTTCCAATGAATGTACTTTGTCTGGAAAATATATTTAGGAATATCAGTCAGAGGAAAAACCAAGCGGATGTATAGCTCCAATATGGGATATGTGATAATATTCTATTTTATATTGAAACGTGAGAGGAGGAGACTTGGGCGGGCTCGGGGACTCAAGAGCGTGGCCTGCTGACAAAAGAACACTGGCCTCACTCTACCTTAGCCACTCGATCAATACTCGCGTCTTAATTCTCCATTAGCACTTCCGACACACGGCTATTCTCTTCGGATATCAATCCTCGTGAGGATCTTCTTGACGGTCGACTCCTTAAGTGATGAATATATCCCGATAGGGATGAACAGTGATCGTAGAACAAGTATAACTTGGATCATAGATGTTTACCTCTAATATTTTAATCTGCGGGTTAAATCATTGAACTGCTATAACTAATGATTTCTTTGTTTTATGCATAATGTATTTTTTATATAAGCGTCATTATACAATACTATATAAATGTAAGTGAAAATATTTCATAGATAATAAAAATTAATCTGGGAACTAACAGGCATGAGGGTGTAAGAGCTCTATGATGTACTGGATCTGTGTCAAGCAACATAGCTTATTGCGGTCATCGAGTGACAAAAACACTGGCCTCTTTATATTTGGTTTATATATAAATAAAATATAATATTTATTATTTCTGTTGGAAAGATCTATTTTTCAGACGAAGTACTGAACAGAATAACAAAAGGAAGATACCATTTGAAAGAGATTTTGACTTAAAGTGTCACGTGCACTTGTAATTGTTGTAGATACTACAAGTATTTTTTTGGGGGGTCGCCATGTTCTTTCTTTGTGTACCAGCCCACAAAGAAAGAATGGTGTGATCTTTGTGAGAATTGATACCATTATTATTTCAGGATAAAGGCGTGTAGTTCATTTTAAGCACTTTAAATTAGGGATTGATAAATTATTTGCCACTTCTATAATTTTGTTTTTATTGAAAACTGGTTTCGAATGTTATACATTCATCTTCAGTTCTAAAAAATTCAAACATAAGCAATTCAAAATACAGCTGGGTATTATTATACATATTAAATTAAATGTAATATAAATTAGTATTATAAAACATTTATGAATCATCTTACATTTAACCATCTACTTAAATCTTGGTGAGCACCAACATGTATTTGATTTCTTATCCTAATTAAATTCATAATTCATAAATGTTTTATAATACTAATTTATATTACATTTAATTTAATATGTATAATAATACCAAACTGTATTTTGAATTGCTTATTTTTGAATTTTTGTGTGTTTTTAGAACTGAAGATGAATATAGAACATTCGAAACTAGTTTTCAATAAAAACAAAATTATAGAAGTGGCAAATAATTTATCAATCCCTAATTAGATTGATCCTATTATACCATCATGCGGATGTTAACTGATTAAGCAATTTTAGCTATGTTTTAATAATATTTGGTATGTAGGAACAAAATTTACAGTAAATTGCAAACTTGTTGTTAAATTTCTAATTACAACCATCGTATTTCCGTGGTTACTGGGTTCGGGAAATGTATTCTGATGGAATCTAAATATAACAATGCTATATTTATTACGTATTTTCTTTTGTGTTAGCACTCTATATAAGACAGTCGAAGAAAGTATATAATGCCCGAATGACTTAGAAACCAATTACCAGCTGTTCCTAGTAATATACAGCCTGCTGGGCAGAACTACCCCTTCCTGAGAATTAAAGCCAAGTTATTATGTCTTCCTCTGAAGCTTTCGCAAATTTCTGATAATATTGTGATATGGAAAACTTAATGAATTAATTAATTAACATTATAATGAAACACACAAGGTGTGCTACATAGTAGAATGTAGATTTTATTTGTCTACTAATAGGTTATTAAATAGATGTATTAAATCATTGTCTGTACAGATATTACTGAATGTAAATAATTAAAGTTGTGCTGAACCTCTAATGCATTAAAATATGATAGAAACTTACTGAATTTTCGCACGGGTCAACTGGTTAATTATTATAAATAATATTTTTTTTAGCAAATCTACATAGTCTGCCTTTCCATAACCCTCTCACCTATCTACCTACCTAATCTCAGTCTTCCCCTCGGATAATTTTATAAATGGAAAAGTCTTTTTTTAAGTCTTCATTTAAGGCTCCATCTTTTATTAAACTTATTATAATTGATATTATTGGTTGGGCCTTAGCTCTTGTAGTAGCCTCTTCTGTAACTGTTCAAGGTGAGGACTCCATTTCCTTTCAAATTATTGGATATTATCCTCTATTATTTTAGTTCTATTTTGTTTAAATTTGAGCCCTGACACTTTCGAGCTTCACCACTCACGTCCTGAGCGTCTGTGGCTCTAGTGCTCTTACTCAGTTTCCACAGGCTTTCAATACCAGTGACGCTGGGTGAAAAGCGCTGGTATCTCCTAGTGTCCGGCTTTGCCATCCACATAGGGAGGGCGAAGCTTGGTTTGGAGTTCTCTTGGCAGAATTTAAATATGTTATATAGGTGTGAATGTGTTTAAGATGATTTATTTTATTTTTACTTAACTTAAATTTTCTTTTTCATGGTTGTTTACTTATTTTGCTATTATTTAATTTATTTATTTATTGTGATGTACATTTTTTTTTTAATTATTGTTATTTTTTATTTATTATATTTTATTTGTATTTTTATTTATTTTAGGCACTCTGTATATATGGTATGAATGGATTCTTATAGCATTCTTATGGATTCTTATAGCACTAATACATATTGAGTATGATAGCTCTTGTTATTTTTTAATAAAAAACTTGTATCTCTCAAAAATTTTATTGTATAATTTAAATCATAAAATATCTAATTATCTATCTTTCTAATTTTTTTTTTTTTTTTTTTTTTTTTTTTTTTTTTTTTTTTTTTTTTTTTTTTTTTAACCACTATCCCAGTGTTTATTTATTTCTTACCTTAATCACGTCGCCCTTCACTACTGAGGACTGTTAGGAGCCTGCCTGCGTCTTGAGCCTCCAGGATCGAGATAATAATATGCAATTAATACAATATACAATTGAAAAATTCACGGAGAAAGAGAGAATTTCCTCTGAAATGCATTTCGAGAAAATCAAATATGGAGCTCCCCCTTTCTACTGTGTAAGGGCGTTTTTCAAACGCTTCTAATAAGCCAACCATCCACGTTTCCGGCCATTTCTTTTTACCATCTTATTCTATCCAACAATATGAATATATTAATGTGTATAATTCCATTTTGGAAAAAAATGTGACTCTCCTCCTTTCTCCAGCGGGCTCTTCAATTTTAATATTTACCTATCAAAATCAGCATCGGAGAAAATTGAGACAAACAAAAATAATAGACAAAAATACTTATAATAATAAACTAAATTAAATTTATAAAATGAAAATATAAAACTCCACATGATTTGTAGGGGATCCGTCTGGTGAAGCTAAAATAAAATAACGAGACTAACTTTTTTTAAATATATTATACTAGCCAATGTTTCGCCCTAACTACGCGGGTCCCCTTCAGGGCTAAATCATAGTTTTGAAAAATACAGATAAATTAAAATAATAGAAATCATAATTACGGTAATAATTTAATTATAAAACAGGTTTATGGAAAGGATACAAAAATAGATACAGATTAAAACTGACAAATGATAATTATGGTACATAGTTCTAACAAGAAATACTTTTGAGTAAACTGAGAAATTTAAGTATAGTGGATCTACAATAACTAATCCTGATAAATATTAAAAATTAGAGAATTACGTGAATTCTTATTTTAAATTTGAATACATAGATCTAGCCATAGTCCGTTCGCTAAGAGAATGCCGATGAAGCGTACCCAACTATTAATCTAACTTGGCTCAATTGCCATTTAACTTAAATAAAATAAAATAATATTAAATTAACTTGCCCTTTAGACTTTCTCGTCTAGAATTTGTGTGCTATCTGTCGTGTTTATTCGTGTTGTGCCACAAAACTTCTATGGGCTATAGAACATAAATTCCAAAGATCTGAAATGTGCTAGTTGTGGGAACTTGTTAATACAAACCTATAATTTCGCACCCTTGCTTCTAAATTCATTCCTGATAATGCAATGATGATGAAATTAATACAGGCCCAGAAATCCTGAGCTAGGTATGTATATCACAAAACAGTGCAACTAATATGAAGTTATTGGGAATGGATTTAGAAGCAAGGGTAGGGGCTTAAAGATTTTGAACTATCAGTTCTCACAATAAACACATTTCAGACCTTTGGAATACATTTATTTATGTTCTAACTAGAATAATTCAAATTTAAGGTAAGGGTCCATTAAAGAAATACGTTGCGTTACATAATATATAACTTCCAATTTTTGTATTTATGTTTATGGGTGATCCTCAGAAAAAAAAGTGTCATTCGTACATTGCATCCAGGTGACTAGTATCAATTAATTTTTTTTTTAATCTATTATGTTCATTTCGCTAATCGTCTCAATGACAAAAACAAAAACGATGAGTTTTCTCTGAATTATCAATTTTTTTTGTTGAATCAAACATCTCAATACTCATTTCCACCACGTGTACCTGGCTCATTTTTTTTACAAAGACGCAATTAAATTTAATTACTCCATTGCTTCCCGAAAATAAGTTCCATCGCCAAAAGGTGATGGTATATAGTTTTCAAAATTGAAGTATTTTGAGTTTTGTTTGAATTTTGTTGGTTGTAGAATAATCTAAACTTTGTTCCGCGTGTGTTTATCATTATCGCCACCCTATTGATTTTTTTTTTTTTTTTTAATGCATGGAAGTATAATGTATTTTTCGCGCAAGTTTTTCTATAGATGACAAGTGCCGTTGTCCAACGGTCCGTCCACATTTCACTTTAGCTGCAGCAGTCATATAAAATTGGCGTATTTTCGATGAGTATTCTTATTCTTATCATTACCGCTCCTTAATGTTTCTCCAAAAGTATGTACTTTGAAGTTTCTAAAATTAATTGCTCTTTTTCTCAACAAAATTCTAACAGAATGGTATTTTGGTTTTTGATATAGCTACATTAATTTTACTTTGGCAGGCTCTCAAAGTTCAAATTATTATTACCACTCCTTAAATCTTCTCATTACCGCCATAATTTCATTTTGAGGCGATAATGAGATAATGGCGTGTTAATGATAACCAATTGAAAATCAATAACTTTATCGATTTTATCAAAGAACCAATCAATTGAAACTACATTTCCAGAGTCTTATTTGTGATCCTTAATTTTGTTGCTGAAATTAATTTTAATAACTTCCGAAAACTTCAAATTTCAAAAAAGTTACCAACATACAGGATGTTTCAGGTTTGGAATAATTCTTCATTGCGCGATTGGAAATTTCATTAAGAAATTGGGAATTTTGAATTCATTGTCCGAAATTTGGAGTTTTGAGTAGACTGCCTTAAAACTCTCTTATTAGTAAATCTAGATCACTCATGATTTTTTCATATTTTTCGGGAAGAGTCGGTGACACTTTTTTAGAGGCCTATTTTTGAGCTTTTTCTGAGAATCACAGATATAATGGTATAATTTTAAGAATTTACTAATTTTATTTAAACTGCCTACTAGTTGACGTTTATGCCATACACAATATTTTGCACTAAATAGTTAATTTATTAATAAGATTAATTGATGAATAATATTTATATTATGTTTTAATCAAATATTAGGATTATGAGTGTTAGCCATCATTAATAATAATGTTTTATCATTTTTGAACATAAATCCCTATAAATTTATAGCAAATTAATTTACTTGATACTAAATGCATATAAAAATTAACATACATTTAACAGTTTTATAGAATAATTCCGTAATAATTATAATTTAAAAAAAAATAATCTAAATATATTTCTGATAAAACTGAATCAATCATGAGTTTTAAACCCTACTCTAGAATTGCTTATTATTATTCCAAATTTTAATGCAATAACTGCCTTGTAAGTTTAATTAACAGCTAATACTTTTACTGTTAAATAATAATGACAGCTATTATTATTTGATAAAAACAATTCTAAAAACTATTCCTCAAGTTACGGATTTATATTTAATTATTATAGGCAGATGGAATTTTATAATAACAATTACTTTGTTTATGATTTTTTTTTTCATTTGTTTTCTTTTTATTTGTATGATAGCGTCATAATTATCATATGAAATACATATTTATCTTTAAAGTATTGTGAATCAGCGAACCGTCTAGAAAATATTCTGTTTCTGAAATAACCATGAAAAATCGATGTAAGCAATATTTTTGTATTTTTACTTACAAAGCATGCATGTGATCCGGATAAGCCAGAGTGTTTGTCTCGAAAGATTATAATTGCAGGAAGGAACAACTTCACTAGGACAAATAATTAGTGCTGACTGCTGAGGGTGGAGATATGGAAGTAAGAGGGTGGAGAAGAAGCTGACTTCTCCTTTCCAGAGGGGAGATCCTCCCCTACAAAAAAAATGGTGGAGAAAGACATACGCCTGCGATTCTATGGAATATCAAAGAAATCCTATGAATGGAAATGAGATGGATCACTGCATATGGGATCAAACAGACCCATAAAAGAGGATTTGAATATATATGTATATATATATCCCTTATTAAATGCAATAACTTCACAGCTCAAAGAACGCTGATAATTGAGAAAACGCAATTTAATACTTTTAATTATTTTTACTCTGATACCGAAATTTTATATGAATCATATCAGATAATTTCGAGAGTGCAATTAGTTGTTGTAAAACGAGATACACGAAGATTTTATTCAGCATGTAAAAGTCTAATGAAACAATAATTTAACATTGACGGTGCGATAAATAAATAAATATATACCTGATATATATAGAAATACACATAACTGGAAGCTTTCCAGTAAAAAATGCAATAAATATGTGCTTACGATATGTTCACTTGGAAGAAGAGTGCCGCAATATGATTTTTTTTTTTTTTTTTTGCATTTTTTATTAGAAAGCTTTTGTGACATGTATTTGTTTGAGAATAAATGCTAGATTTTTAGTTTCAATGTTTACCGAAATAAAAAATTATTGTTACTTTAGCTATTATATGTTTACTAGTCTAACATAGTAACTTATTCAAACTCTGATAAGTGAGTAACTTCATAAGGACTGTCTTGATAAAAATAAACTGTTTTAAATGTTTTAATAACATTGCCCTTAATTGAAAACATCATAATTTATGTTAAAAATATTATTTTTAATAATAAAATAATTTAATAAAATATTTCGAGCTGATATTTTTTTTTCAAATTCAATTTATTATTATTTTTTTAATTTCTAAAATGTGTCTTTATTTCCTTTACATAAACTCCAAAGGAGTTTCGACTGTTTTTTATGAAAAACTGCCATAACTTTACTCATGCTTCATGATTAAATGATCAAAAAAATAAAGATTTGTTTTTTTAAAAACAAAAAAATTAAGTTGATGTTTTAACAGCGATAAACCTAAACAGGCAAACTTCAAACGCTTCTCCTGTTAAATTCCACTTTTCGGTATTGTGGCATTCTTCTTCCAAATGAATAATATATATATATATATATATCAGTTCTGCGATCTGAAGATTTTCTATTTTGTCAAGCCGACTCATCTTTCTTTGGACTAAATATTTTATACAACTTTCCATTTACCAAAACCTTTGGCCTGGGTGTTCACTGGAACCGTTTTCAGCGGAAATTTCAGCCGGCCGGGCGAAGAACCGGCAGATGAACCGAACGAGCTGTAAATTACCAGTACGCCTAGTGCTACGAGCTTGTTTAAAAAATAATCGAAATTGATGTGGAGGACTTATGCAATATAATTTCAATAACATTATATTACAATTGAAAATTAAGAATTTTTTTTCTCTGTCCAAAAATAGCATTATTTCAAATTTTATTGTAATATGCTTTATTTTAAGCTTTAAGTATAATAACTTTTATTTTCATTTTTATTATGGTTGAGAAGGAATATCTTGTTTGCTACTCTATCAAAGTTGTTTACATTTGTATTCATTAATCATATATTAGTTTACGTATGCTACATGTATGCATAATTTATAATATAAGAATTTATGTATATGCATGTGTGTTTATATACATAAATATATATGTGTGTGTATGTATATATATATATATATATATATATATATATATATATATATATATATATATATATATATATATATATATATACATCTTGTAATAATTAGTTTAGGTAAAGATTCTTTCTGCCGCTTAATTATAAAATAAATATACTTAATGAAAATCATATTCAATAATTATAAAGCAATATTTTCAATTGCATCTACAAGTTCTCCAACATATTTTCTATTGCGATATAATATCAATAATAATTCATAGTTGCATAATAATTTCAATTATAAATTTATATTGAAATTCTATAATAAAATAATAAAGAAACTAATAATAATAAACAATAAATAATAAACCTAAACTAATTATTAATAGATTTCTACATTCTCCGTTTCAAACTATAGCGACAAAGATGAAATACTGCTGATGTGAAATTTTATTTGAAGATTTAAAAAAAAAAACATTTCGTTTAGGTGCTTATTTTCATATCATATTAAAGTGAACTTGTAAATACAATGGTAGACGAAGGAATTTCGAACCTATAGAATTGATAGTGTGGTTTCAATTATATGCAACCAACAAAATAAAATAAACAAAAAAGTTCATGTGTGTGATTAAGAGCTTCATCATTTTAATTTTTAGTCTCTCAAACTATCAATTTTTATAAATATTGCATTACGGTATCATAGAGATGAAATAATATATGATTAATTATAATTAGTTCGAATAAATATTATTGAGCTGTGATAATGTTTAAAATTTTAACTTAAAATCTCTTTATTAACTTGCCTCGGATGATACTAATAAAAAAAGTACCGAACTCTAAAGGTAACTAACTAGTCCAGGCGCAATAGAGAAGATCTATTAATTTAAATGAAATAGTTAGGAAAAAATTAGTAGAAACAAATTTTATATGTTTTAGATATAATCGGTATGCAGTAACCTGGTGAGAAAAAAATCATAAACGTGCCAAAAAGTTTTTTTGTTCACGTTTAAGATACGATATATTTTTTTAAAATAAAAATAAAAATAATATGTAATAGCGTTAAAAGAGACGGAAAAAAATAATTTCAAACAACTGAAGTCGGTCAACAAATATTCGTAAAAAAAAAAAAAAAAATATATATATATATATATATATATATATATATATATATATATATATATATATATATATATATATATATATATATATATATTAAAAAACGCAAAATACGGCCATTTTTGGTCGTTTTATTACAGGGCTTTTAACTGTCGCAGGAACTTGTTTTAGAGCTTAAACTATGGATTATGTTATCTACAATAAAATTTTTATACACAAAAAATAAGTTTACTCGAAAATTGAGAAAATGTAAAAACAGATGGTTTTTTTTTACAAAGATTTGCACTCTGTGTCTCATTGAACGGCTGAACATGACCGGAAAATTCCACCTCGATGGTACTCAACTATTTTCGGCCGGCCCCGACCGGTAGGACGGTTGCAGTGGACGCGCTCCAACGCTTTCCTTATATTTGGGATCGTCCGGCCGGCCTCGGCTCAAAACGGTCTGATGATTATTCGGTCGAAATCGGTTTTACTGGACGTTCGGCCTAATACGTTGTTCTAGTCAAACTGTTAGGTTTCGTATCTATAACAGTCGGTAGTGGTAATCATTAGGTTTTGATCTTTTCTACTTATTCCAAATTTCTTTATCTTAATTATTTTGCTATTATCTTATTTGTCTATCTAGTTATATATATATATATATATATATATATATATATATATATATATATATATATATATATATATAACTAGATAGACAAATAAGATAATAGCAAAATAATTAAGATAAAGAAATATATATATATATATATATATATATATATATATATATATATATATATATATATATATATATATATATAATGTATATATATATATACTCTCTCTCTCTCTCTCTCTCTATATATATATATATATATATATATATATATATATATATATAGGGAGAGAGAGAGAGAGAGAGAGAGAGAGAGAGAGAGAATAATATTTATAATTATTTTTATTTAGTCTTTTTATCCAACAAAAAAAATCGTATACCAAAATGTTGATAGTTTGGGGTGCTGTCAGAAATAAAACACTCTAAATAATTGTTATGGCAATGTTTCGGCCTACGTCCTAGTCTTCAGAATAAATATATATAGTGTATTTTAATCGTGAAATAGAGCCAAATTGAAATAAAAAACTTATTCCATTACAATCCATGAAGGGTATGAAGGATTCACGGCATGGTAAGGAAGTACTGTTTCTTGATCAAAGGTTATTCAAAACCTGTGATCCAGTCAGCTCACGATCAATCGCCATGATTATCCCCTGTCCTAAAACTAAGGGTACCTACTACATATAGAATACTCGCATATTCGTCGGAATGCTGGACTCTGACGAAAGCCTTCGAATCATCCTATTGAGATTTTAACGAATATTTTGAGAAAGATTACGGGGGCTGTGCATAACAACGGTGTATAGAAATAGAAATATATAGACTGCGGGAGGCCTTGGACTCTTTATGAGTTGTAGCGCCATCGAAGAAGAAGACTATATATTGAGGCTGGGTGTGCACCAAAACTCCGAGTCTCTTGTATATCCTGACATCAGAGTCGATCCACGGCTGATAAAACAGAATAAATAAATTACCTGACACTGCCGGTTTCGAATCTATTTCTTAGAGTTAATAGTTCAGTGGAAATTCAAAATATAATTATAAAATTTCAATCTTGAAAACGTTGTCCTTTTTTTTTATATGAATTTTCAAACGCGGCCGAAAGTCATTTTCTGCAACATTTAAAGAAAATGTCTAAAAAGGGACTGACAAAAAAATCATCGAAAAAAAAAAAAATTCAGTCCGAGTAGGCTTACCCAAAATTACGTTTGGGTTTGAATCTCTCCTTCGGTTTACCCGATATTGACGTTCCTGGACTTGTTAAAAAGGAGGAATTATAGTGAATATTACACTTTTAAACCACCGCTATAAACATTATTGTTGTAAAGAAATACATGTTTACCATATTATAATACTGATATATATTACATATAACTCAATAGACCTGCCAGAACGCTCCAAAATTTAATTATTTAATTTAAAAAAAATTGGTCTCTCTGATATTTAATATTACTTTTTATAATTTTTTGCATACAACATTGTTTATATCGGTGTTATTACTGTTTCTTGATCACAAATAATGTATTTATAATATGTACATGATTAAGAACCTTCTTGGCCGTATTTATGTGTAATATAAAAGCATTATTCGTGATCAAGAAATAGTAAATTTTAGTGATCTAATTTTTTAAAACGAAACAATTGAACTTTAGAGCGACCTGAAGGGTGTATTGACTTATATGTAAGGATAACGGTTTTCTTTTCGGAGTGAAGTATATGAACAGAATATTCAAAACTGGCGTCGGATTTGGTTTTAACACTTTGAAAACCCCCTATATTTAAATTTTCGGGCAAAACTAAAAATAAAAATTTTTGGCCTGAAATTTGCAGACCTTCTGAGATAATGCAATCGTTGTTTATATGTACGGGAAGGAGATACTCCCGTTTTTCTAGCGAGACCAAGAACGTCAACATGGGATAGACTTAAGACGAGATTCAGAGCTCCAAATGGAAACGTAATTTTGTGGATTAAAAATTTTGAGCAACGTCGGAGCTGATAATAAAGGCGATGATTTTTTTAACTTTAAGGTTTTTTTGATGTGCTGAATATAAATCTGCAATAATTTTTTGTGAAAAAATATATGAGGCTTGTTTATTTACTAATTTAAACAATTTTTAATAATTATTTGACCGAAAATCAATTATTTTTTTATGTTTATATTTTTCCTTTAATATACTCTAAAAAATAAATGTTTAACTGAAAAAAATCATATGGATATCATTCTTCAAATACGAGATATAAAATAAAGCATTTTCAACATTTTTTTTTTTCTCAGCTCCCAGGCCTCAAGCCCCATTATTGGACAAAACGGAAGGTAGGTAAACTTCTTTTCAATACAGAACCACCCAAAAAATGTTGGTCAAAATCGGCGACGAGACTCAACTAGTTCCAAAGTTATAAATTTTCTTCGCAAATGAAATCAGGTTTTGGGAAAACGTCTCAAGCTCCGGTAATTATTTTGTTTTGATATTTGTAAAATTACTTCATTTAAAGACATTTTTCCAAAATATGTTTTTGTTCTCAGCTGCGAAGAAAATTTATAACTCTGGATCCAGTAGAGTCACAGTCACAAAATTTGAGTCACGTGTTTCTATTCTATATATATATATATATATATATATATATATATATATATATATATAAACTGTGTCAAATTCATAATTTTCACAAATTCTCTTGTGAGATATTCTGCTTTAAATGTTGCAGAAAATGACTTTTGGCCAAGTTTGAAAATTCGTATAAATAAAGACGAAATTTTCAAATTAAAATTTCTATAATAAGTAGTAAAATCACAAAATAATACAAGAAAAAAATCTAAGGTGAGATTCTTTTCCTTAATGCACTTTTAGAGCTATAAATGTCTTTTATTTTGTAAATTTTAGCGAATTTTTTTAACTACTCTCCTCACTACTTAGGTGGTGTGTAGACAAAAATGTAGAGCAACAAAATTAATTCGAACTGGATGATTTTAAATGGATCGACCCTGGGGTAAAAAGATAAATATTAAAGAGAGGTTTAAGAAATGAGGGATAAAAAAGGAAATATAGTGAAAAATATCTGTGTATGTATATACTTTTATACCCGAGCGAGAACTCTCGCATTAGATATCTATCCTTAATGCATTAGAAGTATAAGCGATATTAGAGAATCATATTTATTCGAGTAAACAATATAATGTTACCAAAAAAAGTTTATTTAACACACACATTTGGTGAAGTGATATAGTTTGTAATGACTATGTTGAAGTTACAGTTCATACTTAATAAGTAATTAGCTTACCCCACTTGTAAACATCTCTTCAATTTAGCCGTTAGGCAATTAGATCTAGCTATAAAATAGTGTAGTATTTATATTTAACAGTGCCCTTTGGGATTGGACATGGGAAACAGTATATAATTTCCCACTCATTAAAAGTTTTTGTAAACAGACTCAAATTGCTATAACGCTGCTAGGACAACGACACGTACGCAAGATGGCATGTGGCCCGTGCCGATTTACATATATCGTGCGTTATCTCGAAAACGGTATGTTTTAAAGCTTCAAAACGCTGGACCAATACGCTCCATTGGAGCGTATATGATCTTAATGCCCGCGTCAAAATCTTTAAAACTCAACCTATCCCGTCTCAAACCGTCGACTCGCAGTCGTCAAATCTTTGAAACCTCCCAGTTTTTTCATCACTTTTATTTAATCCCTAGTAAGAATTTAAGGAACAAAATTGTAATTCGTCACGTCTCCATGAAATTCCCTTTCTTTTGATACCTCATTCGTCAAAATCCATCGCTTCTGAGAGCCGGAAAAGGGATCTATACTACCGTAATAATATATAGTAGTGATATATATATATATATATATATATATATATATATATATATATATATACCTGCGTCGTCATCATTGGTTCTACCATCCATATATTTTATTTTATAATACAAAGAATCGTCCTACTTTAAACCTGAATGGAACTCTCCTGAATGATGTTCATTTGTCGATACTTGTATTTTTCTCTGGTGCATATACAAATGAATTAAAATGTTTATTTCCCAATTTTATCAGTCTATAACATAACTTTCGTTTAGAGTATTCGAATTATTCAAAATAAAAATTAAAAAATCATGAGGTGGCATGGTGCAAAAATAATCGATTTTTGGTCAATTGTTAAGTAAACTTTTTCACACTAAAAATGACGGCAGATTTTGATTCAGCACACCAATGAACCTTAAAGTTAAAAAAATCATCGACTTTATTATCAGTTCCGACGGTGCTCAAAAGTTTTAAGCCACAAAAATACGTTTCCGTTTGAAGCTCTGAATCTCGTCTTAAGTCTATCCTATATTGACGTTCTTGGTTTCGCTAGAAAAAGGAGAGTATCTTCTTCCCATACATATAAACAACGATTGCATTATCTCAGAAGGTCGGTGTTAAAAAATGGGATAACCAAATAAACACATAATTAAGGCTTTTGTGGAATAAAGTTGGTTCTAAAACACATAGGAACACCACCGTTCAATCAAATTGCGTAGTTTAAGAACTATTCGCCCAATAATTTGAATAGAGAGGCTTTTAAAAGTGCTAAAACCAAATCTGACGCCAGTTTTGAATAAGAAAATTCTGCTAATGTACTTCACTCCTTAGAAGAATACTGATCGATCTAAAATTCAATTATTTCATTTTAAAAATATGATTACTCTAAAATTTACTATTTCTGCATCGCAAATAACGTTTTATTTTTACTTATAACACTTTAAACACGGACTTAAATATTAAAATTAAATTTCAATTTACTCTGACATCCGGATCAAGTCTCGATTTTTAAACTTTTCCGTCCAGTTTTTATCCATGGACATATTATAATATAAAAATATTATTTCTGATAAAGAAATAGTAAATATTACACTTTTACACCAACGCTATAAACATTATCGCGATATAAAAAAAAAAGTAATATTAAATATTAATGAAAAAATAATAAAAAATGAAATTATTAAATAATGGAGCGTTCTTACAGGCCAATTGAATTAGAACAGTATTATTGTTGGGTGAAAATATATGTTTGTATTTCGATAATGTTTATAGAGGTGCTTTAAAAGTGTAATATTTACTATTTCATATCACTGATAATGTTTTTATATTATAATATGTCCATGGATAAGAACTGGACGTTTCCTAGTCGTTAAATAGTCCGATTTTTTTCCATCCGGTAAAATTCTTAGTTTGTGAAAGCTCCTAAGGAGGGTCACATGTGGCCCTCGGGCTGCTACTTGGAAACTCATGACTTAGATCAATTCAACGTACTTATTTTTTATAGAAAGTGAATAAGCGAAGGGTTTGAGTGATGGTTAGAGGGAAGGTACACCTGATACCATAGTTGCTGACAACTATTCTACTACTGCCTCTTCCTGTTTCATTGTCTTTGATACAGTCCGTTATTTCTGAGGAAGAGGATGTGGATTCTTTTTTATCTGCGTAATGATCGGAAGGAAAACAAAAATCTAACGAGGATCGACTTTATTATGTGTTTGGTGTAATAGAATCGGGAAGAGGGAGATAGAGGACAAGCGTTGGCTTCCTCTCCTGTTTTTTCCTAATTAGAGCCGAGAGGCCGTGGTAATTAAATCTCGCTGGGGGCCTACGTGACTTGACAAAGGATGGCGACCCTTTGTCGTCGGTCGATAGTCTCCTCCCGCCACAACCGGCTCACTGAATCAGCCCCATCCCGGTTTCCTCTCTGTCGGCACGAGCAACTTATTTGTTGTCCTATCAACAAGGCAGTTATTACTAACAATGGGAACAATATGTAGTACCGTCCTACCAATATTGGGGAAACAAGACGGTTTAACGAGAATTCTTTTAGGATATTCAAATGTTATTTCTGTTAACCATACATGAAATATGATCAGAAAAGCGACGGAAAAAGTATTTGAATAAATGGCATCTATATAGAGGCACTGGGGAGAAGAAATATTCTTGCCATTGTCATCGTATAAAGTTCTTCTTGTATATGAAACATTGATCTTTATTCTGGAACACTTAGTCCCCTAAGAATAACAGAAATGCACAATTCAAGCAGCTTTAGTCTGGCTGCATTACAGGAACTTAATTAAATTTTAAACTAAGAGACTAGATAAAAATTGCAAATAGCTGCATATATGCATATTTGTACAAATGTACATAGACATATATTCCTTACATACATACGGAAGATAGATAATTGAGATGAAGAAATAAATGATGTTTGAATGATGTTAGGGAGGAAAATTTACGAATGGAAATGGATAAGGAAGTCCAAAACGAGGTAACATGAATGATAAAGGATTTTTCAAAGAAACCTGATAGATGAGAAGGGATATACAAATTGATAGGTTGATGAGATCTTGTATTTTAGAGGTAGATGGAAGAACGTAGAGTGAGGGTCAAGAATATAGGAGGATGGTTTTTGGTTCCAAAGCATTGGAATAAGTAGGCATGAAGAAGGTATTAGATTACCAGTGAGAGATGTGGCAGCGTCTGGGAATACCAAAAATGAATCTTATGGAGCAATTTATTAAAAATTAAATCTTCGTAGTATCATGGTATTGTTTCGCCATAGTGTGAATCATATTCGTTTTTTTCGTCTCCTAAGTATTTTAAACAAATATGATTCTAATCAATGGCAAAACTATAAATGATTCCATGATACTACGAAGATAAACTAGCTCCACGATATACAAGAAGAACCTTATACGATTATAATGGTATGCAGATAGTCCATATTCGTGGTATCATGGTATTGTATCCTTCACCATCCCCTGATATGTATTCAATTGGCGCTTAACTATACGCCACGCTGATATGTTTTTCTTGTTATTAAGTATTTTTCTCCTTCCTCTCCATCTTGCTTCTATTCTTATTGTTTTAGATTTCTACCCCACTTATGATAATTACTTATGAGTATATTACTCTACCTTTAAGCTTATATAACTTTATATCTTACTCCTTTATTTTACTTTGTCGTTTTTACATACATTTACATATAATCATAAACTTTCCTTCTTTCATTTTAAATTATTTTAATTTTAATTATTTTTTAACATTTATATTTTATATTGTAATGTTCATTATTTACATTATTAACTTTATTAATAACATAATTTTCATTTACATTACTTATATTATCATAATTATCTTGATATACTTTTCATTCTCCTAAATTTTCATTCTAATTGTTATTATAATTAATAGTTTTTCATGTATTTTATTATATCTTACATATTATTCATTATCTTCCTTTCTATATGTTCACAATATTTTAATTCCCTTTATTTTCATTATCTATCAACGTGTTATTCTCTATTTCTTATTATTTACATTATGATTAACATATTTTTCTTTGTACTTCATTTTTTTCATCATGTCTTATATTACTGTTTTTTACGAGTATATTTTATTACTGTAATTGGTACTGTCACTGTTATTGCTTCTGTTGTTATCTTGTTTTTTTCTTAGCCCTGAAAACTTAGGCCAAAACGTCGGCACACTAGATAATAAGTTTTTTCTAATTTGAATATTTCCTTATTGGAAGCACCCCAACCAAGTTTCTCCTACATATCATGGTATTGTTTTGCCTTGGATGGGAATCATATCTGTTTTTTTTTTATCTTCTAATCATTTAAAACAAATATGATTCGCATCCAAGGCAAAACAATACCACGATACTACGAAGATGGACTCCACAATATGCTAGAAGAACCATACACGATCATAATGGTATGCATTTTTTTGTTCTTCCCTGAGCGCCTTTAAGCAGTTATTTATTCGAATACTTGTTGGATATTTTAGCGACACGGTAAAAAGAGGTATTTAAAAACTAGGCATCAATCGGTTACTTAAATGTTTAAATTCAAATTTTTATTATGTAATAAATAACGTGAACAAATCTAACTGCAAACTCTATGACTTTATACTCTGCGCGACAAACCTCATTCGACTTTTTCTTAGCACCGCTATTACCTTCAGGTTTACACGTATCTGACAGTTGTACTTCTTTGTGTATCTTCGTGTCATCTTAGACAAAATACCTTGAACCCTCACATCAAGCACAACAGACCACTTTATCTATTGTATTTAATACTTGGCAGGATCTCACACCTTTCAATAGACAAAAAACATCTCACTTAAATAAAACCTAATTGAATCTATGGATTTGAACTGTGGTGGACAGCAAAACAGCGGTATTTTCTTCATCTTGATTGACACCGCTATACAAAAAAAAAAAATAAAACTTTTATTATTATTAGTGAACGGGCAGAGTTGTTTATTTCAATCAGAAATCGAAACCGAAACTCCAAATTTTGATTAAAAGTAACTGTTGCTATTATTTTATGTTAAGTTGTCATATTCAAATATTGGTGGATGGTATAATTGATTTCGAAAATTAGACAAAACTTTGAAACGATTTTACATGATTCGAAAATAACTATTTAATAATATTATCGTAAAAATAACATAGCAGCCCATCCTTAGAACTGGTTATTTAACAGTAAAAGCTTGCAGTTATTTTTAACAGTTTAACGCTTTAATGTTTTAAATGTTTGATATTTCGGTTAATCTTGGAAATAAGGGATATATTTATAGCTATTATTTTAATATCAATATCACTTAACAGCTGTGTAAAAGATAATAAGAGATTTTTAATAATAAAAGGGAATCCGTAAAAATGATGTTTTTTCAACTAACTCCGTACAAACAGGCCATCGTGTGGGTTGTAGGTTCCCAGGGTGAGATTTTACCGGGCGTCCCCCTAAAAACCGACAAGTACCCTATTTTCTGAACTTATGTTATATATCTTTGCCCTTCCACCAATGGCTGATAAATTTCGAATCTCTAGCCGGCTTGTTGTAATATTAATCATTAAATAATAATATTACTTAATAATATAATATTACTCTCAGCGCGACGGCCCTGCGCTCAAATAAATAAGATTTATTTTTATCAAATGAATGTTAAATTGTAATAAGTTATACGTTCGGAAGTAGTGGCGGATCCAAGATTTAATTGCGCTGATCAAAACTGCGTTTTTTACACCATTTGAAGCAGTGATCATTAGAAATTCAGTTTTTATTTTGTTTTTTTTATTTAACGGTAATCACAGGAACATTAATGTTTTTGGGGGGAAAATGTTTATATTTTTCTTGGCACTTGCTTGCATTTAGTAGCTGAAGTAAGAACCCATCATTCAAATAGATGTCTCTCCCCTAATTGCATTTCTTTATTCATTATACTATTAATAATTGATATAATATTAAACAAGGTACTGTGAGAAAAATTTGAACAATGTAGACGTTATAGAAAACATTTTGATTACAATAAGGTGTTTATCTTTACCGTGGGAAGCGTCGGCGTGTGAGAAAAGCGAATACGGGCATTTGATGCAAAATTAGGGAATACAATTTAATTGTAGTCCTACATTAGCAATGCTATTTTTGTTATACGATATGGTTAAATAGGGAACATATTGTAGCTATTAAATTATTCAGCGCAGATCATTCACAGAAACAAAAATGAACCAAAGTAAAAAAAAATGTTTTGTTTTCGGGGTGGCTTCAGCCCTAAAGCCACCCTTTAAATCCGCTGGTGTTCACAAGTATAAGTATATAAATATATATTTATGTCTATATATAACTTATAACTTCCATTTGATAGCTTTAGATTGTAATGATGATGCAATGGCCATTGAATCCTTCGGTACTCGATCGTTGTTTGCTCAGTCATCCCTTTTACTTATGACTACGCAGCCTTGGTCTGGTTTTCTCTTTTGAAAAATATGATGGGTGTTACCTTTGATGTTGAAATATATTCAGTAAATTTCTCCGTCAGCTGCGTTGTTGCAAAATGATGAGACGGAATACTTGATATATCTGCCTTGATAAGGTTATTTCTTGATATGAATTCCTTGCTCAAGTGGATTCCCTCCTCCCCTTTCGGCTACTACTCGATGCCGACCATTAGACTCCAAATCTTTTGTTTAAGACCATATTACATTTAATCCGCTCTCAATTGGTACAGGCCTAATCCCTTGTAAAAGAAAGGCAATAAAATTCCCAATTGCCCTAAACGGATGATCCGATAGGCCGGTTAAGTTACCTGCCAACTGGTATGTAATAATTACATTCTTTTGAGAGATTAGAGAGGGAGGGTAAGCTTTGATGTGAGCGGTGCAAGTCGGACAGGTAGGGACACGAGAGCCTCCCTACCCCGCCTCGTGCCGCTAGATTATCTTATTGCCCTTGATTCACTTTGGTGTATTGTTCGGTAGAATCGTTAAATCCATTGTAATAACCTTCGCAATTATTCAATATCCGTCAATCGCCGATATTGAACTTCCGTTGCTAGTAGATGGCGCTAAATAGAAATTTTATAATACCTACTTATTGCTTTGACTTTCTAAAAGAGGATTCGGCTTTACTACTATTGGTTCTAACTTTTTTTTGCTTGAAGTATATCTGCTATAATCGTTATAATAAATTTGTAAATATCTTTTAATTCATGATGCATAATACAGTGATTTTAACTCATAATTTATTAAATGGAATACATTTCTTTTGAAAAAGGGGGACCTATGCAAAACGCTTTAAATACAGTAAATACAATATTACTTATATATATATATACATAGCTATACTTAATGCGAACTAATATTTTACAAAATTGGTAAAAGTATTTATTAGTTTAAAAAAATAAAAATAAAATAAACAGATTAATTTACTGTTTTATGTAGTCAAATTATAAATTATATATAGAAAGAATAAGAGGTAAATTTTCTTAAGAATATTTCTGATTTGAAGATATTTTTCTCAGCAAATATAGTTTGGACATTAAATATTCGTCTGTGCATGACATTTGTTTGAAATTATATTTCACTATTAATATTCCATTTACAGTTTCAATGTTCAGTTGGTTTCTTGCAGATCTCCGATGTACGTTGATGTGAGAAAAAACTCTTTCCACACTGTAGTCAGAAATGGAAAAGCAAAGAAAGATTCACAAATAATAATATTTCTGAAAAACATTCCATGATCTTACATTTCGTGAAGGATTCCAACAATTTCAAGTGTAGCTGATGGTAAAAAAAAAACCCATCCCCACTTATCGGACTGCGGTCCTGAAGAGGACAAACATTAAAAAGGTGGACATTTTCTCAAAAAGTCGAACGTCTGGTCACCCTGCTTACTGGTCAATTTACCATGAATTACCACTCGGCAAAATCTGATGACCGATACTAAGAGATCTGTGCCTCTTGAGTCACTGCAATGAATAATGTCCGGAAATCCCATGGATGGTTTATGAAATAATTTAGAAATCACTTCAGTCCCACCTCGAGCTCACCGGAGATGATACAAAGGATCGTAGCCATAGTAGGGGAGACAAAGGAGTATACCAAATGCTGATGGGCGCTAAAGGTATTTTATAAGCTGCTTGAGTATTGAGATGGATTTCAGTGTGATATGGGAAATTTGGTTATTTTAGGATAGGCACTGACCAAAGATGATTTTAAGTGAATAGGGTGTTATTGAGGAAAAAGTATGGGAGCATTAAGAAAAGTTTTTGCTATCAAAATGGTTATTTTATTAGAAATTGATCCTAAGAATTTATACCCTGAGAAAAGTTTATTGTTGGCAATAGCGAATTTTGAAAGGAGAAGAAAGAGAGGAAAACAAAAACATCATTGAAAAAAGTTTCCACATCCTCTTTGAGAGGTGGTATTAAAAGATGGAAAAGAGCGGCGAGGATAAATTAAAATGGAGAAGTATTGAGAAGAGAATGTTCTTAAATGAACAATCAATACATAAAGAAGAAGAGAATATTTCGATCACATAAATTTTTATTTTATTAATTCTTATTTTTTTTAACAATAAAAATCGAGATATACGATTATATATATATATATTGTATTTTATATTAAAAATCGTTGTATTGTTGCCAAAGGGCCGAGGGCCATCCAGGCTAAGTTGACTAATGGATGTTTAAATTGCCTTATAATGTCCCTAAGAGCAGCCGAATCTTGAATGAAAGGCGCCATTGTATACCAACAAAAGGGCAGCATTGTGAAGAGAACATTAGGTGATTTCTAGTGTATGATATTTAGGTGGATCCCAGGTAGCTGTCGGTTCGAATAGGTGTTGCAAACCTATTGAGGGGAATAGAGACGTGGTTTTCAGCCAAGTTTGGGCCTTGAGTTGCGAAATTTACTCTCGAAATATTGTTATGTATTATCTGATATAAAAGACTACTTTGTTTGAACAACGAGCTATTCAATTTGCTTATAGAATCATAAATGATACTACAACAATGTTAGCCGTCATTTCGTCCTCTTAGCGAACATTTACGCACAATAGGTTACAACAAGCATTCAAGAAATTCTATAACTTAAAAAGATAGGCAATATATGTCTACATCAATAACACTCACACTTATTAAAAATGGATCTCCATTTCTTCCGAACATGGACTCTACTAAACCTTGAGAATAGCGAACCAAATAACCTATTGCAAAAGCTACGAACCTAACTACCGAAAGCACATTTTTTTTTTGTATCCACTTTTTTCAAATCAATCTCAAAATCTAAAGATCCCCTAATTTCCGCAATTGGAAATTACATAAAACAACTACTTGTCGATAAAAGCATAAGGTCAAAGCATGCTCTGCTATAAACATAATAGCATTACATTGACATTATATTTATATTAATTATGCCTATATTCATTGTTAATAACTTACACTTAAATAACCACTAATGTGTATTCTCCCACATGAATCTAATCTGCCTATAAAATTACAATGAAAAAATGTTACTTTCTAGCTTTGCCTCGAACTTAGCTTGTTTCATACTTTCTATTCTTTCTGATACAGAGTTGTTTTTTTGTTGTTGTTTTTTCAGCAATCTAACATCAATTGCATCCCATTAAAAAAAAAACTCTACTACTACTTATACTATTGAAATTGCACCAAGTCTAATCTCAATGCAATTAATAATCTTTTTGAAAAAAGTATAGTAAAAAAAATTATTTATTTAAAAAAATATTAACATTATCAAATATGAATCTATTGTGTTTATTATAAAATAATATATGAATCAATTGCGTTTATAATAAATTATAATATGAATCTATTGATATTTAATCTAAATATTAAAAAATATATATTAAAAAAATATCTATTCATAAATATCTAATTAAAATAAATGTTAATAAATATCTATTAAAATTTTAATATAATAAAAAAATATTAAGATATAAAATATGAATCTATTTTGGTCAGGATTGTATAATTAGTATTAATTATTATATTTATTTATGTATAGTATTTATAATTATATTTAGTATAGTTGGATTGTATAAGTAGTTTCAGAATTGACCTCGCGTCTGATTTACACACTCGCAGAAACTTGGTGTATAGTGCTTACTTATTTTGTTTTTTCATGTTAATATCTTTGGATTTTGTTTTGCAAAAAATGTTAATTCCATATATATATATAAATATATATATATATATATATATATATATATATATATATATATATATATATATATATATATATATATTAGTTCTATAGGAATCTACAAACGTCCATAACGTTTACATTTTCGACGGGCTAATTGACAACTCCATATAAATCATTGCAAATTTATTAAAACCATTAACAAATTGATTACCATCAGAGTCCAATCTTCTACATTATTCATTTTTGGTTTATCTTTATATCCACAATTTATTTTTATTTTTTTAAGCAGTTTCCAAATATCCAGTGCATTTTGACGCTGTTGTATCCATTTTTAATCTCCATGTTTGTGGATATATTTAAATAATTATAGATATTATGATTACTATTTATATAAATATACAAGCATATATTGGATATTTTAATTAAAACTTTTTTTTGATTACGAAAAATTATTTCTGTTTCTCCCTCCATTTGATCTAAGTTTTAATTACAGAGTAAATTCAATTCAGCTTAAATACTTTTAAACATAAAAACGAAGAACTGTAATATATAGTTATTATAATCTATAATAGAAAGAAAAAGAATTTGAACTGCTGATAAAAAGGTCTTGTATACATTTGCTCACTCTTCAGCTATTTAATCTGTCCAACTTTTTTTTAATTGAATACATCTCATTTATTTTTTAAAGTAATTTGCTTTAAATAACAAATACAAATCATAAACTTCATAGTTAATTCAAAATATTAAAACTTATTTTTATTACATTTAATAAAAATTTTCAGTCCATATCTCAGCTTTAACTAAGAAGAATATTTATAAATTTAATATTTTATAAACATGATAAACTGTGATGTACACATAATTAATTATAATAATAAATGACCAAAATATGGTTACAATATCAATATAAATACCATATTATGGCATATTTACAAATTTTAGTTATTTAAATTAATAAGTAAACGATGATGACTTAAAAATTATTTGTTTTTAAATCATTATATTAAGTTCAAAATATGTGTATATCAAAACATTCTTACACAAAAGATATAAATAATTATGTTATTATATTTTCAGGAAAATTAAACCCTTTGAAACTTCTTTCTATGTTTTATTCTTTTATTAATTACATTTGACAACGTTTCGGGCCTATTTTGGCCATTTTCAAGCAAACCATCTATAAACAAAATCATTACACATTAATTTCATATTTTAATTATAAACCTTCACAAACACAAATAACTGTTAATTAATAAATTCAGATCAAGATGCTAATACTATACATAAATGGTATAAATTTACATCATTCATATGAAAAGTAATTTAGAAAAGGCCAAATTAACAATTAACTACCATTTTATCGTATCAGTAAAATTCTGAAAAGGTTATTATTTTTTGGTTTGTTTTTTTAAAAAAGTAACATGAGAGCTTCTTCGATCACCGATTTCGGGGGTTATTACTAGAAAACATATAGTTCTCAGTGATAGAAAATGTTGGCCTATATTTACAGGAGTAAACTTTATGGTCGAGTAAATTTTCGATTTTCTGTTATACAAATACATTTGTTGCATATATATTTTTTTTAATTATTTATATACTTATATTTCAAGACTTATTACTGCATAATAGCCCGTCCTCCGAAGATATCAATGACGGTAAAGCGGCAAGAGCGCTCTCCTTTCAAGTATCAAATGCCGGCTCCTCAACCACTTAAAGCAGCACTCTCTCCTAATGTCCCATCCCCCCATCGGACTTGCATTTTTTTTTTTTTTCTGCCCGCCTATGCAGTATTATTACCTCCAAATGCACAAAAAATGCGTTATTTTACTACGTGCTCATTCAAAAATCAAAGAAAATAAAGGTTCAAGGTCTGAAAAAAAAAAAAAAATTCTTGACAAATCCTCCACTTGAATACTTTAATAGTTCCAGGGGCAAAGGGGGCACTTGCCCCGGGTGGCAGAATTTACAGGACGCAAATTTATTTTTAGGTTTAAAATAAAAATATTTGCTTTCCATTTTGATTGTTTTGACCTTAATTCAGTCAACACAATGAGTTGATAATATGAGATGATTTACTTCGAAATATATTACATCAGGCATTATCAGGAAAGAAATAATAAGATCACATATTTGCGGACAAAATGCAGCACATCTCACGTCAACAGTCAAAAAGGCACATCAACTAGAGAAAGTACTTCATTCAAAGAAATCTGCTATACTTATCTAAAAGAAACTAATCAAATAGAAATAGTACGTAACTCGTATACTGTTTTAACCTATACTGGAGGAAAAGGAAGGGAACATTGCTAATAATTAAATTAACGTGATTTCTTTTTTTCTTCAGTATACAGGATGTCTCGAAGGCCACGGGAAATATTTAAAGAGGTGATAGTAGGCCTTAAAGAGCAAAAAAAAAGTCATATGAGCCATGGTCCGATTTCACACAGAAAATTATTAAAATTAAAATTTTGTGTTTTTTTTTTTTAAGTTGGTAAGTCACGCGTTTTGTTGAATAGGAAGCGATCACACAAAAACTATCCAAGGTAATTAAGTTTCAAACCACCATCGTAAAGCAGATCAAATTCCCTTTTAGAAATATAGTTAGCCTTAACTAAATCCATGGGGCTTTCGGCGGTACCAATAGCAAAAAATATTATTTTATTTTTAAAATCACACATTACTTGTGAATGTTTTCCTCAGCCCTCCCGCTGAGCTACAGGTACACCACTTTTTGTAAAACTTCTACTGTTATTTAGCTTTTATTTCGTATGAATGAAGTTGAGGTTTCTTTTTGTCTACAATTGGCTCTTGATTTGCCAAAAAGTGTGGTGTGGAATTAGGTTTCCTCGACAGAGAAGTGTTTTTAGATCAATAAAATAGCACGGAAATACATAATAAAAAGCTTCATTGAGAAATAATACAAAACAAAAACAAATATCTGTAAATTAACCAAAAAAATTGTGAAATTAAATATGAAATGAAACTGCCCCTGTAAATATAAGTGAAATAAACATAAACAAATCGAAATGAATAATGCTTAAATATTTAAAAGAATAATATAATTATTTTTACCACAGTACTATAAAAAAAAAAAAATACAAAGCATATTTAAATTAAAAATATCATATTTTTTTTTGTGTTGTAAAATTATATTATTCTTTTAAATATTTAAGAATTATTCATTTTAATTTGTCAAATTAAAATACATTTTATGACCTAATACCCAATAAACAGAATAAGTAGAATTAATTATATGTGTATAGGTCGACCTATACACGTATATGTATATATATATATATATATATATATATATATATATATATATATATATATACACACATATATATAATCAGTGCCACATTAACCATATAGGCAATGTAGGCTATTGCCTATGGGTCTCACGCCTCCTAGGGGCCCCGTGGCCCTCAAGAAAAAAAAAGTAGCTATAATTTTCTTTGCAAAGATTTCAGGTTATTTTTTAAAGGAAAAACAATATCATCAAATAAGCTTATAAGGTACAATACATATTTATTTTGTCACTCAAGTAAAACTTTGACACAGGCAACTGTCCTGACAATACCTTCTGCAACATTACTCGGCTATGTTTCAATACAAGTTCAGAACGCGTTGCTTTATTCTGAGACTAGGTCCCATCAAAATAACGAAAATGAACGAATAGAAAGTAAACCACATCTGGCCAAAAAACTACAATAATAACCGTTCGGAAGTTTTTACATCAATTATAATTTTTAAAAAAATGAATTCTTCTCTTAAAAAAAAAAGTACACGTATTCAACAAAAACGAAAACAAAATGTAAAAAGGAGGAACTTGTTGCCAGTGAGTGGACTGAGGATTTGAATTGTAGGAGTCTGTAGATGTAGGGAGGATGCTGGGATTTGATGGTTTCGTATAGGAAATATTGTCGCCGAGTGGAAGAGAAGAGCAACTTTAATTTGCCATAAAGATGGGATAGGTGGGACCACCTCGAGGAAACGATCTTAAAAAGAAGTTAATGATTCGCTTCAATCTGTCCTCGCGTACAATCGAGATACCACCATATACCACACTGCCGTAGTCAAAGTGGGGAAAAATAAGAGGGGATACGTGGAGCTTACGGGTTGATTGTGGAAGATGTCGGGAACGATGGAATAACTTGAGGGTACTTATTGACCGTCGGGAAATATGGGCGATATAGGGTTTCCAGGACAAGGTTTGGTGAATAGTAATACCCAAGTTTTTAACAAAGGAGCTGAACGTGATGGGGTGATCATTTAGGATTACAGTAGGGAAGGTGACGTTGGATCTGAGGAAGGAGTTGGAACCTATAACAATGGCCTGCGTTTTCATAGCGTTTCATCTTAATCTATACAGGTTTGCCCAGGCACTGATCCTATCTAGGTCTTCCTAGGTATTGACAAACGGTACTAATAATTCGGAAGGAGAAAAGGATAAGTAGATTTGGAAGTCGTCGGCGTATAGGTGTTGGGGACAGTAGTGGATTTAATCAGGAAGATCATTGATATAGGAATAGAAAAGAAGTGGTGATATGCTTGAATCCTGGGCTACTCCTGAGGACAGGGCATGGAAGGAAGATAGAAGTTGATTAGGAATGGAAACTGCTTGAGTCTGATCGGAAAGGAAGGATTGAAACCAACGAATAGCGCTATTGGAAAAGGGTTTTGATTTTAATTTGGTAAAAATGATAGAATGGTACAGGGAATCAAAAGCTTTGGAGAAGTCAAGTAGGATTAGTACGGTTAACTTTTTCTCGCCCATAGCAGTATGCAAGTCACTGGTGATTTTGATGAAAGTGGATTGAATGGAGAAGTCAGGTCGGAAACTAGATTGCAGAGGATCAATTAAAATGAATTTTTCAAGGAAATTGGATATTTGTGACTGAACGCAGGGGTCTGGATATTGTATGATATTTGAATAAGGTGGTGAGAGGAAAGGCTGAACAGGAAGTTGAGAAGAGGCAAGAAGATTCTGCGCTGAATCCAAAACATGTATGTGTAGCCTGGTATCGGACCAGCAGGTATGGTGTGTAGGAGAAAATGGAACAATGAAAAGATGGAGGGAGAAGAAGAGATTTTCGAGGTAGAACCTGTCGTTAGAGTCCGAAAGAAGATAGGTGTTAAGATCGCCGGAAATTATTATATTATTGTAGAAAGGAACGTAATTGAAAAGGTTTGATTCAAAGGATGAGTCAAAAGGAATCAAAGGAGAGCGATACACCACAACATATAGGATAGAATGTCCATTGCAGGAAATTTAGACGAAAAGGAAACCTATGTGTGGATAATCAGATGAGGATGAGGTATCTAGGATTCAGGATTTCAGGCTAGATTTCATGCACAAAAAGACCCACACCTCTACCAGTCCGGCCAATCCGGTCATGGCGGATAAAGGAATAATCAGGTGGAGAAACAGAAGAGGAAGGGATGTGGGGCTTTAGCCATATTTCGGAGACTGCTATAGAATGGTAAAAGTTACGGGTAAAATACTGAAGGAATTTGTCGTAATGAACTGGTTAGGATTGAGAATTAACGTGGTTTATACACTAGACATACTGGAGAGAGGATAGGAAAGTATAAGGTATTAGGCGGGGAAGATGCTGTAGTTATAAATATATGATGAATAAGAAATTGAAAAAACAAATGTAAACAATGACAAAAAAAATAGTAAAAAATTTTGTTTTCCCAAACGCGCCAAAATAAGTATAACTTAATAATAAGAAGAAGTATAAAAATGGCATGATCAGTTGACACCCGCATTATGGCATAGAAGGATCAATCCTTAATTAAAATGGCATGAATAAAGCATGAGAAAAAAAAAAGAAAATTGAATCTATTAAAATAAAGAAATAAATAATTATACAAGTAGTCAAAACAAATAAAACTAGAGACAGTGGGATAATCCTATTGCAATCCTGTTGACGAGCGCCTAGATGTCAGCTGAAGACCTCGAGATCCTGGGTTTGGACAATGTAGATCATTTCATTATATATATATATAAATTTCTATTACATAGTTATTCCTTTATTTTTATTTTTCATTTTGATTTATCATCGTGACCGTTAATTGTATTATATGTTTCGAAATTTGTACAGTGTTTCAAATTTAGAAAAGAGTCACGTTATAGATGGATTCTGCAGAAAAGTGCTATTAGAAAATCAACGAAACCAAGTAGTTGAGACATCCTGATAGATAGGTACCGTACCATTCACCTACAAACATCCGACCTTTCTTTCATTACAGTCATTTCCATTACTAGTTCAGTGCGAGAACAAACCAATGTGACCTATTCTGTTTGATACAGTCTACTTAAACCTTGGTGAGTAACACGTATTTGATCTGTTGTCTTAATTAAATTCATAATTCATAAATGCTTTATAATACTAATTTATATTACATTTAATTTAATATGTATAATAATAACAAGATATATTTTAAATTGATGATTTTTGAATTTTTGTGTGTTTTTAGAACTAAAGATGAATGTATAACATTTGAAACTAGTTTTCTATAAAATCAAATTTATAGAAGTGGCAAATAATTTATCAATCTCTAGCCGCTATTTTTGTTTATACAGAAAAATTTATTGAATTGAAAAGGGGATAGGAGCACCGAGATTTGCATTGCCTAGGGACCTCTAAATGGCTTAATCCGACACTGTATATAATTGACATTTTTACCCACCTATTATATTATAAGCAGACTGACATGATCAATTTTTTCCTATGTTTTTGTTATTCCTATGAATGAGCGAAACCGCCCACCATGAAGAGTAAATTAACAATGGCCAATCTTCCCTGAATGATTAAATAGAATATGTTATAAATAATTATTAACAATAGTCACACCCTATAATTAATTCACGGATCGTGATTAAAATTTGGTGGAGATTGTAATTGGAGTGGATTTATAATGGCAGAGGGGAAGCAGCGTGCAAAGGATCGATTAAAGTAAAAGTCTACCCTCTACGAGACCTGCTCTATCATGGAATTTTTATTATCATCTACCTAAAATAAAATACACACACAGATATAAATATTCAGTATGTATAAATTATTTTGAAATGCACTTCCAGAGAACATTAAATTAATTCCTCTCCAGACCCTAAAAGAAACTAATCGTTTGCAGTATAAGAATTCCACAATGGGTATCTACTGTTTTTTTAAACACCACTTAATTATTTTTCATTATTTACTGGTAATATTTATTCTTCGCTACCTTAATACCAAATTAAGGTTTTGGTAGCGAAATTGTTTTTAAGAACACAGGAATTTTTCTCAAGAGGCTGAGTCATTAGGGGTAGATTGAAATTTGGATTTTCAAAGGATACATCATAATCATGGGGTCATCAGAATCTAAGGTTTATTTATAAGGGATTTATTTCGTCCACCTGTTTCAAAATGTCTTCTTCTTCAAAAGAAATGTTTCAACTACATAATTGGTTTTTCTATTATTTGTTTTCCCTTTGTGGTGCTTTTCTCTTTCTCATCACGTTTAGATCTGATTTTTGCGCCTATATATATATATATATAGTAACTCTGTGGGAGGGTCGTGTATTTATAAAACTTACAGGTACTATGCTGCAAAAGGCATACTGCCCAGAATAATGTATAATAATGTTACATTAGAGATAAGAACAGTAAATTCTTGAAAAAATATAAAAGAAAAATAGCAATTGCAATGTATAGAAGAATAAAGTATGAAGAAAATCAAGAAAACAAAAGGCAAATAAGCAAAACAAAATAAGCATCATAAAAAAAAAAAAAGTCAAAACAAAAATATTGAACATATGTATTATAACAGTAGAAACCGTTTATCCGAATTAATGTCCTGTTAACGCGGAATTTCGGATAAGAGATCAGGAACGAAAAATTCCTGATATTGATGATAATTAGAAAAGAAATATGCCAAGAAAAAATTTAGTTCGATAAAGATTACGACCAGCTTCCATATAGCAGACATATCAATTCTTTTCAATTTATGCAGGGTGTCAAACATAAATCGGCTCAAATGCTTCTCACGGCTATGTCTCGCGGTTATATCACTCAATGCTTCAAACCGATGATATAATAAAAAAATGCCAGAGGAATAAGTCGTAGGCCTACTTCTATAGTTTCACCAACCGCAATTGCTTTTTAGCTTTGAGGCGCGGCGAAAACTTGGGGTCTGCAGATAACACCAATTTTTTTAATACACTCATTTTTAGTTATTAAAAAGTTATGAAAAATCCGTAAATCGTCTTTCGATATCTTCCAAATTGATGGATTTACACCGTTTTAGAGTCTTGTATTCTCAGAATCATTATTATTTTTCAGGCACCTCATATTTTCAATCGCAGTATTTCAATCGGTGTAGAGTACTTTTTCTGAAAAAGGAATAAAAATTAGTTTCTGAAATGATTTTTCCACAATTATGAAAGGGAAATTGATTGTATGAATTCGAAATGATTATTTAACATTAATGAACATTTAGTATTTAATAATCCCTAAGAGACTAAATTACTTTAGGGATGAATCCTTAAGGTGATGGATCCTGTTGGTTTATGAGGGTATTAATTTCAATTTATTATATATATGTATATATATGTATACACACACACACACACAAATACATATATACATTATTCAAATCGTACAATTATTTTCCAAACATGTTACCGAAATAGATTTCAATATAAGCTTCAAATATGCGGGTCTACTTTATTACACCGTTAAGAAGAGATCCGAAATGAGAAAATGATGAAATATGAATTGACGTAGAGCGAGACAGAGGACCCGGGAACGATATTAAGGAATGATATGAGAATAGCTTACTCAATATTGAACAGAAGGATGTATTCAAGTGGGCATATTGCCCTTTCGACGTCGGATGTAAATTATTATGCCTCCTAGCGCTGTCTGAGATCGGTTTCCTTATTTCCATTATCGATGAAGTGCCTGATCTCTGGTTACATTGGATTTTAGGTATGTCGATTAGAGATTTCCAATTATTGACAAAGAGCAAGTTGGTTGAGACTCTCAACAGCTCAAAGGTAGATTCTCTCCCCAACAAATATCTCCGATTTTCATTATCCCTATTGAATCCAGAGAATGTTTTAATAAAACGCAAAAATTAAAGTGTGTTTATTTAATTTGCCTATGTGTCGAAAAAAATATGAAAAATTAAAATGTATACAAACTTACATTCATAAATTTAAAGATAGAGAATAATTGATAATTATTAGCAACAGAATAATTAAAAATTAAATATATATAATAATAAAACGGGATGTTGTCTAACTAACTAAAAGTGACAGTACGTAACGGTTCAAAAGTTTGGTGCGAAATATTTTTTTATTTTGAAAAAAATAAAAACCAAGCTGTTGTTAGATAAACTATTGAATATACGCAACCATTCAAGCAAACATATTCACCGAGTCTCAGCCTTCATTGGTTTTCGATACCAGTGACGCAGAAGCGCTAGGATCCTCTGGAGTTCTTTATAAGTGGGGAGACGAGCTTGGTTCGCCCAGGCTCAGATTTTAATAACGAAAATGTTTGGCTGTATTTTGATATTTTAAATTTATCTATTTACTTAGGGTAGAGCCACGGTTATCCGGACCCGCAATATCCGAAACCTGGATTACCGTACATTTTTTATTTATTTGTTTTGTTTTCCATTAAGTACTTTTGTTTAATTTTTTCACAATAAATTGATACGTAATTATTATGCATATCTTTAACAGTAATTTGCAATTTTAATTATTTAATTTAAGAAGGAATTATAAAAAAAAAGTAACATAAAGTTTTATCAATTAGAAATACATATATATGTTAACTGGATCGTGTCTTACATACAACTTTATTTTTAAAAAACATATACATATTTAATAAAAATTTAGTAATAATATTATAATATTACTACCCAAGTAATGAATGATATTGGGTAAGAAAATTGTCTTGTTTTTAACCCAATTAGAGATTTCCAATTATTGACAAAGAGCAAGTTGGTTGAGACTCTCAACAGCTCAAAGGTAGATTCTCTTCGCAACAAATATCGGGACCTAAACTTTCTCCGAAATGCTTTAGACAAGCGCACGATTATCAGATTAACTAACTACTTTTGTATTACCTGTTTTTGTCTAATTTATGATATTAATTTATTTGGTTACTAGGAAAAAGATTTTACGTTTTGAATTGCACTATGGCATACCCTTAATGTAGTGACGACTTGTACGCTTAACGGAGTCGGTATACAGGTCTGAAACAAAGGACTGGGGGACACACTTGCTAAATCCGTATTAAAACACTGGCCGGGGAAAGGGGGGTTAGAATGACCACTAAAGGCTATTTACTGGGAGCCAGATCGAGGGGGGAAGCCGATAGCCTGTCACCGGCAGGGGCTCTTGCTAATTACCGACTGATTTAATTCGACCACGGCCTATAGCCCGCAGCTGACGGTCAGCATCCCTTCTCTACTCCCCTTCCCAAAGTACTTCTGTCGCTTGTCTGCGTTTCTCTTTTAGTATACTTTAGTAAATCCGCGATTTTCTACAGCTGTCTTCCTCAATGGCTAGGTCTAGACGATTTTCAGAAATAAAGATTTATAGAAAAAAATATATATCAGTCTTACCACTTCCCTCCGAACCAAATTGTAACCGTTGTTGAGAGGAACCTCTATTAACATGCTATGACTCTGAGATGTTAAGTTAAAAAATATGTTGTGCGTTGGTGATCCTCATTCCCTCAAATTCTCATAGAATAGAGAAGGCAAGTTAAATATTGATGAATTTCTATTGTAGTTCATGTTTTATGGGGTTTGTGCGAGGCTCCAAAGTGAAGGCCTGATCAGTAAACAATGAAAAATCACAAAACTCTCACTCACACTTTTTATTTATTATAAAAATTGTATTTCATTCAGTTGCTTTATTAATAGGCCAAAATTAATTTATCTCATACGCTTTTTAACAATTTATTAATAATAAAAGTAATAATTTAATTATAATTTAATTAAAAATTATTGAAACTAAAGATATTTCAATAAAACTAATTTTTTTTTTATTGAATTGTTATTATTTCCTTGTAATATTCCCTCATTCTCAATCCTAACTTTTCTACGCCGACTCCCTCACACAAATCCTCATTCCCTCACTCTTTAAAATTGGAATGTTTTGATTTATCTTCCATTCGAGAAACAATTACGATAGGATATTTTGACAACGGTATCTGAGATGAAAATAAAAATTGTTAAAAAAATTACAGTGCTATCTGAAGTAATGAGAAAATTATTAGAAAGTCTCCCTATTTTCTAAGAATGACCCATATGTACTGTTATAAGATTATTTCCTTCTAATACATCTAACTGAAGAATTGATTTACAGATTCATTATACAATTTTGTAATGTTGCTTATAATGCATATTTTTGTGTGGAACTCATTTATAGCATCATTTTTTTTTTTTTAGAATGTTATGAATTATCAAATAAATACTTGAAAGAGTACTAACACATAATTAAAATCGTTGAGTCCACAATACATTTTGGAGAAACTGAAAAATATTTAAATTGACGTATAGGAGACAAGAGAGTACACACACACACATGTATATAGGGTGTCCCGTAAGTCACGGGAAATATTTAAAGAGGTGATAGTAGATCTCAAAAGCAAGAATGTTCATATTGACCAGTGATGGCCAACCTTTTGTTTTCCACTCACCAATTTTTCCAGAGAGGAGTTCTGATGCGCCCTATAACTCGAGCACTAATTATGTATATAACTTTTTACCTTCATGGTTAGGGGTTATAAAATAGGGATCTAACCTGCTTCGCTTGGGGGCGGGAAAGGAATAACATAATCACGCAATTAAGTTAATTAATTTACGCCAGTTTCTTAAAGCAACAATCTACAATAGTGAGAAATGGTCTCTTGTAAGAGAGGGTGATCAGTTCGTGGTAGTGCTACAGCTGCCAGAGAGTCGCGTTTGATGAAGATTGTTCTGTACCTAAATAGTTGGTATTGAGTGCAAGACATTGATTTGACTGTTCTCTCTGCTTGCAAATAGTCTTGTTCCTGGCATTTATTTAATAGCCTTAGTAGTTTAAGTATTATTATAGACATGACATCCAATGAGTATTGATTCGACTCTATGGACGAAACCCACGATATTAAAATACACATATCTAGTCGCAAAGGTGCAATGCGCCACTTGTAATCATCCAATGCGCCAAGTTTTCTTGGCTTCATAAAAGCCAGAGAGGGCTCAATGAGAAAAAAAGCATTTTTGAAAATTTATTATAATAAGGTTATTTTTATTTTACATATGTTTTAAACTTTTTTTTTTTGTTGGAGCTGTGGTAAAATTATTTTATCTTTTAAATATTTAAGCATTATTTAATTTTAATTAGTCTGCATGAAAAATTATCAGTTTTTGGTAAAATTTTGTTTTATTTCACAAAGAAGATTTTTATTCTGTATTTTCGTGTTATTTTATTGACTAGAAACAAAGTGAATTTAATAGATTTCAGCCTCGAAGCATTTCTTCGAAATTTCTGAAAACCTAAATTCACACCACACTTTTAGGAAAAACAGGAGCTAATTCTGGGCCAATCCCAAGAGGAACCTCCACTTCATTTATATGAAATTAAAGCTTAATTAAAGTAGAAGTTTTCCCAGAAGAGGGGTATCTATAGTCCAGTAGGGGGCTGGGAAAAACATTCACAAGTAAAGGGTGATTAAAAAAAGTAAATAAAAAAATAAAACATTCGCTATTGGTCCATCCGAAAGCCTCTTTATAATGGATTTAGTTAAGCCATACTTATATTTAAAAGAAAAAAATAAAACAAAACTTTATAGAAAAAAAAAATTAAATGAACCAGAAGAATTCTGAAACTGATACTGTTCCTGAAATTAAGTACTGACAAATTAAAATAAATAGTGCTTAAATATTTAAAAGATAAAACAATTTTATCATAGCACTATCCATAAAAATACCAAACATACTTAAAATAAAAATAACGTCATTATAATAAATTTTCAAAAACACCAGGGAGGACTGGCGTTTATGAAGCCATGAATGGCCAAACCGTGACGCAAGCGCTAAACTTGGCGCATTGGATGATACATTACATCATTGCGCCTACATATGTCTATTTTTATATCGAGGGCTTTGACCGTAGGGTCGAATCTATACTCATTGGAACTTAATTAACTTGAACAGTTTTTGAGTGGTCGCTTCCTATTCAACAAAAAACCTGGCTTTAAAAAAATCACTGATGGTCTATATTATAGAATATGGTCGGTTCCATGCGGGAATATAAGTTTTGTGGTCCTCTTTAAATAAGTCACGTTGAATAGGAAGCGAACACTCAAAAAATATTCAATGTAATTAAGACCCAATTGCACAATCGCAAAGTAGATAAAATTTCCTTCTAGAAATATAGTTTGGCTTAACTAAATCCATTGTAAAGAGGCTTTCGGGTGTACCAATAGCAACATTTGTTCATGTTTTAATCACTCTTTACTTGTGAATGTTTTTCTCAGCCCCATAGAGGGCTATAGATACACCACTTCTAGGAAAACGTCTACTTTAATTTAATATAAATGAAGTCGAGGTTCTTTTTGGGATTGGTCCAGAATTGTGGCACCTGATCTACCAAAAAGTGTGGCGTGAATTTAGATTTCCATGAAAAAGAAGTGTAATGAGAGTGAAATTTTATTAAATTCACCTTGTTTATAGTCAATAAAATAACACTGAAGTACAGAATTAATATCTTCTTTATGAAATAAAACCAAATTTTACCAAAAAATGTCTGTGAATTAACCAACAATTTTGAAATTATATACGAAATGAATTGCTTAAATATTTAAAGTAATTTTACCAAAGAACTAGCAAAAATAAATACAAAGCATTCTTAAAATAAAAATAATCTTATCAAAATAAATTTACAAGAACGCCAGTGGACTCAACGCCCCCCTGCCCTCTTTAAAACAGTGCCTGTCGCTGCTCTATTTTCATGCTCATGATATTTTTATTTTAAGTATGTTTTGTACTTTTTTTTATAGTGTTGTGAAAAATGTTTGAATTTAATTTGTGCTACTGTAAATATTTTTCAGATTATGTATAACATAGGACCCTTTCAAGTATGAATTTGAAAATCCTTAAAAAATAAATAACAATAGTGTCTTGGAATCCTCCATACGAGATTGGAAATACACCGATTCCACCTACAAGACTTGCATCTAAAAAATTATAATATATATAGTCTTTATTCGATCATTAGAATCTGTCTCAAAAAAAAAAAAAAAAAAGTGGAGAAAGTGGAGATCTCTTGGACATTTAATAATGTTTTTAATTAATTAAAAGTTGAAATCCAGGAGAGAGAGGATTTAAATATATATATATATATATATATATATATATATATATATATATATATATATATATATATATATATATATATATATATATATATATATATATATATATATATATATATATATATATATATATAGCCTTGGAGCTCCACAAGATTCTTCAGATTCCCCCCGAATCCAGTCCTTACATTGAAAAATCCTTAATTCTCTGTATTATATCACAAATAAAATTTTGATTATTGCTTTTATACAATATCCCATCAGTGGCAGATTTTGCCCGAAATATAAATAGTTACAAAACAGCTGGCCCACCTAGACATCTGAAAAGCAGACGGCTCCGAAGTCTCATAACATAAAATAGTAACTGTAGTACTGCTACCAATGGGAATTTTTTTCTAAAGACCATTATCAGGTCTTGATCATGTTTGCAGCACGTTTAGTAATTGTATTCTTAAAATAAAAAAATAAAACGACAATCTTATTAGGAAAAAAAAAGAACGTTTACACGACAAAAAGTCATTTGACTTAAACATGGCAATTGGTCTGAAGCATAATGAAAAAATGGTTTGTTATATTGCCTTTAAGGACTTAAGTTTAACAATACACAAACGAACAATTTTTTTGTTTTTTTATACCATTCTAATTATAATAAATGGCTTAGCTGATCCGAAGGTTCCGGGACCACGAAACGTTGTCTACACACCTTTGTCCACCGACCACCTTCCAAACCCAAATTCGTACGATTAACCTTAACCCAGTCTTCTCCTCTCCACCCTCCAACGTTTCGTTCTGCCCTTCAGACGTTTACCAGTCGATTCAGCGCTTATTATCTTAGTTCCTTACTGTGCTCGATTACAGGTCCTAAATATTTACACGATCTGTTAAAAACCCTGTACATGTCTGATACGTTATTTTAGATTCTATAAATTTTTATTTCTATTATTTTGATTTTAAAACACTCTCTTTTTATATTTTTGAGGAATTTAGACGTTTCATTCTTAAAGGCTCGGAAGTTGTAACATCGAACCAGGTTCTGCTCTTTTCCCCCCTTTTTCCAAGATATTAATTCCGATCTCTTTAATATTATACTTGATCCCTACTACTAACTTGTTAATCTTTTCTCGATCCTCTTCTAAAGGTTCTAAGCATTCAAACCAATTTTTGACTTCTAGTCCGAATAGATTTCTTATTAAAGGTTTTTTAATTTCTTCAGATTAAAACTTTTGGAACAAAAACTGCATATTTTCCTCTTATTTATATCTTGTTTTTTTCGAAGCTTCGCGATTACTAGTTCATGGTCTGGTTCACATTCTGCTTCACAATAAGATTTCACTATACTCTTTTGCCATCTATGCTGTACCATGGCACGATCAATTTGAAATGTGGTCTTCGAGTCCGGTGATGTCCACGTATACTTATGAATATCCATGTGTTTAAACCTAATACTTTTATTATTAGGTTTCTCGAGATGGCAACGTTTATTAGTCTGACCCTATTATCACTATAGGCTAATGATAAGAAATATCATTATATTCGTGCAAACTTTCTTTATAGATCGCCGAATAATATTCTTCTTCCCTTCCTACCTTTGCGTTAGCGTCTCCAAATATTATTCTCGTGCAGTTTCGCGGTAGTTTATCGTAATTACCCCACTCCAGTTTATCATAAAATTCGCATTTAATTTCATCATCACTGTTTTCGGCCAGAGTATGTATGTTTATAAGCGCGATTTTAAACCAAAGCCCTTGAAATATGGCCACCGATATCCTAACAATACAAAAAAAAAAACAAAAAAAAAACCCACTTCCCTCAATGCGGAAAGCATTTAATTCCTAATCAGAAGCCCAGTTTGTAAATAATAATTAACGCTCCTTCCGAACCAAAAAGTGTACATCTCTTCTGTTAACGAGCCATCCCCTGGCAAGCGAAACTCTTGCATGGCCAAGATATCTAAATTGTATTCCCTATCCTCGTTTGTGACAAATTTTAGACCGCCTCCTGTATTCAAATTTGCATTACATTCCACGTCCCTATACCTAAATCAGCAGTTCTCACCAGGAGACCCGAACGGGGGACTAGTTTACGTTCGTATTAAGAACGTTTTATTTCGGGAAGCTCCATGACCGTTAGTGGTATTTTTTTTTTTTTTTTTTTGAGTGATCTCAGTGACTCTGATTTTTGTTTTTATAATAATATAAGTACTTACCTTAAGGCTGTTTATGTCCGATCAGCTAGCTTTAATCCAATCTTTAACATTCCAGTCCTAACCAGCGTTGACCCATTCCGGTCTTTTCAACCGATTGTCTTCATTCAACCAAGGCTTCTTCCTGGATTTACGTTCATTCCTACCCTCTCCCATCAATCCTTATCCTCACTTAACTGGATAGAATTTTGTCTACACATTTCACAGTCAGTTCCTGAGCTAGATTTTTTTAAAATGTTTTTTACGATTTCATAAGGACATCTTTACTAAACCCTATCCTCACGTTTACTTTAATTCTTGTATCGCATAGTTTGACTAAGAAAGAGACCCATTGAATACTCGTTCTGTTCAACATACTTTGAACTGCTCAACGAGAAAATTTAACATACTTCGTAATCTCCGCCTGCATATACCCATGCGACGACATAAGAACTTTCACTCTTTAAATGTCCATTAATTCTCCTACTTTCACCGTTTTCTTTTAAAATAAAAAGTAAGAAGCTAAGATACAAATATCAATTTGGTAACTTGCAAATAATTTTGTATTGTTCAAAGGAAATCAGAAACTGAACTTTAGTAGTTTAATTAATTTGAAATTAATTAATAGTTGATCCTAGTTTCTGTAATGTCACCAAGACGTGGTTAATAAAACAAACAAACGTTACTAAGTTACTTAAAAACGCAAGCATTTTTTCAAGAGGGCCTAATAATTTCAATCAAGTCTCTAAAAATACATACATATATATATATATATATAGTTTTATTTTTCCGTAGCTTTTTTAAAATGTATTTTAGGACCAGAAGGCCTCCATTAACTAAAGTGTTAATGGTCTGACTTCTTGCGGGTAGAGGGCTAAGAAGTTAGGGGCCGGAATTTGATCCCGTCATCATTACATTACTAATCCTCTAATGCTAATACTCTCTTCCCACTAAGCTAGACCCCCTCTCCCCATTTAATTGGATACCTTATAAATATTAAGATAAAAGTTCCCATTTTTCAATTTACAACTGATAAGCTTACAAGACTATAGTTCAACCCATTACTACCGGTAGTAATTAATCTCAAATACAAACAAGTTGAGGAAAACAAATTAATTTTATATCATTTTATTCGATATAAAAAGATAGTTTATAACACACATCAAACAAATTACTTTCTTGAACGAAAACAACTGACAAGTGAAGGGCACAGTCAATGGGACACCGATTTCAACCAAATTTTTTGTTGTGATTCTTCATTCAAAAATATTGGACATGTGTGTCGGTGTTCGTTCCAATGGGCCCTAGGAGCTGAGAAAAAAAATAAAACATACTAAAATAGCTTTATTTTTTATCTCGAGTTTGAAAAATGATATCGACGTGGTTTTTCCAACAAAACATTTGTTTTTCAGTGTATTAAAGGAAAAATACAAACTTTTAAAAATTATTGCTTTTAGGTCAAATCAAATGAAAAAAATATTTAGATTATTGCGATAATTAGCCTTATAGATTTTTTTACTCCAAAAATTGTGGTATATTTTGATTCAGCGCGCCGAAAAACCTTTATATTGAAAATATTATGGGAAAAAAAAAGTTTTTCAGTTTCGAGGGGATTCAAAATTTATAAGCCACGAAATTACGTTTCGCTTTGAAGCTCTGTACCCCATTTTCAGTTTATCCGATTTCGATATTCTTGGATTAGTTGGAAAGAGGGAAGTTTCTCCTTCCCATTAATATAAACAGCTATTGCACTATCTACAAGGTCTGTCTAAAAATATGTGATTTGAATATTTGAGCGTGGGGTTTCTCAGAGTGCTAAAATCCAATCTGACGCCAGTTTTGAATAGAAAAATTCTGTTGATATACTTCATATTTTTCATTGCATATAATTCACTAGAACTTTGAAATCGCTATAAAACTTAAATATTACATTTAAAAAATGGGATAAATCTATAATTTACTTATAATTAACTTATAATTTACCTTACACTTAACGTAGTAAGTGTAATACTTCTTTTAATGTGTGCCGACGTTTCACCCTAAGTTGTAGGCATTCACAAGGGCTAAGCAATCCAAGATTTAACCACAAAATAAACGAAGAATAAATATAGAAATACTAAAAAATCATTCTTATTGCAGCACGTGATTGGAAAATCTCAAACCTCTACATGAGTCATTGGGTCGGAACATGGAACAGTTCATAGGGTATGGGGCAAATGAAAGATGATCATTTTAAACCACGTGCTGCAATTAAAATTATTTTCTGGTATATCTATATTTATTCATAGTTTATTTTATGTCCATATCTTGGATTCTTTAGACCAGATGAAGGCCTACAACTTAGGCCGAATCGTCGGCACACATTAAAATAACTTTGACACATACTATGTGTTTTCTCTTTTGACCGTCCCCCATCTTCTCCTTATTTTGGCCTAATATTCAGTCTTTTTCTTTCCCTTATTAAGACCCGGTTGATTCTTTGATTCGTATTACCTTATTTGATGACCCATTACGTCTTCAATTTCTTCCATTGTCGGAATATAATCTTCATCGTTACAACTTTCGTCGCTCTCTTCAAATTCTAATTTAAATGAATCTAATTCATTTTCATCCTCTAAAAAAACGGGCTTATCATCATCCATTGCTCTCATTATTTCTAAAACCTCTTGCAGAGAAATCAACCATAATGAAGGTTAATCTGATGTACAAAAGAAGGATTTTGACTCTATTTTGATTGTATATGATTGGTATCAATGAGGCAGATTTACTAGATAAACTAAGCATTTATTGGAAACGTTAAGTCTAAGTTACCCCTGCCAAGTTCAACTGAATGGTATCGATGAGTAAATAATACTCAATGAAGTTTAAAACTTAACCGATACTGTTGACCTGGACGGTGCTGAAGCTCCAAAATCTATCTATTGGCAGACAACTAGGGTGGGCATACATAGCTGGTCGGTCAACCTTCTCACACTCTAGGGGGAGTTTAAATTCCACGAGGATCTTACTCAACGATACCATTCTAGGGTTAATCATAGGTGGTGTAAAAACTACTTATTTATTAATCGGTACGGGTTCAACCAAGCTATAGACGTTTTGCTAGCCTACACCACATAATTATCAAAGCCCCATAGCATTTTTTTGCAATGAATTGTTTTTGGAATAATTTGTTTGATGGTTGTTTTTATGAATAACTTGGAATAAACAAAACGTTTTGTAATATCCTCGATTCTGTACTTAATCCAGGACGCAGTCGGGAGTTTCTGTATCTCTTAGGTGAGTGGAAATTGGCGATTATGATGTGCACAATATAGCTAATCAAGCTTTAGCTTATAAGTCGAAAATACTTTTTCTTTCTTACATTAATTTAAATTAATGATTATTTTAAAAACTTTGGATGGGTCGATTGAAATGAAAATCAATTTTTGTAAAAACGTTTTGATAGATGCAATATAAATTGTTTTGCTAATATAAATCTATATATTTATTCATGAAATCCATTTTTTTTTTTTTTTTTATGAAGCTATTTTTAAATATGCCTGAAATTAGATGCTTGCTTAGATACTGATTTTATACAGTTAGCATGTTCTTTAGTTCTGTGTGAATAGAATTTACTCAACGATACCCCTATGCAAGTGTACAATGGCTTCATCATTCTAGGGTTAAGGCTAGTGGCACACTCCGTGTTGAGAATTGTATGCTACTCATTTTCAAAATTTAAATAATCGGTATAAAAGCTTTCCTATTAACGATCACTACCTCTTCTTGGGGCGTGGTTAGAATCCACAAATGCTATGAGCCCGGAATAATTCCAAATACAATTGTGTCCTGATTAAATCCTTGGATTAGCAAATCCTGCTATTTCGAACAGCAGGATAGTTCCTCAGAGGAAGCATGTGATAAATAAGGGGTGAGGTAGAGGAGAGAAAAGTAGAGGGGTAGTAAATAATTACTGGCTGCACTAAATGAAGGGGGGAGAGAGAGGGGGGGTCGATAGGCCGCCATTGCCTCATTAGCGAGGCCACGCCCACTTCGCTCCTCCCCTCTCTCCCCACCACAGCAACAACACCTATGATCAATTGTTCATAACGTGTATTTACATACAAACTCATACTTTCAGCAATTCCTCTCTATATATAATATATATAAAGTAGTGGGCAAACAAAATAACTTACGTCATATATACATTTTCATTTTCTACAAAGTATAGTCTGGCATGTTTTTTTTTTTTTGTTTTTTTTTTATTTGTTTCATCCTCGTGTTCACATTTCGAGGCTTTTACATATCAGACTTGTATCAATGAATCGCCAAAATAAATACAGGCCTTTTTTTTTTTTTATTTACAAAATTTGTCTTTGTCATGTTCTACAACTATTTTTCAGTACTTGGCGTCTAGTTAATCTTTACAATCACTCTTCCTTTAATAAAAAATAGGATTTTGAGTTGACGTCTAGTTATATGAAGCCTGTTAGATGGCACCTGTGAGAAAGGATTTACCATTATTAATTTTTTTTTGTTCTGTACTTAAAATAGTCATGAAGTTTTTAGGCTCTCCTAAAAACTTGAAATAAATTACCAATAAATATGTTAAATTATTTTTGATGCAGTAGTAAGTGAAGTTTCCCTTATATACAAAACTATGGAACATAATTTTAAATAATCTGATTTTAATTAAAAAATAAGACATCCATCAGTACTACTGCATAGTCACTCATTCATAGTCATACATTCATAGTTACTTAATCATAAATAAATAGAAATTCCCTTCCTTCCAATAAGTCGAAATTTTTTTTTCTCATTGCTGTAAATCTATTTAAATCCCACAAAATTGAAGGTATCATTTTTAAACCGAATACAACTTTCAAAACAGATCGTATTTTAAGTATATTGTCTCTTATGGACTGTAGGGCTTGGTTCTATCACAATCGGACGGTAATTTCTTCTAACGGAAAAAAATCTGCTGATTAATTCATATTATTTTTATTATAATTTGTTTGCACTTCAGATTTAAAGGATTTTTAGTCACAAAGTCAATCTAGGTTGCCTTTGATTATTATAAGTACCGGTGCGATATTAAGATATGTTACTTTTTTTTTTAATATAAAAAGGGATAAAACAAAGTATTATTATCCTCAATAAAAAAAGTTTAATTGCTACATTTTTAAAGTTTCAACGACTAAATCAAAATATAAGATATATTTTTAAAAATGCGATTTTATTCCCGAAATATGCGAAAACGTCCTTTGTTTTTGATTATATAATTGGTAATTCAACCACCAAATAATATTTAAGATTGAACAATATAATAAGTTATAATACTGTCTTATATAATATAATACTGTCTTTTATAAGCTATAATCTTATATGGCATCTAAATATATAAGTATAAGAATTATATTCCACATACAATATTTTTAATTTAAAAGTTGTTTTTCCTAAAGTTATTTTTTTTTTATTCTATAATAAATAAGCTGTTTTATTATAGATTTGCAGTAAAGATGGACGGATAACTGCAAATTTGTTTTAATCAATCATTTAAATTACGACTTGAATAATTTTAGCATCGAAATTAACTAATGAGTTTGGTTAGTCCAAATTTCATTTCTATGCGTCCTTTTACTCTTTGCAGTTTATTTTCAACAACCGTACAAAGTTATTTTTTTCATAATTTATAAAAAATGACTATTTATAAATGTTCATTTGGTTACTTAAATTTTTACTATAAAGAAATTCACTTGCGTGGTTTAAATGGTAAATCCCTTCTTTCATTAAATATTAAAGAAAGATGCCAAAAAATGAAATTGTGAACAGGCAAATTACTTAAATACACATTTTGGTTCATACATTTGGCATTTCATTGAATGTCTCTGTACAAAACATATTCGATGATTTATTTGTACATATTTTGCACTGACGTATACACACTATGGTATAAGTGGCATTACCAGTAAATATATGTACATATATATATTCATATAAATATATATCTATCTATCTCCATATAGGTATATATATACCTATATCAGTATATATATACTTATATGTATTTACCTGTGCACTAGGGTGTAAGAGCATGATATGGCTGACGGATTTTAATTTAAAACTAAATACACTATAAAAATAAATAAAAATATTAAACTCATCCATTAATTTCAAACTACAAATCTATGTTCTAAAAAAATCCTGCTGTCGTGAATTTATTTAAATTTTAGATTTTTTATATCTGAAATTTATATTCAATCTTTATTTTAATTTTTTTTTTTCACTAGCTTCTGTATTTGTTTAAATTATTTATTTTTCATAAGGGACCTAATGCATGAATAGATTAGTAAAAAAAAATGCTGATTTCGTAAGATAAAAAAAGGAGAACATTTTCCAATTATCACTTTATTATTTAATAGTTGTTTTATGAAGGCAGTTAAATAGTTTTTTTTTTGTTTATTTTTTTAGGACGGACATTTTCTGAAAAAAATATTATTATGGAATTGCAATAAAAGAGACCTATTAGCCGGAAAAATAGCACGAAATGTAATTAAATCAATATGATATTAATTTATTATGTATATATATATATATATATATATATATATATATATATATATATATATATATATATATATTTGATTATTTTGTATTGCTCTTAGATTTCTCTTCCGTCAAAAACTTAAAGAAATTTAAAATGAATTATTTTTATCATAACTCTAAAAGGTATGTTGAATGATATTGTTTGTAGCAACGACTTACCCGGATTCGCAACACTGTGGTTTCATGAATTTTTAAAAATATTTCTGAATAATTACTTCATAATAATATTTTATAATTTCAAATAAATGGTTTCTTTAAGTTATGGGAATAAAATCAAGTATATATTATGAGAAGCTATAAGAAACATAAAAAATAATAATAATAATAGAAATAGAAATTAATATCCCCCTTGTAAATTTCCCTATACAGGATAGATTAAAATGTATAGCTGAAACCATTTTATAGTGATTGATTTGAGCATATTAAAAATTGCTATGTTGTATATTTTGATGAATTTCTTTAGAGGGTTTTTATTTATGTTCTGCCTACGCAAATTAAATTTTAACTGGAATAATTGAATTTTAATAGGAAAATATTGAGTTATATCCTCTTTTCCTCATTGCTTTTTATCCCTGATGAAGACCTATTACTAGGATTACACCGTCAGCTTTATGAAACAATAAATTTTAATTCGTTTTTTCTTATTCCTCAATTCTGTACTTGGTTATTAATTAATTAGGTTGCTATTTTCAAACATTTTTTGGGGAGAGGAGGTGAATATAAATGTTTTATTGAAGATAGACGGTAATTGAATCGTGAAAATGTAGCTCCGATAGCAAGTTATTATCGGTTTATTTCACCGAAGATATTGATTGAGTGTATATTTTCCGGAATTGTATTTAGCTTACTTCTATCAGAGGCTCAAATAATAATTTATCATTAAAAAAAAAAGAAATTTGTTCTCTATAATATGGTATATTTAAATATAAATAAATGGATTTTTCATTGAATAGTATTTACATAATCAAATAAATAAAAATGTTTTGTATTTATATTAAATTTATAATGATAAAAAAATAAAAATTTACAATATAAATGCTCTATTATTCGGATTAAATTTGACAATGAGGCACACAACATTTCTACCGTCAGCCATTTCTTTTTCTTAGAACCCGAATGCGCCAAGGTGTACACTACACTACACAGTTAAACGACAATCACAATAGAAAAAAAACTGATATTTATAAACTCAATTACAACTTATGTGGTGTATATAGGTACTTGTGATTATTGCATTAGGACGACCTCACAGGCCTTCCCACATTAAGTACGCATCGATGTTGAAAAAGAAGGTAGGCGTCGGATATTTACAGTTGGAGATCTCACTGACTCTGTACAAGAACATTACAAAATGCTATAAAAAGAGTCGTCGGTTACCACGCCCTGGTTTGGAGGGGCAGGTAAGACGGGCAGACTTGCTGCTGATGGTGCTGCCGTTGCTGGTAGATCTGCTGGTGGTGGCCGTGGTTCGGGCAGGACTGTCCCCGCATGTCACCTCCCGAGCAAGGCTTTCCATCCTTCACCAGTACAGGGACGGCAACTCTTCGGGGTGAGCTCTGGCCCTGTGGAAAAATCAGATTCTTACAAAATGTTTAAAACATCAAGTTCATATAAAACTAGAAAAAAGTCGACTTAAATAAATAAAATGACAATTGTTTCATTGAAACCTCTCGTGTTTGAAGATTAGGCGCTTGTTCAGCAGAAAGCCCGTTGTTTAGGTTAGACTAATTTGCTTTCGCTGCCACCAGACAGCGCTCTTTGCCTTTAGTTGCCATATCACCAGCTTTGACAGCTGTTATCCCATAACATTCCCCCGTTTTATTCCTGAATTTGCGTGGAAAGGTGAACTAGAATCTAGTGACAAGTTAAATATAATATTGAGTGATACATGTTTTGCCACAGCCAGGCTAGAAATTGAGAAAGAAGACCCATTTTACCCACTTAGATACTCCACTCGTCAGAAACCTGTATTAAACCTAAAAATATTTTATTTTATGTATTGATGGCTAACCGTATGGAAAATCAAGAAGGAGGTGGTCCGGGTAACGGCTTAAATAACATAAAATACAGTTAACTACTTATTAAATGCCAACGTTTCTGCCTACATTGTAGGTCTTCCTTCATCAAGGCTCAACCTGAGAAATGTAGGCGGAGACTGACCCAGTCATTTAATAAATAGTTGTCACTATTTTATGATATTCTTGACCCCCACCCAAACCATCTCCTTCTTAAAAATATTTTAATTTTGTTTCATTTAAAAACTAAAAAATCTTATAATTTTTATCAAATATGGATGTTCAAATAACTCTTTACATCCATGAAAAATACAATAAAAATTACTTGTTATAATTAATAGTTGGTTTTAATATTTTTTTTTTATTTTAAATTTCGTTTATTTATTTTTGATTCTTATATATGTCTGTGTATCGGCAGTTATTTTCAAGCGTGGTAAATTGTTTCCAATATATGTATATTCAGCTGTTCTCTACAACTAAAATACAGCAAAATTTACTTCAGAGTATAACAAATCTTCATCTTCCCGAACATAATCCTGATTCTCTTTAGTTTCTTTTGTTTTGGATTGTCAAGCAAAAAAAATTCCACCTGATTTTTATTTTGTATTTTAAATTCTCAGAGTTCTCTTTTATTTTTTTTCTAACTGCAGCATTTTCAACATTAAAACTTCAACATTACAAAAACTTAACAAAAAATCGATTCACAAATTATATCAATGAAACAAGATCGATTTGTTATTTACCTGGTTTTGTGCGTTCTGTTCAGCCATCGCTTTCTCCTTTGCCTGCCTTTTGCACTTGTACCTGTGGTTCTGAAACCATATTTTAACCTGTAATAAAAAAAATGAGATTTAATAAAAACATCCATCACATTGAATTAGACTAATGCTTATTAATCAAAATAGGTTTGAGTAAGGATTCGTTTGAAATTGCTCACATTCTAAGACATCTGTGAACAGTATATTTGTTAATAATTATACAACTTTTTTTTTTCATTCTTTTTTTTTTTCCCCACTTCATTATTTTAATTTTTGCAGCGAATTATCGTGGCAAATATTTCTCAGCCTCGGATCATAATCTAGTATATTTTATTAGCATTGAATAGGTTACATTATTTATGAAAATGATTATTACAAAAAACATTAATAAATAAAACCATTATTTAAATGTTAATTTTCCAATGTTATTTTTTTCGGTTTCTAATCTAAAAAGAAGGTAGATTTATTCTAAAGTATTTTATAATTTATAGCATTCAATTAATCTTTTATGGTGTAAGCTATTAATAAACTAAGTAAAAATTCTTTTCTCGATTAACGCTAGAAATAGGAAAGACCTCACTTTTTAAAAATACTAACTAGTTCAATATTTCAAGTTAGATTTCAGAGGATCTTGTCAGGTATTCGCCAGTTTTAAATCTGTATTAACTTGTTCTTCCTTTCTTATATTTTTAATGAAGCGTATTAGTTCTAAAAGTATTTTGAAATCTGCTATCTACTTGACAGTGGTCCTGCCCGAAGTGCCTTTAATAGAGTATCTCATTATCAGAGACCAAATTTTTAAGCCATTACAAATTTATTTGCCATTTTTTTTTTATTATTTGGACTCAAACCCATTTTCATTTTCAATTTTTAAGGATAAATGCATATATTTTTATATGATATGATTTTATATTATTATTCGTAATTTATTGGAATTACGAAAACATTATTTAATTAAAATAAATTTAACAGTTCGGAAATATATCTTTTATATTTCATATTATTTAAAAAAAATTAAATTAAATATTAATAATAATTTATAGATATATAATATATTCAATTTCAAGTTTTGAAAAACGGTTATATACACCCAATTTCCTAACTTTTTATATTTTATTATTCACTTTTACAGAATTCGACAATTTGTTTTTATTTCTGAATCAATAAGAACAAATCTCACGATCAAAATGTCAAATTTGTGTGACATTTTATTTATAATATGATTGTAAAAAATATATTATTTGTTCAATTTATTCTTTTGTATATTTAATTAACACTAAACAGAAAATAATTACATATTAGGGTTATTTAATTGCATATTTTATCGTTTTTCACTATATATTTTTTACATTTGCATCTTCTGTTAACATTTTTGGTATTCTACCTCCCGTCATAGCACATAAGCGACTTTATATAACAAAAAAAAGTACCTCTAATTTATGTAAACTAAAAAAGAAATATATGAAGAGTATCCCATCCAATAAAATAATCCCGTCTTAAAAAAGAAGTATCAATATATTTAAATACCAAAGAAATGATCCTTCCATTTTGGAGTAAATGTATATGAGTTGAATTAGGTGCTATAACAGCTGAGACGATTAGAATTTAAAATCAAATGGTAGCTGAGTGGCTAATGATTCGGTCCTATCGGGGTGGAACAGCGATTCTTCCGGATCAGCTGCTACTTGAGAGGTAGGGTGTGGAGTAGCTTTTGTTCTCCGGGAGGGAACTTTTATTGAAGGCTTCCACAATCATTGTTGCCAACAAAATACTTGCAGGGCTGCCAGCTTTCTACCAGTAACCGCCCCACAAATAGTGGAGGAAGTGTGTCACCGGAAGGGCCACCCTGGAACGACCTCATGTTCTCAGCATGTCGCGTTGGTGGCCCACAAGCGTATTGAGTGATAATTATGCAACTGCTTAAATAAAGCATTTTCAAATTACGAATCGCACAATATATTCTCGTGCATTCTATATCAAGCCGAGTTATAATAAAAACACTGTTTGCAAAATTCAGATTTTGGCACTCCTTAAAGGCCTGAATATTGCATTTATTGCAGATATGGCAGAACCCAAATAGATACAACTCTTTTCATTAAAAACTCCTTTCCCACGAAAAACAAACAAAAAAACTTTTAGTAGCCTTTCATCCCAATCTATTCCCGATAACTCTCAGTGGCGTCTGAAAAGAAGATGGCCACGGGACCACTAAACTTTGAGTAGTTTTTGCAGTGATAACAATGAGTACATCGTTTACAAGCTATTATCATTGAGAGTAATAATTATTATTTATTTCGTTATTATTAATTATTATTTACTTTCCTCAACATATCAATATATAGTCCAGATGGAAATTTAATGAGTAATAATTATATTTTGAATCATTTTTTTCTATGTAAGTTAAAAACAAATCAATTAAAAAGGATGAATAGACGGTTCGAATGGATGAAAAAAAAAATCGATGTGTTCAGGGAGGATCGGTTTTACTTCCACCATTTTTCGTCGTTTACACCGACGATTCCAATGGACGAAAATTCCAATCATATAAAGGCCATCCTTAGCCACAGTTCAAAACCATGAGATATTAATATTTATTATAAATGCATATATATATATATATATATATATATATATATATATATATATATATATATATATAAAAGATTACAAATGAGGTAATCAATGAATCACTAAAAAGGTTGGTTTAATGGTTTTCCTGGAATTGAGAAATCCAAAACAAAGAACTGTGAAATGATATACCAATTACTGGCCAAAAATAAATTGGTAAGGCTAAAATACGACACGAAGGTGTCGCGTAAATTCCATAGCAACAAGTCGGAGAGTTAGAGCAAAAGAAGTACCGTATCCACAACAAAAGCCTCATTCTCGTCAAATTATCAATACATATTTGGGACATAATCGAACGACCCCGTTACGCATTAAAACTGAAGTGGATACAAATCGATTATTAATCGAAGTACTCAGACTGTAATAAGTTGAAGAGAATTATTATCAGATTGCTTTTCGGGTTATGAAATATTTGTCAAAACCGTTTCAACGGTTTTCCTCATACCGAAAATTAATTATTCATTCCTAACTTTAATTTTCAGGCCAATAATGTTCCTGAAATACTTATGATTCACAGTAGAGTCTGAAATCAATATTTATTACAATGAAGGATCGCAATGAAATCTTGTTTAAGAAAACTGTCCAAGAAGATATTTGAATAATTCCAGAAGCCTAAGAAGAGTTAAGCAGACACTTGATTCCCGAATGTACTCTTGGGGCGAAGTATGCTAAGTTTAGTGTTGAGTGGACCCAGGACCGGATCTAAGAGGGGGCAAAGGGGGCACTTGCCCCGGACGGCAGAGTTAAGGGGGCGGCATTTCGAGGGAGTTTTTTTGTTTAAATTATTTTATACTTTTTTATATTATTTTATGCACAATTTTAATTCATACAAAAGAATAAAGCTCAAACTTAGAGACTCAAAGCTTTGTGTTTGGAATCTTCCAATTGTATCCTCTCAATTTTAATAATAATAATTGTCCTAGATCTAGGTACATGTAATGCAAGTGCAATCAAGAAGAGATACAATTTAATATTACCCGTCTGAAATGGGTGAAGACGCGAGAAAATGAGACAATGGTTTGACAATATTGTGCATTGTTTCATAGTGTGGACGTCTCAGAAGGCGAAGTCTCCCAGTTATTCTCTTTGAGCTTCCTCAACCCGATTTATTTTTTATTATTTTTTTATCATGACGTGACCTACAGAGAAAGTATTGTTATTTGTTAGAGAATTTTCGCATGACAGCTTTTTTTGTAGGAAGTGACTAATCTCGAATATAAAATCGTATCAAGAAAAAAATATTTATTGAAGATCTAGCCCAAAAATATAAAGTGTTCATAGTTATAATATAACTGCAAGCGTAACGAGAATTGTGCGCAAAAATTTCACGAATCCACCTACGAAAAAAAAAAACATTAAGAGGTACCATATCATCCGCACCACAAGTCAGAGGAACTAATTTCACTTTTTTAGATAAAATTGCATTTTGTTCATTTGGTGGTTGGAGGAACGCAGAATGGAAATTGGTAGTGTATGGCTAATATATAAAGATAGTAATTACCATTGAAATTTCTAGCACTGGTAAGTCAAAAACAAAATGGGATTCCACATCGTCCCTGCCATGTCCGACAATTGATTGTGAAAAAATGCGATATTCATATTCGTCACTTTGAAACGCACGAGGTACGTACTGTGGCAAAATCTAACCCCCAAAAGAAACAAGGAGTCTCTTGAGGATTAGGAATTCAAGAGTGCGTGCAACCTTAGCTAGTGCATTTCAAAGTGACGAATAGAAACAGCATTTTTTCACATTCCATAGTTGAGCATGGTAGGGATGATATTACCACATCTTCCAATATACATATTTTTAAATTATTTTATATTAGTAATTCCTCAACATTTCGTGTGAAAAACTGTTTTGAAAATTATGTGTAAGTAGAATATAGCAGTTTAACTATCAATAAATAAGAATAACAAAGCCTTTTAATTTTATGGAGCGGGATTGGGCTAAATCAGGTGCTCTCGGCTGTTTTCGATTTACTTTTGTTCTTGCTAGTGTACACCATCTTTCTGTTTAGTTATTTGAGTGGCGTCCAAATTCATTAATGGGACTTGATTTAAAGGCCAAAGCAGCCGAATTGGCAGTTACCTACGTAGAAAACCTTAACAAGGAAAAATTTCATTTTGAAATTGAATATTTCCTACAACATGCACTGGCAATAGAGAGAGGCTAGGAAGATGCCACTGCATCACCCACATTAAGTCTAATTTATAAAAAAAAAAAAAAAAAAAAAAAAAAAAAAAAAAAAAAAAAAAAAAACGTGAAGAGGAGTATCCCAACCTTACTGAAGTTTCTGTTTCTTCTGGAGAATGGAGTTTAAGCAAGCTGAAACTGATTAAAAGTTATTTGAGAAGCACGATTACTCAACAAAAGTAAACACATCTGAGTATAATCTCGTCAGAGGGCGAACGAGGTGTTTCCATAAACTATGAAGAGATCATAAACATGTTTGCTGCAAAAAAAAATCTTCATATTCCTCCAGCAATAAAATGTGTTTATGTTATGATGTGATATTTATTTCGAAATATATTACCTAAAACACAATTATAAAACAGTCGATTTTTTTATTGGGGAGGGGGGATAAAAGAAGGGGCGGCAAAATTAAGCTTGCACCTGGAAAAATCCTAGATCCGGCCTGAGTGGACCCAAGAAGTACTTGTCAAACTACGGCTCCCATCCTGACAGATCCCACAAATTTCCTTTTACTGCATTTAAATCGAAAACCATAGGAAGCAAACGGTTTACCCTCTAGGTTATCACGCTCCTTGCTTGAAGAGATTTATCTTGACTAATATTTATAGTAGAAACATTACATGAGTGAGTGAAATTATTAACTAAAGTGATATCATGAGAGAAGACTAGTCAACTCTGAACGGGTACGTGACAGTTTCCTCAAGTGACAAAAGTGGTTATTAACCATTTCCCGTTCAAGAACGAAGAAGGAGGAATCTGTAAAACAATTTATATTATAGTAAAATCAAATATGTGAACATTTTTTATTTGCAGAAATTTTGTTGATACTGTAAATAAAATATTTGTGAATGTGAGGTTTTCACTTATTTTGTTTTTATAAATTATAAATTATTGATTCAATTATTAAATTATAAAATAAAAGAACAAAATTAAAGAATTTTGTTTATTTTTTCATATAGTCTCTATTCATGAAAAAAAAATGGGTTCGAGTGTAAAATCTTGTCGCAGTAAGAGATATATTTCAAGAATAATAATAAAAGGAGTTTGTAACTTTTAAAAACTTGTTTCATTAAAATTTTTAAGTTCTAATTAATATTCTGAACATTAATAATAAGATATAAAAATAAGTTTTGTTAAATAACTCATTAGCACGTTTCAGGGTAAATAAACAAGTGATTTTTAGAAATTGGCGTTAGTTTTTGATGTTTTCGACCATTATTTCTTAGGCCCTCAAATCATTCCGAACGGAGGAACCATTCTTGATGACAACTTAATCCAAAAAGTGGTATGTTCGGCAACTTAATTCAACAAGACTAGATGACAACATCATATACCGTTCACCGTCGTGAGGGACGTACAGAGTTTTCAGAATATATCTTTCTTGATTGTACGCCTATAATTTACACAAATATAAACATATTTTAAAAAACAATCGCAATTGTTTATAGTATATAAATGACTGGGTTATTGGAATAAACAACTAGTAGAAAAAAGCGGTACGTAACACGAGTGGTTTTAGCCTCCGAAATATCACGTGGAAAAGTTAAAGACAGTACCACATAAGATCCTTGGAGAATTCCACCATTTTGTTCATAGGTCTCATTTAATGTTCATTAATTAAGAAATAGGTTGTAAGAATAAATAACAAGTAGTGATATTTTTTTACATTATTTTTCTAAAAACACTGGTTCATAAATTTTGATGAAAAAATTAATGAAATGAACATAAATTTATAAGTCCTTCTTAATTTTGTTTGGCAAATATGCAATTATTTTATAACATATTAAGCAAGCTTCACTTTTCTTCAATTATTAAACGTCTCTTTTACTAGATTTATAATAACTGTTATTGTTATAAATTGAACAATTAATGTGTTAAACTCTAACAGTTATAAAAAAACTATTTTGTGTAAGACAAGTAGTAAAGTTATGCTCCTGGCATTTATAATGCTTGATGAAATAATTTATTATAAAACAATGACGATTTTCTGAGGATGGGATTGCAATCCCGAAACGTGAAAATGCTGAAAAAAGAAGTTGCTTAATAAAGGAAAAAAAAAGAAGGCTATAATTACTAAAAAAACTAATTGGTTTATAGTCAGACTTGAGAATTTTTTCTCTCTATGCTCTTTTCAGGTTAATTTTTTATGAAAATCACTGGAAATATTAATTTCATTGTATAAGTATTTTTAAAAGAAAAAAAAAACGTATATGGGTAGTTAATTAGATTCAATGAAATGTGGTAAAGAACAAAAAAAATTCTCAAATCATTAAATTCAATAACCCTTTTTGTTTTATAAATAGGAAACAGAAATCAAATTTTTACAGACTATCCCGTCCGATAATTTCATCTAGGAATATTCTAATAATGATCTTCTAAAAAAAGAAATATGAATACATCCACGAAACATATGAAAGCTATTAAAATTACGGAAAATGTACATTAGCCAATTTTGCCACTGGCTGAAAAGCACTGACACTCACTGATTCACGTTATATCCTGTTTTTAACTAAAAATAAATTCCCCTACCAGAGGGAGTTCAGAGGAGACCCCAACAAACACTTGTTAGAATAAAAATTTTAATTGCTTGTTTAGGTTTGTGATTTATTTCAAAAGGATTATTTTACAAGTTACAGAGGGTTAAATGATAAATTTCTTATAAGTAATGCTTGTTTTGTCATTCCATTTTGTGATTGGTTGGCTGAAGCACAAGATATACGGAATTTTCGGATTCGTCCCTTAAGTAATGTCAATGCCATATCTTACTTTAAAGAAGGTATTTAACCGGGGGAAATGATGGGATGAGTACGACTCAGAGGATGATGTATTATGGGCTGGAGGCCGAGTAACGGACTCAGCTGAGGCGGATAAGTTTATGTTGGGAGGGGCGGAAGCGTTGATTGGAATTAGTGCGGCTAATAAAAGGGGCTTTTGTGGCTTCGAGTGGGGCTGGTAAAATGGCGGAACGGGGGCTATTGTGAGGGCCAGTGGGGCGGAACATCTGGCCCCCAACCGCCATCTATTCACTCCAGCCCCCGTTCGCCCTCTTCCTTATTTACGAATTTACGATAAATCGGGCAGGGGGTACGCTTTCGACAGCGGTTAGCGAACTATGATCTGTCTAAGAGATTGCGGAAAGATCAAGCAAATGTGCTATGTGATGTACGAAACAAGGGTGACAACCAGTAGAGTGATTGAAGTGCTACCAATTGGTAGCACAAGCTCAGGCAGGCATCAGGACTGTTTGCGCAAGCCAATCTTTAAGTAAATCGTCTGAACTGAACTGATAAAATTTCACTATCAGTTCATTCTTTTGCAGTTCATTTCTAAGAAGACTCATTACCACTTCGTGTTTTTGTAACATCGAAATTTATTCAACTTAAATATGTCAAGAGAGAGAAACACTTTATTTTCAAAGAGGTGCTACCCAGCTGTATTGGGTTGCTATTACACAGCATAATAAAAAAAACCTAATTAGACAATTTGTTAGAACTAACAGTGTAATTTTAATAGTATTTATAATATTACAGCGGACCTGGCTTTAACTTCAGCTTTATTTTTCAAGTGAAACAAATTAGATAATATCTAGGAGCTCTTTCGTATTTTTTTCCGATTCAGAAAACATTATTGGCCAATAAAAATAAAAATGCAATAAACTATTAATTCTCAATTTGAGCAAACAATTGAAGCGAGTAGATCGGCCCTTTTGGTCTACCTAGTGCCTATGTGTTGATATTGAACTGATTGATAGATAGAAGGATTGCCATATATTTCGAATCAATCAGCAGTTATTTAATTACACAATGAAATACAATTATTTCATTTAATTTAAATAGGTGATAATTAAACTGCCGAGTTGATGCAGGAAGTTGATATTGTTCCTCCCTCCATATTATATGTCGTATTGGTTATTTAGATAAGTTTTGTAGTAAATTAAGAAATAGTTTCGATTTCAGTATTGAATACAATATGAGTTGCCCATTAAGAAAGGATTGTTCTTTAAGTGCAATTAATACATTATTATTGAAATATTATTATGTCTTCAAACGTTTATGTTTATGCAAAAAAAAAAAAAGTAAAAATAGTAGGCATATTTCTTTCTTTTCAAGTTACAACAAAATATTTAAAAGTTGAAACCTAGAAGCGTTAAATTATTTAAAGTAACTACAAACTTTGTTTGCTAAATTAGTAGTCCTAGATATATGGGCTGTATTTTATTCAGCTGCTATTTTTTAATTGTTATTTACGAAATAAATGATTTATTATTTATGTTTTATACGTCTTTCAGTTTAATTTTAAAAATAAATTTCTCTGCAAGAATTTTTTTTAGTTATAAATTAATGCTTATGGGGAAGTCATACCGCACTATAGTAATAAATATAATTCCTAGCTTGAGAAATAAAAACTCCTTACTAAAAAAAACAACTGTAAATGTTAATTTTAACTGTTATTGAAAATTAGAAATTCAAATTTTAACTGCTTAGTAGGTATTAATAGTTTCATAAAGTTTTATTTAAATACTTTTGTTCCAAGATAAGGTAATTTAATGTTCTATAATCTGGATGAAATAATTCTATTCACTTCTAAATCATAAAAATATCAGAACGGAGGAAGTTGAGTTCCTTTCCCCATCCCTATCCAGGGAAGTTGGTTTATAACAACTTCTTTAAACAAAAAAGAAGAAAAAGTTTAAATAGTTCAAACTGATTGCCGCTGTGCATAATGAGTAACTCTGCATTAATAACGAAAACTTCAGGTCGAGATAAAAGTGCAATGAAAAGTCTTGAGCAATTACGTAATTTTTAATGAACTCAATTAAAACTTAGTGTTTGCGAACAAATGGCAGTATCGTTCCTACCAGTGGAATAATCAACACCAGAAATGACCAGCTAAATTATGAACCTCTCAATCAGATTTTAGCGTTCTAATAGTCCACTCTAATTATATTCTGTATTTACAAACTAAATTAAACAAAAACATGTATTTATACTTTAAAATTGAATATAGATTATTTATATAAAATACTTGGCATAGACTAAAACCGATTTTATCAAACAAAACAAAAGTAAGTTATAAAATAAACATATAGAAGATTACCAGTTTTTCTCCCCATACAATTGAATTCATTTTTTCAATTTATTTTGTTAATAAAAAAAAAAATCTACCAGTCATGAAGGGTACTGGATTCAATGCTTGGTAAGGAAGTACTGTTTCTTGACCAACGATTATGTGGAGGTGATCTGGCCTTTCACACTCAACTGCAAAGATCCCCACCCTCCACCCAATCGAAAGATCAGGTACCCATTTAATAAAGGCTGGATGTGCCCCAAGAGGGTCTCCCGACCGTACAGTCTAAATATTTCTTTCTTTTTGGAGCATGCATCCTGATCTTAAATTTTTATCATCGCATTATTAAGTACTTGTTGATTTTAAAAGCCCAAAAGCACAATTCTGGTAAGAAAAACAGTCTTACGAGGTGTATTTCGTTCAGATTGTTAAACTAATCATTATAATATAAAATAAGTCGTTCGTTAATGTTATTTCTTAATATATATGATAGGAGAAAAATATATATGGAGAAGATAAAATAAAATATATGATAGTAAACCAAAAATCCACCCCCAACAGCATGGTCTGGGTGGATGGCAAATCATTGCCGAGAATAGACACATTCAAGTAGATCGGCACCATAATGACCTCAGGCAATGGCCAACTAACAGAGATATACAAGAGTATAACAAGATCAAACACATCTTTATTCCCTCTTTCAAGGGTACTGAAATCCTGAAAAATCTATAGAAATCTCAAATTAAGTGTGAAAAATACCGTTATAAAGCCAGTTCTGATATACAGCTGAGAGATGTGGGTTCAAATCGGCACCCTAGAAAGCAAAATCGAGAGATCTGAAAGGAAAGTACACCTCAGCATAAACGGTCAGAGGTTTAACGCTTGGAGGAAAAGGACAAAAGAACCGCTTACTGAAATTGGTCAGTCAATATCTCATGATATGAAAGGCAAGAAGTTCAAGGTGGGTGGGGCATGTAGTTCGAAGGAATCCATCAAGACACCTCTATACAACAATGAACGCCATAAAGTACTTGGCAAGAGAACTCGTGGAAGGCCAAATACCAGATGGATAGATAGAATCAGCAAAGATGCTCCAGAGCAGTAGCCCAAGATAGGCAGAGTTGGAGAAGGCTGGCTCAGGTGGCCAAAGATCTGATAATAAAAAGTATAATAAATTTATATTTAAAACTAAAAGACGTTCATCTCAATAATTTGTTTAGTTTCAAATTAAATTTAAATATCAACCTTGACATAAGTTTTTCTCGAAAATACCTCGTTCTTTGGAAGAATTAATTGTTGAAATGATATCTATATGGAGACTGCATTGGAGACTTATTTTTTTTTATTATATTTTTTTTTTTATAAATGTTCTTTTTATTTCATAAACAGTATTACAGTCAATTTTTATAATTCATACGGGATACACCCTTGTACAATACATTGTAATACTTATATCCAATATTATAAGTTGATGGTAAGTTATGTTCTTGAAGATTCTTGAAGTTAGCGAGACGTTGGGAGTTCTCTGATAAAATTTAACTTAAGTGGCTCAAGGCTTTATTACTTTGAAATCTGTCGTAAATATACTAATAATTATTTATAAAAAAATATGTCGAACCATTTAACGAGACTTTGGCAGTTTAATTGCGGAATAGGTTTCAATTTTGTTGTTTTGAGAGATAAATGTTGATAAGCAAAAGAGGTTGAAATACCTCAATTTATCATGACCATAGGATGTGCGTTGGATCAAGGCCTTTCAAAGTCCAAAACTCTTTCAAATACTAGTCTACCTACTTAGATAAAGGATTCAATATAGGTATATTTTTTACCGACTCTGGGCTCTGCTATGGAGCGGATGAGGTCCACTCATTGGTACGGAGGGCGAACAAAAGAACCCATGTATGCAGTAGCATGCCATGTGGCATGCAGCCAGGGTGGAGCGCCGTAGGATACCATATGCTCTCAGCCCCGGTTTTTGTCAATGGCAACAAAAGCGCCCATACATAACGTACATACCGTCGCTTTTTAAAAGGCTTTGATATTCGTTTATTCAAGGAGAATGATAAAAGAGCTTTGTGAAGGCTATCCTTTTGCTCAATAATGTCAAGAAGTATTTCTTATTATCACTTCCAAATTGTATTAGCCTTAGTAACTGATTTTAAAAAAAGAAAAAAGTTCAGCATTTTTTTCAAACTAGTCAAAGTAACAATGTGGATCGTTACTATCGTGCATAATTCATTAAAATATTGTTCAAAAAAGTCCATAAAAAATTACCATGATTACAACAACCAAAAAAATAAAAATAAAATAACGGCAAAACACGGAACATGTTATAAATCGCTTCGATAAATACAACACATTTTTTAAATTTTACTAGCTCTACACTTTTTTGGTGTTAGTTTATAACAGCCAAATTACTTTGACGTAATTTACATTTGATACATACGTAAATTCAGCTATCAAATCAAGGAAAATCAATGTAGACAGTTAGCACAATAGTTGCTATAAATATCTGAGAAAACTCATGTCATAAAAACATAATCCCCCCAGCTCTGCTGCGATCGGTTAGTTGGTTTTAGTTCATTTGCTTTTATATAATTTATTATCAGGTATTATTTAGTTTCATTAATTTATTTATTCTATCATTTCATTGTATAATTCGTCAGTTTATATAGTATGTGTTCCGTGGTTAAATTGTGATTGATATTTTTATATTATTGATATTTTCGGTTTTAATCAACATTTAATCACCCCTCTATCTTAATTCTCACTTTTACTCCTGTTTATTTCTTATCTTTACATGCTTATCTTAATTTTTGTTTTTACCCTATTTAGTTTTACTATGTTTCCTTGATTTGTGTGAGTTCATTTTCAATATTCGGTTCATACAATTCAAAAGTTAGCTCTTTATATCATTAATTTATTTTATATCACTGTTATTTATTGATTTTATAATTTTGTTTTCTCTCTACCGATTATATACTTTTATTTTGTACACTTTAACATAAATTTATTAAATCACATAATTTATTGTAATTTTACTATAATTCTATTTTATTTTTAACGGAGATTATTTAACTGTTTACATCAACATATAACCATCTCTTTCTTAATCCGATCTCTCTACTGCATCGTAGAGTGTTATATATTATATTCCCCTCCCCCCCCTCCCCCCGACACAATAAGTGTTTAGTTAAAAGCGACACAACTAAAAACTGCAGTATTTGAGAAAAATTAACTTAAAGAATTCTATAAAGTAAACTATTTTGAAACTTATAAGCTTATTTTAAATTTCAGGTAAATATTTACAGCCATAAATATTAACTTAAAATTTAAAAGGAGCTTATACTATTTCAGTATAAGTTATTTATTTAGCTCATATATAATATATTTAATTATTGCAAAAAAAGACCAGCCCGAAATGGAGAGACAGAATTAACAAAAATAAAAAGGAATTGCATGTTACAAATTATAAAAAAGAATCAACATCCAAGGACTAACACTCAATACAGAAAATTTATCTAATTTTCCCACAAAACATGCCAATTCTATGTAATGCAAAATAGGTTGAGTTAACCTCAACTCAGATTACTATAAATCAATCAAGAAGGCTGTAATGCATTATGAACATACGTAACTATTAGTGCTATTGTTATACAAAAAATCTGGTGCGCTCATCACACAACTTTCACTTACCTCCCTATTTGAAATAAATTTTAAAATTTATATTTAGTTTCTATGAAAATTTGATTCAGTCTCTATTAAATAATATAACAATAGAAATTATTATATACAAAAATCACTTAAGTTCATGCGTTTTTTTGTAACTCTCTTCTACCGATTTTAGATATTAGTTTTTCTAAAATATTTAGCCTTTCCAATAGTGTATTATACTTCTATATTGCTATCTTATTTCTGGAAATTTTCAACCTAGGAAAATATTTCTCCTTTTTTTGCTCCTTTAGTTAATTTTCAAATTCTTTATAGTTTATATTTATCCATTTTTTTACTGCTAACGATGACAGATGGTTAATTATTTCAAGCAAACAAAATTAAAGGTACTTTAGAGGATGAAGTTTTGTAAATTCGGTAATTAAGTCCTATCAGAATATTTCAATGAGGACAAGACCTTCATCCTGAGGTCAATCATGAGGACCTCACAATCGTTATAGCATTTTTCTAGAAAACTGTAAAAATGCATTAAATCGATGGTATAAAGTGGCACTTCTGGCGAGTCTATTTTGGCGAAAATGTTGCTGTAACATCACAGGCATATACCTTCCTTAAATACGTAATTTCGTACGTATTTTCGTTTTGGAGCTAGGCTTACCCCAGGAATTACCTACCTCAAAATTAAGAACTCCCCCACTTCGAGATTTCGCCTATTTTGACGAAGGTTTAGCAGTAGCTTGGATCCTAACTGACTAGGAAATTTAGACTCCGTAAAAAAAGGAGACGAAGAAGAAATTGATGTGCCGACGATTAGTTCTAAGATGGAGAAATAATGCATCTACAACGTGACATTTCTTAGCAAAATCGGATGTTTGTGTAAACGTATTTTCTGCTCTGAACATGAACGAAGCCATCGATGAGATCCGTCTTCAAGGATTGCACCATAAGAAAATAAACGAATTTTTTTGTTGATCTAACTACATCGTTTGTATTTCCATTCATATTAATACAATTTTGAATTAATTTTATTACCTATTTTTTACCGCCGACTATTGGAAATCTCGATAATTTGGATATCTCGATAATTCATATTTACTTTTCGAACCCTTGACCATACGAATTATCGAGATTCTACTGTATTTTATTTTAACAATTTCCTTTATTCAGTAAAACTCCAGAATCGTAACACCAAAATGGCGGAGGTCTAGATTTTTAAGATCAGTCAGGTCCTAAAAATCTATATGTCCTCCATGTTGGGGTTACCATTCTGGAATTTTACCAGTAAATATAACAATAAACAATATTTAATTACCAAAAAATAATTAGTAGATAAGATTTACATACAAATAATGTTGATTAATCTTATATAAAGAAAAATTGATGATTTATATAAATTATGATAATACTGAGATGTACTATATATCAAATAAATTACATACTTTTAGATGAAAGTTTTGAGAATGCACAATATAGTCGGAAGAGTTAAAAGATAAATAAAAATTTGAGAAGTTTGAAGGTTTAACTATTGAAAAACTTCTAGAAGACTATAATATATCAAATATGGCTAAAAGTCTTCAAAATAAAAATATGTTATAAAATTTTTTTTTCTTTGAAGTATAATTCTTTCCTATCTTTTTTTTATAATGATTCATGGCTAATAAAAATATTGTTTTATAAATAATAATCATTATATTATTTCATAACCTTCTTCACAGTTTAACATTATATTCATTTGATCCATTTCCTTTCGATATATCGATATATCGATATTTTTCTAGCGATTATCGGTGGATATCGATATTTGGTTTTGCGATATATCAAAATATTGAATATCGATATTTTCCTTTCGATGTTCCAACCCTAAAGTGAAAGTAAAAACAAAACAACATCGGTGTAAATATAGGGCTTGTCAATAGATATTCAGAAAACAAGCCGAATAATTTACAACGGTGGCTTATTCAGATTCAATGAGGCATAAGGCGTGTTGCTACAATAATCTTTATACAGAGGGGGCCCTCCGCCTATCAGAACCATTGTACCAGGGTTACCATTATCTAATTTATTATTTTATTTTTTATGATTTTTATTTTTTTTTATTTATATTTTTTAGTTACTTACATTGCAATCATTATTATCAACTAAAACAATTAATTGAATGCCTTTAATTAGAAAACTGTTAAAAGTCATTTTTTTTTATTACTGCGGATTATGAAAAAAACAAAACAATTATTGAACTTAGTTTTATTTTGTCACAATTTAAAATACAATAAATCTCAGCGCTCTTATAAATTGTTTATTTATCGTGGCGTTTCGGCTGCTATTGTCATAATCTGCAAAACAATTTAGAACTTACATCTAATTAGATATTTCTAATTTTAATCAATATATAAATTGTTATAAGTAAACCTGTTTCATTTAATTTTAAAACGAACATTTTTAATACTCCTGGAAGAATTCACGTGATCCATAAATAGAATAATTATTTATCATCTGCGATTACATAATATATAAGCTAAGTTAACAAATCACCATTTTAATTGTGAAATAGATTTAAATAATGATATAACAGAAAACTCATAACACTAGATATATTTACAGCACTGAAACATTAATATAAATTTTTAAACAAATGATTAAACAGTGGCCTAATGAATAAAATGAAAGCAACTTTGTTGTTAACATTCAAATTACTATGTATTTAAAAACCATTACCATGTATTTAAAGAACCATCTCAAGGTGATAATATTTTCTAGTTTATAAGTCTGTCAATTTATTATTATTAACTTAAACTTAAATTTCAATGAAATAAAATTTTAGCATGGCCGGCCAAAAAGTAAGAATAACTAATTTAATCATTGGCATTTAGTTACAAAGGTTTTTTTTAGTATTGAAATTTCTCCTTAGTTATATACCATATTGAACCAGAACTAGAGCATTCTCAAGCATTTTTATAAATTCAGAACACACCAATAAAAAACTAAAAGACCAAAGCAATGACCGAGGAAGGTACTTTCAATCTAGTTGATAGAAGCTAGATTTGTGTTTATCGAGAGATAAAGTTTTAATAGCTATGTTATTACTATAAATATGTCTTATACTGATGCAAATTCAAAAATTTTCATTGAAGAGGCTATCGTTAAATTAATTGAATTCCTGAATTTAGGTTGTAAAATTGTGAAATATTTATATATTAATAGCTAGGACCTTAATAGGATCCATGGAATTTTAGTAAGTTGGAATACCGATCTGTAATCCAGCAGATCACCACCGCTATACACATCCATTATTTACAAAAGGACGTATAAAGGAATACCATAAAATTTAATTATCAATGAATACTTACACTTCGTCAAGTACAGGATGGGACAGATATAAAACACATTTTGAAGGGCTGTAAAAAACAAACTAATGTCTCTAAAAAAAAATGTACATTGGAAATAGTTTTATTTCAGTGGATTTTAATAATTATATCTTCCAAAGGTTGGCTGTTATTGACTACACATTGCCAAAGACGTTCCAGACAACTTTCCATCTCTTAGAGCCATTTCTGGTGGAATCGATGCTTCTTCTTACTTGATCCTCTTCTTTCAATCATCCAGAGAACGAGGTTGGTGTTTAAACACCTTTCCCTTGATATATCCCCAGAAAAAAAATATCACTTCGAGATAAATCAGGTAACCATATCCTCCAACATAGGTCACCACCACAAAGAAATTAATCTTTCAGAGAACATTTCGCTCAAGCGAAAGTCAAGATGTGTTGGAACCACACTGCGTCCACCATACTTAGGGCGTAACGGTAGGAGTTTACACCCTCTTTTCAAAAAAGTACGGGACCGATAAAACTAAAGTCACCAACAGGCGCCCACAGTGCCCTCTCGAAATGTGTCAGATATTCCACCAGAAATAAGGGCGGATCAAAGGGTGATCGAAAATTTTCGGGAATGCCTTCGGCAATGAGTAGACAATAACGGTCGACATTTGGAAGATGCAATTTTTAAAACCCACTGGAACAAAACTATTTTCAATGTACCTTTTGAAAATATTTTTTTTCTAAAGATATTGTTTTGTTTTTACAGCCCTTCAAAATGTGTCAGTTATTTCTGCCCAACCCTGCACAACATTTTTTATTTTGTTACAAGTTGTTGCCCCCTTTTCAGACCTAAATTATTACGTTTTAATCTCCTAATCCGTTTTATGAATTTAACCTAATTTTATATCATCAATGATTCCGGGTTCTGTGAGGATGCAGCTATAATTTCGAATATTAAACATATCCAATTCATTCAATCCTGACGAAAACGTAAATGTTTTATTATCTATTTACGTTTTATATTATCCCTTGAACTAGATCCAATGCTCCAGACTTTACAGGAATCCAGGAAAACCCAAAGAGGTACGAAAGTCAGTGGAAGCTGAAGAGCGCTGTAGCCGGAGACGCTCAGGTCCTAAGTGGAGAGGCTATTGCCAGGACACCAATGTCATAATTACAAAAGGTCTTGGGGCTTCTGGTCGTTTTAACTATCAATGAGGATTATAGTGATGATTGGAGCTAAATCGGGATCGGTCCAGAGAATTAGGACGCTGAGTAAGGTCTTTTGAAATTTGAAAAATTTGGATGGGATGAGGTCTAAAACAAATGGGATATTAAATTCATGATATAGTAGAGTATTGGTGGCATCATGATAAGGAGCATTGACCACTGATCCAGAAACTTGAATCAAAGGGGATGCATTAAAAGCTCGAAAAATTAGCTGTATTCCACAGTTGAAGTCCATGAATCCGGACAAGTTTCAGGATAGTCAATCAATAATTTGTTTCCAATAGGGACGTAAAAGATTTTTTAGTAACCGATGAAGTTATTTATATTTTTATTTTAACTCTTGTCTTTTAATTACAGTAATTTAAATGGAATAAAACCGGAACTTAGCCTATCGTTTTAAAAGTAATAAATAAAATTAAAAATAATGTCTCATCAACAAGATCAAATTAAAACTTATTATTCAAACTTATTTTAATTATTTGTAAAAAAAAAAAAAAAAATTGGCACGATTTAATGGGAGCTCTTCTAAGTATGATCGTCTAGTCCTACATCGTCCAATCAAGTATGATCGCTTCCTTAAAATATAAACTCAATTTTACTAAGCCAAATATATTTCAGAAAGATCAGCTGATATCTTTTTTGATTAGTGTAATGGTACATTAAAAGTATTAGTCAACCAAAGTTATGTTAATAATTAAATTATTGGGTTCTACCTATACTCTTGCTAATTGAAGGACCTTTCCGGTTCCTCGTCCAAACTGAGATTAACCATTAGACCATTTAAATAGACAGTTGTAACCGAAAGTAGATACATTTAAATACCTTGGTCCTATTTCCAATAAAAGTAAGCAACTTACTGTTAATATCAAACCCAAATACAGTACCACCTCTCACAAATACTGAAGTCCCTAAAATTTCTAGAGCATTATCATATGATTTAATTATTTAATATTATTATTATAGTTTAGAATTGTACATCGGTTTGTTGATCGAACGCCGAAACCCAAGCAAGGCCCCTCCCTCTTGGCTGAAAACTAAAAATTAAAATGATATTTAAAGATAGGGACTTTTTAAACTCTAACCCTATCTCTACCGTTCAATTCCATGATCGTTGCACCGGATACCCAATATGCTAGCGTACCCCAAGAAACCAAAAGCTAAGGATGTAAAATATCCCAATAAAGCCAAGTATGATACATTTGTTAGAGATAGTCGCTGACAGGCACCTTAGGATTCAATATGGAGAAATCTGGATAAAAATTGCTCCGCTAGATAATCAAAAAACATTTTTTGAAGCCACACAGTCTTATTAACAGAGTCTCGGGCGTCCAACCCCCCTGTTACCATTTGCAGTTACATTTGCTCTTATAGGATTTTTTATATTATTTCATTTGGATCCATTCATACAAGTCTTGATGCTCTTATGAATGTGGATATATCTAATATATATCTTAATATTCCACACTTAACTCGGCATTCTTCCTTCTTCTGCAAGAACCTTGCTCTCTTTATTAGAGGGTGCACTAACCATTGCATCGGGGGTCCTTCTACACTCCCTAATCTGGCGGAGAGGGGGGGGGGGCAGGGACATTATTTACTTCCCTGGAAAATTGTTTAAAGAATATGAAACGTATTTTAAACAATTTTTGTGTTAAAATCAAACCTAAATTTTAACACTCTAAGGCTACAAAAAAAGTTTTAGTTAAAGTTTTTGGGCTTTAGTTCTATGCAACATGTTTTAGTTTTAACTTAAATCTTTGATTCTATCTACTATTATATAGGGAAAACATATTCTGACACATTAGCAGGTGCCTGTGCACCTATGACACCCCCTGTGGGCACGCCTATAATACCACCGTACATTCAACGAAGGACTCTCCTTTCAAACATGTGGAGAATTATTTTGGGCTTTAGTCGTAGTCCAACATTCTGAGCCGTATGTAACGTAATTGCTGGTCGGATGATTGGTTTATTTAAATATTGAATAGAAATATCATCATGCTTCTGTATTAATTCATAAAAATGTTAGAAAATTTAAGTTCGTTAGCGTTCCCATTCAGCCTCCACTTGCTTTCGATACAATTGGCGTGGCAAGGGAGAGAAACGCTGGGATCTCTTGGAGCCTCGAGCTTTACCCTTAACATGTATTACGAGGGACGGGGTCAGGTTTCTCCTAGCTGAGAGTAAATATTTTAAATAACTAAAGATGTTTATATTTTTGCTTAATTTATTATTATCTTTGATTTTATAGATACATCTTCTACTTTGTTTCAGGTAGGGAAGCATTGTATTCATGCATGAATAGCAAAAAAAGTTATGTCATCAGAATAGAAAATTTCCACTCGCGTTTCATATTTTAGAAATCAAAGACAAATATGGTCTTTCGCCTGTAGTCAAATCCATGTGACGGGCATTACACCTACTACCGTTAATCCGATTTTGATGAATTTTCAAGAATTGTGCGGGTTGGTACGTAGATGGTCTTATATCAATTTTATGAAATTCCATCCCCTACTTTCGGTTACACGGGCGCAAACGTATTTTTCTGAACAAACCTATATTTTAAAAACGGCTCGTTCAATTTGGGCTAAATTTGGAGGAAATTTGGGGACTAGTGCAAAAATGGTTAAATATAAATTTTATTAAATTCTTTCCACTACTTTCGCTTACGCGTGCGCAAAAATATTTTGCTAGACTTGTCGGCTAGGGATCGTTTATTAAGTTTTTAAGGACGCTAATCGCTATCTACAAAAACACATTCATCCCGATACTGGCATATTCCAGCGAATCTTGGTCCATTACGACAAAGCGTCTACTGCAGAGTTCGGAGATGAGATTCCTCCGGAGAATTTAGGGTAAAACAAGGCGCGAACGAATAAGGAATAAAACTATAAGGACGAACCTCAAAGTAAAAATAATGATTGAGGAGCACCAACTCCGTCGGTACGGATATGTCAGCAGAATGGATGAAAGGATGGCCAGAACAACCTATGAGACACAGGAAGAAGATGGGAGGAAGGCATAAAAGAAGCCTTTGCAGCCAGAGGAACGAACTGGAGAAGGAGAAGAGAACAGTTGATATCGGATCTTTCATTGCGCGTGCGCATTTCGATTTACTGTTATTGTGGAAAGTTTTCTTTGATATAGGATTCGTTTATTAGGTGTTTGAGGAATTTGAGAATTCGATTCCGTTTTTTGAATCGAATTTTTGATTACGCAAGTGTATTTCGATTTAGTAGTATTGTTTTTTCGATATAGGAATTGGTATTTTTTTTTTTATCTATTTGTTTTTTCTTACGTGCCCAACTGAAATGGTGAGGAAGCTATATTGACCTACTTGGCAGAGGTTTTTTTCTTGCATATATGGTATGATCGTGGCCATATATCTCTATTACTCATTGCCCTTGAATGTGGCAGATTGTAATTCTGAAGAAAAAATTAAAATTAGTTGAACAATATTAATTTGTATTCTCTACAAAAATAAGAGTTATATAATTGTATATACATTAATTGAAATTTAAAAAAATATATTACTCTCATTATTTATGTAATAAATTATAATATATTGTAATATAATACCTTACAAATTAAAATAAAAACGGACGGATTTGGTAATTCATGATAAGTCAGTGGGACTGTACACCTGCTAGAAAAGAGAGTTGTTAAAAACACTTCCAACTTATTTGAGGCAAATCCAGGGAGAGACAAAAGAGAGGCAGTGGAGAGGACTTGAGAGTGGAATAGCTACAGCTGGTCTCTCAGCTTCGTCAGCGACCATTGTTCTCCCAGAGCCCATATGCCACCTCTCCACGGCCACGCTCCAATAGATCTCATATTTAAAATTCATATTTTTCGAATATTTTTCTGGCCAATTGCACCATAGTGATTATCTACTCGATATTACAAAATTGTATACTTGAAAAGCGTAGAATTTAAGATCAAATATAGAAATTAATGCTTTCCTCTTGTATTCTTCTCAATTTACCCCCCTTTTATCTGACCATGAGAGCTGCTGAAGCCTAAACCTCAACACGATTCAGACACATTCCAGCCCTTCTTAACAGTGCCCTCATTACGCTCGCCGATCACATACTTGTGATGCCAGTGGATAATGGCTCGGTTTATTCCATCCTTTAAATTTAGAATTTAAGAAATTAAGAATTTAAGAATTAAGAATTTAATTAAGAATTTAGTTCAAATGAGTAAATTAAAATGAATTCCAAATGCTGACAAAAAATCATTATTACCCTTGTCAAACCTACGCAGTGCTGCCCAACTGTGCCATGCTTGTTTGTGTCAGGATGTTTAACGTGAATACGTCGCATATAAGACTAATGAGCCTTAAAACCGGACAAAAATCCGAATCAGGAAGCTTGTGAAAAACTCCAATAAACCCATCATTCTTCAAGCTTGATAGCTGGCTCATTTTTCAAATTCAAATTTTCCCCACTCTTGCCACTTCTTATAAAGTCAATCGGAACTCAGGCGTTGTCAGAATTTCAAATATGATAGTTATCAGTGGTTTTATCAGTCATTTTATCATACTAAATAGTCTGTTTATTTGCGTATTTTATTTTAAAATTGTCATTTTATTGATTTACATTTCTCGTTTACGAATCAGATTTATGAAGAATATTTGGGTAAGTCTTTTTGTTTACTTAATATTATCGATGAAATGTGTTTTTGTTTGTGTATCCGGTCTTGTCAGGTTATAAATATAAAATTTAGGCTAATGTATATCTTACAAAAAAATCTTACGACCCCTTCCGCCACTTTGTTTGTTATTACTACAAATACAATTCTTTCTTCTTCCATCGGCGCGACAACCCATTACTGGGCCCTGGCCTTCTCAAGCACCTTCCGCCAGTTCAATCAAAGGGTAAGTGCAGCCGTCCTCCAATTCTGAACTCAGAGCAGGTTTCTTGAGTCCTCTCTTACACCATTCAGCCATCGAAGTTTCGGACGTCCTTTTGGTCTGATGCCATGCATGTCATCATCCAGAAGTTTTCTTGGGATCTCATTTGGCCCCATACTGGCGACATGGCCTTCAAATCACAGTCTACTGTGCCTTACAACTCTTGCCACATCTGGCTCACTAAGCAGGGAATAAACCTCTCTGTTTGTCCCCCCTCTCCATGCTGATCCAATTTTTACTGGGCCGTAAATGCATCTTAGGATTTTTATGTGAAATATTAGGAGATCCCTTTCATCAGACTTTCGACCCGTAGGTAAGCACTGGCCTGATCAGTTTCTTGTAAAGCTTAGTTTTTGTAGTTCTGGATAGAGAACTACTTCCCAAATGCCGACGTAGTCCAAAATAGCATCCATTGGCTTATGCTATTCGCCTCTTTATCTCAGCCAAAACGTCATTATCAGCATTAACCTGTGACTCCAGGTACACAAACTGATCAACTCGTTCCAGTGAGCGAGGACCAATTTGGACAAAATCTTCGTAAGGACCTCTGCTTTGACCAGTAATCATTTATTTGGCTTTCTGGTCGTTAACCGCAAGTTCTAGCTTCTTAACACCATTCTCGAGAGCAAGAAAGGCTTATTCCACTGCAGCTTTTGATCTCCCAACAAAATTGAGGTCGTCGGCATAGCCCAAAATTTGTACCATGCTATTGAAAATTTACTCAGATATAATTATTTCAACGTAGCAATTTTTTGGGGGTACTTTTCTCCGAGATTCTATTGAAACCGTCCAGGAGAGGATTATATGGTATCCTGAAAGGATTCAGAGGGATGAAAATAGATGAACAGTTTTCATTAATGGAAGAAAAACTCATAGAAATTACTAAATGCTGATTGCATGTAGCAGTCATTCTTCAGATCTCTGTTCAATTAGTGATGGAAACGTTTTTTTAGCGCCAGAATCAGGAAGAAAATCAAATAAACAAATAAATACTAAGTTATAAATTCATTAGTGATAGGTCTATATCTGGTTAATGTTAAATCAAGTTAAATGGTTTTATAAACGCAATCGGTAGATCCTTACGAGAGCTGTCGATGAAAACTCAAACGAACGTCATAGCTTAACTGTGTCAAAAGTTATGCCACGCGGAAGTTATAAAAGTTAGCATGGAGAATTAAAATTGTGGATAGCGCCCCTCTCCGCTGTGCGTCGTAGACCCCACTAAGCGTGATAAATTCTTTGAGTTGAATTATAAGCCAAAAGTCAGTAACAAACTTTATTTTCATTTATGTTTACACGACGCTTCGGTTTTCTTCGGAGCCACTCACGAGTCTTACCAGGCTTCTTTTCCTATCTACATCGTTTTAAAAAAAACTCTTCCTTTGAAGATTATCATTAATCACTATTTTCCATTCCATGGTAAATTATATTACGGGTTGTTGAGTAAACTATATCTGTACTGAATTTAACACAAACATATCATACAATTTAACACAATAATACCATGGCAAAAAAAGAAAGAAATACAGCCAAAAAAAACAAATTATTTAACCGTTGCCTATGCAGTGGTAATTTCGAATATAGACGATACGTTCGGAGCAGTAATGCAAACTGCATCGCACGATGTTTCTATCATTGGGTTTTTTTTGGATTGCATTGCGGTAGCAAATTCATGTCCGTATTTACATCAAAAATACGTTTGTTTACATTACTATAATTAAACCCATTTATACATTTGGTACAGAAAGTAATACATGTACTGGTACTGGTATTGGTGGGGGGAACTAGTCCGGCAAGTACTTTTACGTCACCGCCGCGTACTAACCAGAGTGGGAGCGTCAAGATTCATTTCGCGGGATCGCAACGAAATAAATATTAACCGACCCAGGTGGGAATCGAACCCACAACGTACCGAACCGGGCACTCTGGGACCCTCGCCCCAACGAACTCGGCCGTCACATCCTCTAGTAATACATGTAAGTTATACATTTACTTTGTGATAGATGGGGAAACTTTTTGGTAGAACCATTTTTTTCGTATTTTAATCGTATTCACAAGATCGTAATCTTGTTTCCTAACCCAATATCTGATAATCCTCCGAGGCATCTGTAAGAAATTTGTCACAATAACTTACAGCCTGGAGATGATTGAAGGGTGGAAAATTTCGCAACTAGTAGGTGTAAAGTTACAAAATGAGTTTTTTGTTTATATATATATATATATATGTGTGTGTTACTTTTTAAGTAGATTAACAATTTGTCAAGGTATAATTTTGTCAATTACCCATGACATAAAGTATTATTAATACTAAGTAATTTCTTAATAAGTAATTTCGTCTAACTTTCGAAATACAGTCCATTATGTTCTATGGTTAGTTTCCATCCAGAAGCTTGCTGTTCGATTTCCTGCCGGTACCACTCTTTGGATTACGACTGGAAAAGTCTTCTACTCCAATTTTTATCTCCTCCAATGTTTGAAATGTTTTTCCCATAAGAAAGTGAGCCATTGCTCGGAAAGGATAAAAGTCCGAAGGCACTAGATAAGGGCTATAGAGTGGGTGCGGTAGAAGTTCGATAGCATCCAGTTCAGCAAGTTTTTGCTTCGTGTGTCGCGAAGTGTGGTGCGGCCGGGCGTTGTCCTACTGCAGAAAGCATTCTTTCTATTTACCAATGCCGGATATCGCCTCTCCAAAACTACGTGCATTCGTTCCCGCTGCTCCGAATGAAGCTTGGAATCGAGAGAACGTCCTTCCGGAACAAACTCAAAGTTTTTGGCGCTATATATCCAGGCGACGTTCGGCTTGCTGCAAAGTGAGCTCATTTGGAACTTCTCAACATACTCTCTTTTCTTTACTAGTTGGTGTAAGTGACGATTCACACTTGACTGTGGCAAACCAAGTACGCAGGATAGCTAACGAGTATTTTTTATGGGATCATCTTCAAAAGCGTGTCGTAGAGCCTCGCTGTCCACAACAGATGGTTGCTCTAAGCCCGGCTGCCTTTCCAAGCTTGTATTGCTACATTCAAAATCGCCACAGTCCGCTTATTAAGCTTAGGTTCCTCTTCAAGTTCCCATATCAAACGTGTGGTTTCGGCGGCTGAAAATTTCCTTTCCCAGTAATGCCGCAGGATTACATGAATACGTCACTTTGATTGAAAGAATGCCTAACAAATACTGAGCCTCACAGAGAGACATTATGTTCACTAAATGATTCAGTGCAGTTTTAGGATTAAAAAAATACCAATAATAACAACATTAGAATTAGTGGAGATGTAAGAAAAAAATAAAATTCATTTCAACCCGTGAAACGGTCACTTTTTTATTTTACTCACACCAGTACTTGTTTTTCACTTATTATTTGGTATTTAGTCTAGTTTGTTGGCGTTAATTTTATTTAAATTATATTTTATTCAATAATGTATACTTCAAAATAAAATTTTTGACTGTACCTGGGTGGGGGTGAGGTGTATTAGGCTGGCCAGGTGTTCCCGCTCTGGGGCGGAGAGGTACTTCTGCTGTTTGAATCTCCTTTCCAGTTCGTAGACCTGCAACCATCGGTAAATTCCTTATTAAACGACCATAAGTAATGTATATTAATAATCATAATCTAATAAAATATTCATATATAGTTGTATTATAGACAGATAATATTGAGTACAGTACGTTCAATAGAGCTTTCAGTTTTTCCCAAGTATTAATGGATTTACATAGGATGACTAAAACAGAAAACTGAGTACGAGTTTATAGAATTCCTATCTATACAAACAGGATTTTTTCTAGTGCGTTGCTATCATTGTTTGATTTTTTTTTGGACGTAAAGGGTATGAAATATCATGTAAAATGGAAAAAAAATGTCTTCGAAAAGTGCATTGTTGAAGGGAAAACCTGGAATTTTGACTTTTGTCTGCCGGTGCCCCTTTCAAATTCGGCAGACAAAGTTCTTTAGCATCTAGAATGTGTATAGTTTCTTATTTGCTTTAAACAAATCATCTTCAAATATTACAACCTTTACAAATTTGTTACCCTCTTCCGTTGGTCACATTTTGAAACGACCCGGCTTCGAGTTGGCAGACAAGTGCAAATTGAATGCTGAGGGTGGGTACTTTATGGGTACTGAATGAATGACAAAAAGTTTTCTTTAAATAGGGCACAAAGTCGGCTCTTGTACTACCAGGTTTGGACGTCTTCTGTCGACTTCGCATCTTCTATTATCTTTTACTAAAAAACTGTTGATAATATTAAGGCCTGGGATGCCGCCATGGGAGAGGTTGGGGTGGGTGTCACCGCATCCAATACACAATTTGATAATAATAAATTTCCCAAAAGTTGGGAAATTTCAGACTTGGAATTTTATTGATACAATGTTGTGTGAATAGACAAAATATATAGTCTATTCTCAATATTCGCAACAGGTAAGTGAAAAGTTCAATCCAAATGAGTTGGGAAAAATTACAATATTTCATAATATAGTTGGGAAAATTAAAATATTTAATATACATAGTTGGGAAATCCGTTAAAAAATTATTGGGGCATTTTATATTTTCCCCCCTCCAATAAACTCTTGTAGCAACGTCACTGCTTCTAGCTTATATTATTAAATAATAATTTTTGTTTGGATTTATCGTTTCAATTACATAAATAATTAAATTTACGATAAAATAATATAGAGTTTCATTTTTAACCATAATCCTGTAAGTAACTATTGTATTAATATACATATAAAACTAAATAATAGATTTTTCTCCGAAAAAAAAAATTGTAAGAGAGCCTAGCAGAAAGTTGCATCGAGGCGCCGGGTTACCTCGATTGTGAGGATCGGATTCAAGATAAATTTAATGTTTTTTTGGAACGAGGTCATGCATGAGGATCGAATGACTGTTTCTTGTCGAGATGAAGTCTTGGGCAGGGAATCTGTTCTACAAGGATGAGCAGAACATTATTACAGAGTTAAGGATCTCGTAAATTCGAACCTAACAACCATAGGACGAAATTCTGAATTCGATATATATCAATTCACAGGAGTGATATCTATTCCAGCGTAAAATAAAGTACTAACATACATGGTGCATGGTAAATGGTATGTATATGGTGCTATAAAACCAGTAATTCCAATTATTCCAAAACAATATTATATTATTTGATAAATTTTTAATATAACTGACATTATTTATTATATGACAAGAGTCACATAATTTCTTAAACAGATTTGTTCGGAATAGGTATCTATCCTTTCACTGTAATTTCGTGCCTACTCAATATCCCTAAATTTAGAAATGTCCCACACCATTTCAGATAATTTCTTTATTAAAATTACTATGATTTTTTTTTTTTTTTTTGAGGTGTATATAGGTATTTTAAAATTACAGTGTTTACTAAACCATTCCGTATTATTACTCAACAAACAAATCATTACTAGTTTTAAATGAACCCTTAATGGCTTACTTTGTACTGAGGTAGATGAGTTTGTCATGTTAGATCTCCCCGCGTTCTTTGCGGTTAAGACACACCACCGACCACCAAGTGCGCGCCTCTCTTCAAATTCCGAGGGCGTCACACCAGACACGCAAAACCTGCTTTTGAAATGCACCACAAAGATTGCGTAGGTCCTTGTGAAGTCTCTTCTTGTTCAGGGGATCATCTTGTGAGAATTATGTAGTAAGTTCGAAAATTGAGCTTAGGCTTCTTTAAATGAATGCCAAGCTTAAAGCAATCAAGAGCGTTTTTTTGTATATTGATGGATAATAAAATGCATTTGTTATAGGTGTATTTTTCCAAGTCTTTAAAACCAAAAAACCTCCGCAGATCTCAAAACATCTCTTATAACAAGATCTTATAGCGATATAAGATAACGATATATTTACGCCCTCTTACAGAAAAGCTTCCTTCGTCAAATCCTTTGTCATTTGTGCTGCCTCTTTTTGGAATTCTTTACCCTATTCCATTCATCAAGCCTCCTCTACATTTTGTTTTAAACAACGCAAATTCCTTCACCTATTTCATAATCAAAGCATCGTATCGATGTAATCAATAAGTTAGGGATTGATAAATTATTTGCCACTTCTGTGAATTTGTTTTATTTAAAACTAGTTACGAATGTTATACATTCATCCTCAGTTCTAAAAACACACAAAAACTTCGAAAATAAGCAATTCAAAATATAGTTGGTATTATTATACATATTAAATTAGATAAATATAAATTAGTATTGTTAAACATTTATGAATTATGAATTTAATTAAGACAAGAAATCAAATACATGTTGGTACTCACCAAGGTTTGCATGGATTATATCAAACAGAAAAGTTTGTACTGGTTTCTTCTCGCATTTTACTAACAATGAACGAGAGATAGGAAGGATGATTTTAGGTTAATGGTTTATGGATCAGGGTTTTTCCAGTAATGCCGGTGAGTAATTGTTTTTTCTGTTATAGATGGGAATAAATTTAAGATTGGACTATTGGAGATATTTATTTGGCCATTTAAGCAAAAATCTGGATTGTATTTGAAGGATTTTATTATTTCAAGTGCTTCATATATATTTAATAAAATCCTTCAAATCCAATCCAGATTTTTGCTTAAATGACCAAATAAATATCTCCAATAGTCCAATCTTAAATTTATTCCCATCTATAACAGAAAAAACAATTACTCACCGGCATTACTGGAAAAACCCTGACCCATAAACCGTTAACCTAAAACCATCCTGCCTATCTCTCGTTCATTGTTAGTAAAATGCGAGAAGAAACCAGTACAAACTTTTCTGTTTGATATAATCCATTTAAACTTCAGTTTAAAACTCGAGTTAGAAATAGCTCAAGATCGCAATACTCTCCCTTACTATATATTTCATATATTGGCAAGGAAAAGTAAAAACAATATCTATTAAATTTTGAAAATGAAATGCATTTTTTAAAATCTGACAATAATTATGAAGACATCTATCGGGAAAAACCTGAGTGTACAGAAGTTTGCCACCCCTGGTCTAAGCAGACGTTAAATATTCGTAAATAAAAACCAATTCTAGTCTTATTCCATCCACGCCCTGACTAAGAACCCTAATCGGTTAGTTGAAGGTTTCAATAGTATGTGACACTGCTTGGGACAATGTGATTTACTGTAGGGAGGCTATGGAGGTACACCTGTGCCAATGAAGTGGATACTTGAGGGAACGCAATTCATTAGAAGGTCAACTAGATCAAATGAACGCCACTCATGGATGGCTGGAGAGTGGTAATCCAATCGCGGCAGTTAGCTTCGCCATCTCCGTCCCAACCAACCCCATAAAATTAGTAACTCGCTATTTTCCTCATCTTTTCCCTTAAATTGGAAAAGGAAAAAGAAAAAAAAAACCTGATACGTCTTAATGTTTGCGCATTTGGCATTTAACGCATGATAAATTTTAACAAGATTGGTACAAGATCGCATGAGATTCAAGGCTCACAATCAATCGATGTCAAAGAACATAACACTAAGCAGATTCCTTCGCATGCTAATATTTGCTGCATTACTATAAAATAAATATTTTTTTGTCTTATACACAACTAACATTAAAATTAATGACACATTTAAAAGGCGAAGCTAGGATTTCGTTTCGGAGGGGAGAGGGGTTTCTAGCTAAGGATTTACTTTAAAGAAACGCACCCCAACCGTGGATATAAGGGGGCCCTCTCTATATATAATATTTTCAATACCTAAGTATATTATTTATAAAATAAAATTATTATAGGTTTGTACAATTTTTGTTTACAGATAAGAATAAGTAATAGTATTTTGTTATTTCGGGGGAGGGTCCAGACCCCCTCGACTCCCCTTCTGGCTACGCTACTGACTCGTACTTGTTAACTCCAGAGATGATTCATTAATATTAAATTTTATTTTAATCTATTTTCTTGTCTGTTTTTAATGCAATGAAATCATACATAAACTACATACAACAGCATTATCGTAATTCCATATCGATGATTAAAAGGTTTTTCCATGTTGGGTCTGATTCTGAGAAATGATTTGAGCTGATTATTTAGGAACAAGATGACTTTAACAAAAAAAAAAAAAATATATATATATATATATATATATATATATATATTTTAATATAATCATTGAGGTATCATCCAAAGATTATATAAAATTGCAGTATTACATCACATAACTGCAAAAGTCGCTTAACATCAGTTTTCACTTACTCGAGTTACACCTGTCACTCAACGAATCAGTCACTGAGCAATAACTCCGCCGTTGAAGATTTTTCTTCGGAGACCTTTGCTATTCAAAGCTACACTATCCCTAAGCATTGACAACAATAGTAGAAACTACAATGAAATCATACATAAAATACATACAACAGCATTATCGTAATTTCATATCGATGATTAAACGGTTTTTCCATGTTGGGTCTGATACCGAGAAATGATTTGAGCTGATTGTTTAGGAACAAAATGACTTTCACAAAAAAATAATATATATATATATATATATATATATATATATATATATATATATATATGTATATATTTTAAAATAATCATTGATTTATCATCCTAAGATTACAAAAAATTGCACTATTACATCACAAAACTGCAAAAGTCACTTAACATCAGTTTTCACTTACTCGAGTTACACTTGTCACTTCACGAATCAGTTACTGAGCAATAAATCCGCCGTTGAAGATTTTTCTTCGGAGACCTTTGCTACACTATCCCCAAGCATTGACAACAATAGTAGAAACTGAATTGCATTCATCACTTTTTTTTTTTTTGGTCACTGTTTATTATTTATCACAGGGGTAATAAAAATTAAGGACGGTCCTGATCGAAATTAATACGCTACCATATTTGATTAACTGAATACGAGAGCAACTTCTAAAAATACCGATCACAAAGAAAACTAAAAAAGAAATCGTTAATTGGGTACATTCTTATTTTTCGAACCATAATAACCACTAATTGTGTTGTCCAAATATCATCTACCTATTATTCTTGTTTTCTAGACAGGTACATTCCATAATTATTATTCTCTGTGTCTTCTGTAGTATTGTTATGTCATTAGGAAGTATTATTATGTCTTATGTTATATTCTATACTATATTGTTTTGTTTTTTATCTTTTTCTATAGCACATTAAATATATAGTATACTTTTTATACTAATTAATTATACATTATATATTTTTTTCTATCTATATAATTTACCTTAGTTCATAATAATTTAATTGCACCTTATTATTTTTCTAAATTATTTTAAAACCTTATTCTTTTCTAATTATTAATTAATTATATTTCTGTAATAGTTATGTATAATTATTATAAGTTGCAATTTGTAGATATTACCTTTGTTCAATCCCAATCAAAATTCTTGGTAAACTAACAATTATTATGTGTTAGTTATCCAAGAAATCGGTCCAGTTTATTTATTTTCAATATTCAAACAACCCCTACTGCATATAGACTTAGTATAGAGCCCAGTTTTTTTCCATATGGTCTCCAACCCCTGAAAATGGAAAAGACTGGAAGGGGGGGGGGAGATCCAGCTGTAGCTGGCCGACGAAAACGTTCAATCTAGATGCTAAGGGAGGCTTTTGTGTGGGCGTTTTGCCCCTTGCAGAAGGGAAAGGACCTCTACACCTAGAGCGGGAGAGGAAGAAGTTCTCTAATTCATATTGACGAACATTTTAATTGGAGGAGGGCGATGCTTGTTAGGCAAGCAAGAGGAGGGTGGAATAATTGGGGGCGGCCGGCGCACGTTGTCTGGTTTATCAAACATCAATTAGTATTGTCCGAATAATTGGAGTCATATCCTATCCTCTAATCCCCGGCTTTCAGTGCAAATTCGCAGTATTATTTGCTAATAACTCTCCGGTACCTAGTATTTTACAACTAATAAATTCAGTCTAGAATCTCTATTGATTCTTCGAATCAACCTACTGTAGTTACATTTTCTATCTATCTAGGAATAGTAATAATAATGATATATATATATATATAGGGTGTATCAGGATTGGCGGACCATAGGGCAGGAGATGAATTTACACCTTGTTAGCAACAAATTTGTTCATATGGACCATGGTCCGATTCCACACAGAAAAGAAAGACATTTATAGAAGTTATGTGTTTTTTTAAGGTCACCTTTTTTGTTGAATAGGAAGCGATAATTAAACAACTATTGAAGTTAGGTTATTTCCAATTATAGAATCGTAAATTTGATAAAATGTTCTTTAAGTAACGGTAGAATTTGTCTTTGTTATTACCATTTGTAGGGGGCTTTCGAGCGGCTAAATTACACTCTACTAAATTAAGTTCCTTTTTTTCGTAAAACCATTTATATCATATTATTATATTATATATTTATATTATGACAATCAGGAATATTAAGTAATTTTATAAAAGGCGAATTTTATTTGTTATACCCGCATTAAATACTTTATTTTTAAGTAATAAATGTATTACAATACGTCCCAGCTTATATGAAAAAGAAATGACAACTTTGTAATAATTTATAGTTATTGTTTTTGCTGAAAAACATGATCACCAAAAACCGTTATGCATATTATGTTAAATTAACCACGTATTAATTTTCCCACATAAATCAAATTGCCCAAGGCAGGAGCATCATTTAGTTCCATGTTAAACAGCTGAACCCTTTGAATTAAAAACACAGAGGTTTGTTTCCTGGAATAAATATTTTTTGCAATTTGTGCAAATGTGCCGTGTGAATTTTTTCTTCAAATCGACCAATCCATAAAGACAGGTACGTGTATAAACTATTCTTGGAATTTTATATAATAATTTAAGATCGGAATGTAACAATAGTTTATTGTTTACTGTAGGGTAGCATGTGAAGACCAGAGAATTTTCTTACAGTTGGAGGCCAATCTCATGACTGTTTGCGGAATTTTTTCAAATCTAAAGACACTTTCAATGAAGTACTTTGTTTTACACTAGTTTTATTTGGTATTCTCTTACTTAATCTTGTAAAATCTACATTCGCAAAAAAAAAAAAAAAAGAAGTATTTTACAACTCTGAATTTTTGAACATTATGTAGTTATAAAAGAATTCTATGTAAAATTTTGTGAATAAAATTTGTTTTTCAATTTACTTTTGTCCTGTTTTATTTATATTGTAAATTAAAATTCTTAAAGAAAGCAATTTAGACAATAATTACAGCCTTTTGTTGATTTTTTGCACGTTTCTGACATTTATCATCCATATTTTCCTGCATATTCCTTCAGGTTTCACTGCAAATTACGGCAGGTATTACTTCATATTTGAGGATCTTTTAGTGCATATTTGAGGATCTTTTACTGCATATGTGAGGAGTTTTTACTGCATATTTGAAGACTTTTTACTGCATATTTGAGGACTTTTTACTACAAATTTTAGGACTTTTTACTGCATATTATATGGCATATTTTGAAATTTTTTGCTGCATATAAATCCGGTCTTTAGTTATAACAAATAAAAATTCTACTTTTTTTAAAGAAAATTTTATTTAGTTTTCGATTTTACAATTAGGAATTACCTAACCTCAATAATTTTTAGTTACCGCTTCCTATTCAACAAAAAAGATGACCTTAAAAATAAGAAAACTTCAATTTCTTTCTTTCGGAAAGAAATCGGAACATGGTCCATATAAAATTATTTGTTTCAAATGAGGTGTAGAATCATATCCTGGCCTATGATCCGCCAATCCTGATACACCCTGTATGTTTATATATATATATATATATATATATATATATATATATATATATATATATATATATATATATATATATATATATATATATATGTATGTGTGTGTGTGTGTGTATTTATTGTTATGCTGTCCAGCCATACCGTCATTACTACCTTCACTAGATGTTTTGCACAAATATATAATTAGCGAATTATGAAAATTGACTGTGCAGTGTTGTATAATATGTATGACATAACAATTCTATAGGCTGTTTTAATAAAAGATCTCAGGGTAATTAAGTTATAATTATATTAATTAATTTAAAAAAAAAAAAACGGGGTACCATCACAACAGCAAAAATTATTCTGACTAATCTCAATATTAGGACGTATACATACGATAAAAACTATAATAAAATATAGCAAAAAAAAAATTATTGTTTCTTTCTTTTTCAAACATTCTCGTGTCTATTGATGGGAGTTGTTAATTGGAAGTTAATAATAAAATTAATATAAATGATATCGAACAGAGCATTATACTAATATTATTTTTTATTTAAAAAACAAAATTAAATTTAATTGGATTTTATAATTAAGAATTATTTGTGGTTTTTAGTGAATGCTGTGGTAAGCAGCAGGTATTCTAAAAAATAAATATTAATCATAAAATTCATAATAATCTTTTAAATCCAGTAATTATAAAAAAATTACGTAGACTATTCGCAACCCTAATATTCAAATACTGGACTGTTATCAGGTATTGAATAGAAACCAAATGTTTCAAGATAATGAAGAGTTAACAGAAGATCTTCTATTCGATCATGATGGACGCTAGGTCGGTAGATTAGAAGAATCGACTTATATTTCTTTGGATAAACAACGTGAATGAAGCTCTCAAAAATACAGACCTGGAGGTGAGAAGCGCTACCGAGCTAAACAGTTCGACCAAAATTGCTGAGCAACCCACGGACCAGTTCAAGCGCCTTTGGCGCCACAGAAGCACGACTAATTTATCTATCAATCAATCTAGCTTTCTTTATAGTGCTAGAGGAACAGATATTCAATGGCCTGCCTAAGAGTTATGTGTTTCGGTGATTCTTTAAATATTGAGTTCGTCGTTTCATCAGAATCTTTCTGATCATCCTAATCCTCGTTTTTAATCATTACCATTTATCCTTATAACTGTTTGTAGGTTGAAGCGGCAGGTTGGTCCCGGATTTGTAGATTGGTCCCGGCGATTCTATTCTATTTCTATTAGTTCTAGCAATGACCAACTTCGCCCAAGTTCTATGGGCGCTTCCGCTCTACCTCCACTGGCTTTCAATACTAATGACGTGGCTGAGAAAGAAGCATTGGAAATTTTAAATATTTTAAATAATTGTGAATGAGATTTAAATGTTTTATTTAATATAGATGAAATTTATTGTTATTATTATGAAATTTATTGTTATTATTATATATATACTTATAACTCTTATTTAGATTTTTATAGTTAAATCACTTATTACTTATTTAAATATTTTCTTATAAATACTGTATAAATGTTTAAATTTACCTTTATTGTTCTTAAATGTGGCAGCATATTAAAACAATCGAACTTTTTTAAAAATTGTCAAACTTAAAGGTTCACAGTGTATGAAATAAACTTTAAGTTTACATACATTATTTGTCATTTCGTAAAAAAAAAAAAAAAAAAAAAAAAAAAAAAAAAAAAAAAAAAAAAAAAAAAAAAAAAAAATAAAAACTTTTATAGAATTTTCATATAAACTTAGGTTTCCAAAACTAGAGTACAAAAAAATATAGCAACCATAATATTTAATTTATTTCCACAAATTTAATCTCTTCTCTGCTGTGCTATTGTGGCAGATTTTATTTTTGATAATAAAAAAGCAATTTATCTCAATTTTTTTTCAACTTCGGAAGAAATCTTATTCGCAGTGATTACTTTTTAAACTGGCCTTAAGTGAAAGGAAGAAATCCTGAATCTAACAGGGGTCTTACTTCTTTTCCTAAAAAATAAAAAAATTAAAATTGCTCACACCGATAATTACATCCAAACGTGAATATATCCGACAGCGAATTTTCGAATATTTTCAAGCCTGTTTAGTCTAATAGAACTAACTTTCATTTCAAAGCTTCCTGTAATTATAATCCTAATGTCCTTCTTTCATAAGTTGATTTATTAAACTCACTGGATGCCAGTTACTAAGGAAAATCCTAAAAAAGTCCACTTTGTCTGATATTGTTATTTCATTATTGCTTGGCGTCTTTTGAGAGAATTATAAACATTTTGTATGAATCTAGAAGGACACCGAATCTTTTAGAAGATTGGATATAATGCATTTCGAACAAAAAAAATAGTTATTACTAACAATTAAATGATTAAAATATTTATTCATACTCGTTTAATGATTTTAATTTGAATGAATTATTTAAGTACCCTTACAGGAAAGTTTTATTCATCTTCTTCTTTTTCTTTCGTATAAATTTTTGGATATTTCCATTATAACCGAAACAATAAAAATGGCTTTAAAGGGGCTGAGTTAAACTATTTGAAGACGAGAACTCTGCAGTTCAAAATGGACTCTAAAGCGAGAAAGTTTTAATAGTCGGGAGCTGAGGTCAAAAAACAAAACTCCAAGGTATATTGCAATAACAGCTTTAGAGGAAGTGGACTTTCTTCTGTTTTTCCTCAGTAACTCGCTTCCCGTGTATTTTATGTAAATTTTTGAAATCATCTACTTAGGAGAAGGTTAAATTTACTGAAAGCTTTATATATAATGTTTTAAAAAACTCGTATTGATGCTGAGATGCAGGACCATAATCTTCAGCAAAATGTCCAGAATACGCAGAAAGTTGAATATTAAGAGGTTTTGCCTAAATAACAAACTTTAAGTGCAATTTAGAGCAAAATGTATCATAAGCAATCATGCCAAGAATTTAATAAACTGCAATATCCATACAAAATGCTTGTAATTACTCTCAAAAGAGGCCAAGAAATATTTTATGGACTTAAGTGAAAGGAAGAAATCCTGAATCTGACAGGGGTCTCACTTCTTTTCCTAAAAAATAAAAAAATTAAAATTGCTCACACCGATAATTACTTCCAAACGTGAATACATCCGACAGCGAATTTTCGAATATTTTCAAGCCTGTTTAGTCTAATAGAACTAACTTTCATTTCTTATAAAATCTTCAAAATTGGAAAAGAATAACATTAAAAAGAAAAAAAAAAGCTTCCTGTAATTATAATCCTAATGTCCTTCTTTCATAAGTTGATTTATTAAACCTCAACACATTTCAACCCAAAATGTTTCAGAGTTTTGTCCCATCTTTAGGTTATAACTTATTTAATATTTCTCCCATAACTTATTTCTCCTATTTGGTCAAAACGCATCTATATAATCATTTCATCAAATACATTTAACTGGAATAATATTTTAAAATATAGTAGTTGCAGTATCACTGATCTACAATTGAACATAGTTCGAGAAACTATGATTTTAGATAAGTTATAAAGGAAGAGTGACATTTCTTCGCATCCAATATTGAATAACAATTATTATTATTCCGATTTAGTGTACACTATTTAAATAATCCTAATATGTATTACTACACTGGCACTAAATTTGGCAGGGACAAAACACCAATCATATCTCTCCATTGCTATTTCTCTTTAGTTCTAAACTCGTGAGAAGTTAAGAGGGGCTTTTCCTTTTGTGAATTTATTAACAACATTAAACAAGACGTCTCCATTCACTAATATTATCTTCAAGGAGGTTCTTATGGGTCAATCATAATCCTTAAGACATCTAAATGTTGGTATAAATCCATAAAATCAACATTCGTCGTTATCCGCCGTGCTGGTATTAATCCATATAGCAATAGCGAGGTAGAGCAATAATGTTGATTTGATGGATCAGTCAGGAAATTTTAAAATCGATCCTATAAAAGAGGACATTAAGGGAAGTGGAATCGATCTGTATCTACTTCAATTGTCAACTGTAACAACCACACGTCGATCCAACTTCCATAGCCATTGAAAACTACAAAAAATGTTCGGCGACATCATCCGTTCGTGACGAATGCTTGTAATTCTTAATGGCCATCTTTAAGGGTAAAAACTTAAAGTTCGGAAGACACAAATGTGGGAATACCAGATTGTGTAACAGAGATCGGAAGCTCAATCTATTTCTCCAGTATACATTGTCTATATCCTAAACATTTAAATTATTTTTAGTTTTCTAATCAGTAGTTATAATATTTATCTGTGTCCAGTATCGTTCGGAGTTCTAATCGTCTTGAACGTTTTGAAAGCTGAATCGGTTTGAATCGTTCGTAAACCTGAAATTTACGAAGTGATATAATGAATGCTATTGTATATATATGATGTAATATTAGTGTTTATATTTTCCGGTTAAAACAAAATAATTAATCGAAAAAAGTTAATAAAAATATCATAAATTTATAGCCATTGCATTGTAACAAAAATTAACTTGCTTTAGTTTTGGATTGAATGAATAACAGGTTTAATCGCCGTACATTCGTCTGTACTGATGAAATAAACGAATTTCTCATAAATTAATTGTTTTCCAATGTTTATTTTTTTTCTGTTTGTTCAGGATTGTTGGCTTCATGCCTTATATTCATACCCAGGTTCTATGATCCAGTTTTAGAAATTTCGGAGAAGGCTGAAAATTTTGTTTTGAATTTAACAAATTTTTTTGAGGTAATTGAGAGAAAAAAAGAAGGAAATTTTATACAAATTATTACAAATTTATTATGATCTATTATGACCAATAACAAATTAAGTTTTTATAATACTGGCGGCATAACTTTTCAAATGCTAGCTCTAAGTAGTTTTCATAATTCGATAGGACTACCATTTTTGTTATAATAATGACGAATAACTTAATATTAAAAAATACTTTTCGATTATAAAGGCTTGAAGTCGTGTAGACTATACCTCTTTCAAATATTGTTGTGCTTGAATTTTCTTTAAATGCAAAGATTTTATATCAGAAGAGAACTTTTTTTAGTTCCATCATTTCCCAAAGAGGCACTCGAGATATAGATGCAACGTACCAATTTTGCAAAGAAGTATTAGTTTTAATGCCATCCACTGTTATAAAAAAAAATAGTCAAGAAAGGAAAAGGCAAAGTACTTCTATGATTAAGTAAACGTAAGACAGAGGGGAGGAGCTCAGTGAGATGGGTATTAAGGAATGAATGGTCCTACACAGTCAACTCAACATTGGATTTTTAATGAAGACCATGAATTTTTATGGAGCGGCATTCATCTCTCAAGTATCATTCAAGAGAAATTTCCTTCTCCTTTTGTTCCTGAAATTATGATATTGTTGATCCTCTGGCCCTTAAAGAATAGTCGCTTTAATAAAAAAAACCAGTACAACAGTGAAAGTGTTTATGACGTTAGTAGGCAACGATTTGCAAAGTAAAAAGACTATTCTATGACAAGGATACGGAGTATAACCGTGAATAAGAGGTTACAACAATAATTAGAAAGAAACCCAAGAAAGAAATCGTAATACATCATTTTCTCATTGGAAAAATACAGTGCTTTTATTTTAATGATTTATTTCATTAGATCTGGTGTTGTTAAACGATAAGGGCATTGCATAGGTTATTGTAAGATATTTATCAATACTTGAAATATTCCGCCAATATTTTGTTTTACTCTGGCTCCACACTAGTGCCAAATCGTTTGACCAATAGTTTGGCACTGGTGTGGATCGGAAGGTCTTTATTGTGAATGTTAGAGCATTGGTGAAAGTACGGGCCGATGTTGGCGTTGGCAATTGCGTTGGCCATTCCACAGCGGGTTTTTTTCACACATCAAAGTTTTCACCATTTCACCATTGCCATCGCGTTCTATCCACAGAAGTGACGTACTGTTTGGCCAACGGGTTCCTCATTTTTACCTAAATATTAGATTTTATAATCATTGTTACTTTAAAGTGGATATTGAAATAATCGGCGATTCATAACTTGATAACTTTTGGTTGCTAATTGGATTTATTATTTTGATTCGTGCTTTTTTCTGCGTTATTAGTCCAATATTTGTAAACCAATTCCTAAAAATCAGTAATTTCCGTAATTCAAACCCCGATCTTTGAGGCTCACAAAATATTGTTCTTAAATAAAAAATAAAAAAGCTTTCCTATTAGCGGTAGGAAAGTGATAAAAAATATATATAGAAGGACAATCAATCTGTTTTATTCAATACAATGGAGAGAAAGTTCTTTTCTCTCAAAGAGCAAATAATTATGGAATTAAAAAATAAAAATGTTAATCCTCAGCTCCTAATAAAATAATATTTCTCCTTACATCCGACAAAAAAATTTAAATTCACTTGACGGCTCTCCCACGAGATTTTCCGATAACTGGCCCGCATCATATTTGAAATACGTTAAAAAGGAAATATGAGTTCAAATTAAAAATTCATATTTATAATTGAATGCTCTTGATAATCGCACCTGTGTGGGTAATGAATAAAATGGGTGCGTTACTGACACATATTGTCACAAACATTTGGCAAACGATTCGCCAAATAGCTTGCCATGTATGTGGATGCCCCATTTGCACAGTTGTACTTTCACATTTCAAACTTCACAAAGATAATAATGCTCGATAGTTTGGAATATAAATAATATATTCCCCACCTTTCTTGTGCTCATGGCATTTCCTAGGTGTGTAGACCTTGTTATTGCATGACGTATAACAATGATGCTATTGCACAGTGTATAACGTATAAAATTTCGTTTGCTTTATTAGACTAAGTGCCCCCTTCAACAAGCAAATAAAGGATTTTCCGCTTGAAACTTATACATTAATAATAAGGATATGACGGTAAAATCTTATTTTAAAGTGGCAAAATGCTATCGGGTTGCCAGTTGTGTACACAGCAATATGGGGAGAGTGTTTGTATTTGTTCTGCGCTCCCCTCCCGTGCATATAACAACTTTAATAACTTCCTAGTAGGTACGATCCGGCATGTGATAGACCTACTTGGGTGCCACACGATGTGTAAACACTTACCTGACAGATCATTATGGTATTTCATATGCTGTCGAAGTTTCCAACTCTTTTCTGCATTTTGCTCATCTGTTTTTCGAAATACAAAAAAATATATGCATATATTATTTTCAATTATTATATCAGAAAATCTGGTATTTTTGGGTAAAGCTGCGGGAGGTAGTAAATCAAATGCAACAATGTTGATATTGGTTAAGTATTAGGCCTCGAAATAAATACGGAGAAAATAAAATATATGGTTAGTAGTAGAAACGGGGATGAATTCGATATAACAGGGGCTTGTTTTAGTTTACAGAAGTTTAAGTACCTGAACTCTACAATATCCTATCGAAATTAAATTCAAGAGAAATATAAATAAAGTTTAAATCGGAAATGCTGGTTATTTCATGTAAGTAAAATTTCTCAGTTCGCACAGACTATCCGGAAACTAGAAACTAAGAATTTAATGAGACTAATTATACTTCTTAATATCCTTTAAGGAAGCGAATGGTGGTCGCTTACATTAAGATAAGAACAATGCCTTAAGGTGATCGAAAACAAAGAATTGCGTAGAATACTTCGCCCGAAGAATGATAAGTCAGCTGAAGAATGTAATACAACCCAGAATTGTAGGACATGATCCAGTAAATACCGATTGTCTAGGTAAGGAATTCATCACGCAAAAGGTAATCAGTGGTGATCCTACCGAATGTCCAAGAGGTAGATGGGGAACTTTGTTTCAAACAATCGCGTAGAGTTAGGTTTTGACGGGACTGAGTGGAAAAATGTGTGAAGGCAGAGATTGTCGATGGCATTGGCTTCGATTATTTTCAGAAAATTCACAATTCTGTTGAAGCAGAACACTATATCATTAACCAATTATTCCATGTTATTCCTGTAATGGTATTCACGATGAAGTCAAGATACACCCACTTCCAGCATCTATAGTAGATTTTTAAATAATTGTAGTTGAATTCACCCTTTTATAATACGAAATAAAGAAGTAATCTATCAAGATTACTTGTGATTTTTGTACATATAAAGAATGGCTGTGCTTATTCTTAGCACACAGAAACAGAAGGTTTAACGGTTACAGGTTATTTCACGTTGAATATCACCCTGATTATTGATTTGACTGCTCAAGGTTTTTTATCACACCTTTGTATAGAGTCAACCCATCGATAGCAGTATATCTGTATATTGTAACCAACAAAATTGAATAATATTTGCTTAAATTGCCAATTAATGATATCGCTCTAATTTAAGCAGTTGAATTAAATTAAATTAAACTAATACGTTGTAGTACTTGAGGCATTTCTCTGGAACTTCTCTTGTTGTTCCTACATCGGCGTTCGGTCAGAAGGGCTATCACCCAAACCGACAGAGATGCCAGTGTTGTCTGCGGTGTGAGAGACGAGACGTTGCTACCGGTAGGCGAGGGTGGAATACTGATCCCATTGTGTATCTGGGAGAACAAGAAGAGAGAAGATCAAAGTCAATTAACTGTTGACCAGGGCTGGTGGTGAGTGGCGGTGAGTCACCGTTGGTGAGTGCTCTGGAAAAAGAAAACAGACAAACACACCCAACCCCTGCACCACTCTCCACTGGAGGAAGCTTAAACTCAACTTCCATCTCCTCTTTCACAGCTCAACTGCCAATGGTCATATTATTCTATAACAAGGACGTGCAGTCGTTTCGTTAAAAAACTCTGAAAATACTTGTTGTTCAATTAAAATTGAGTGTTAACTGTTATGCTTTAGTAGCATTAGAAAGCCCATTCTATTTAATTCAAAAATCTAACTACAATCATACGAATTGCGAAGAATCCTTTCTTGCTTCCCACAATCAAATTTGGATATAATCAAATTTCCATTAATCATCAACGAAAACTTTCGGTACCCTTTTGGTGTAGACTTGACCACAACTGATCCATTGCATATTAAATACGATTTACTGCAATCTTTTCTCATCAAAACCACTAAAATTACAATTTAAGCAAGTTTTATAATGCCTACTCAAACATATAAAATAGAATTATGGAGTGCAATCAAACAATGAAACTCATTCCGAATCCAAATATTTCTTGATTCTAAATGTTAAATAATTAAATGAGAATCAAATAGAATAGTTAGAAATCATATAATTAATCCATCTCAACTTAAGCCCGAAATAGACATCTTTTCGTAATAAATTCCATATCTAGGGTTACTGGCTATAGCCTGTAATATTGCACCCCAAATGCATTAATTCCTAAATTGCATCTTGATAATACCGTCAAGCTTCTGAAAAGAAATTGAGGTAGTCCTATAGGTTTGTACAGCGACAAAGAGAGGCATGATGAAGTATGTAACTAATGAAAACATCACTTACCTAATGCTTATTTTGAAATGTTATTTCTACAAAAATATGTTCTAATAATTTGTATAAAATTACCCTCATGTGTCAATATTGCCATTCGTTTTGTTCACCCCAAAACATTAGTGTTTTGTAGCCTTCCTCGAAAGCTCTAAAAATGCCTGTATTATATATAGGCCATCAGGTATGAAACGAACGATCATAAACAAGCGGATAAAATAAAGATTGAAAAACAATTGATTTACAAGAAATAAAATCGTTTACCTATTTAAGAAGTTGTACGGAAATAAAAATGGCTATTGGTATTTTAAGGCTTCGAGCAAGAGAGACAACCACATCAAGATAACCGAATTCTTAAAAAGTTTGACACTGGTTTTTTTTTTACCCGATATGGCATTAACTATAATTCTTGATACACATACAATAATACATAACAATATTTCTGGAAGGTGGCGGCGGCAAATTCCCCACCTTTCGCGAATATTTTCCTTATTTACTTTCTATCTTATTTTTAATAATTGATCACGAAATCGGTCGCGAGTATGTCATAATAACTGGGCTACACTATTTCATTATTGTACATCTGGTTGAAAAACAAATTAGGTTGTTGCAGCTATTATAGTTTTGTAGAAAGATTATCTCAAAATAAATTTTTTACTGGTAGTTTTGTTAATGTTGTTCGATTGAGGTAATTTTTCGCACCAATCGCAACCGCTTAAACGGCCCAGTGAACGAGTATCTTTAGTTTTTGATTCTTGACCTTCATGAATAAATGCAGGATCAGCAGTTTTACCTGAGCCAGTAAGGATCTAGCAGCTGACTCGAGCAGCCTCAATATTTATTTTTATTTCTGAGCCTCAGTGGTAAAAGATTTTCAAACTTTTCTCTTTTTACTATTACAAGAGGAACGTAAAATTAGTCCTACTGGAATAACGAATTTAGTGACGTCTTTGTATTATCGAGTATTTCGCTTAGTATTGGTAGGGTTTTCCCGGGTCATTCTCAACTTGGCTATTCTGAGGTTTTTAGAAGTTCGATATTTTTCATTTTTTTTTTTTTTTTTCATTTTTTTTCTACCACTCAATCAGCACTCAGTTCGTCTCAGAGCAGAGTCAGTTTTGAGATATTTAAATTTTTAAAAACAAAAATTAATAAATAAAAAGTTTGGAAAAAAATTTCTAGTGAAAAGTTCACGCGAGTTACATTTTGTCCGAAGTGAACTTCGAAAATTTTCATTAAATATTTTAAAGCAAAAAAGTATATTTTGATTACTGGTGGGACCATCGCACAAAAGCAACTTGTCCTACTAGGTAATAACACAAAATAAGATCTTAGGAAAAATCAAGATGAAATTTTTTTAGTGTAACTCTCGTGACATAAAAGAGTTTTCTATTGTTTAAAGTACATAGAAAATCGAAAACTCGTAAAATCGAATACCAAGTTTTTTGCACTCTTTTGATACTGATATAACACTTCTATAGGACCCAAGGCTACTTTCCATGAACGTAAAGTAAATAAAAACCAATGCATTATAAATCCTATTAACGCATAACTTTAACGTTATGCGTTATTTGAACGAAATACAAATATGAAAGGGCCCACAATTCTTTGTGGCAATTATGAACAATAAAGAACGACGATAGCTCTTCACTGGAGTGAATTATAAATGGTGAACGAATGAATTGATCATAAGAACAAAGAGTTACAGTGAAGAGTAAAGTTATCATAAAATTAATAAAGATTAATTTTGATTTTTTAGTCATGAGTAATTCAATCGTCATTACTTTCATCATGGTTTTGCGAATTTCAGCGAAGGTTTTATGATATTTTTTTTTTAATAATTCAATCGTTGAGTACGGACAGGATCCCAGATTTTTTTGCTATTGCATTTTTACTTTACCCAGAATTTTTGTTTTAATTTCTGTTTGAATCAGTGCATTTATACGCAATTAAACTTATTTTTGTTTTGTTTATCATGAGATATAGGCATATATATGAATATTTTGATTTAAAAAAAAAAAAAACTTTCTTTTGTTATACAACGAAAAATTAATTTTATTTAGATAAAAATGAATTTTAATTTACGATTTCATATCTGGAGAGAAAAATTAACAACTGTTAAACAGAAAATATAATATCAGTTATAGAAAAAAAAAAAGAATAATTCGTTAATAACTTCTTGGAAAAGGCTTGTTCAGTGTTAAGAAAATAAGTTTTTTATTTATTTATCTTTAATTATTTAATTATTTTTTTAATTATTTATCATATCGTATTTTTTTAAAATTCCGGGCTGAAAAAAAAAATGTAATTGCTTTTTTTTAGTACTGTGAACATATTTTGTTTTACATTTTTTTTTCGAATCTTAGGTGTCATGGCCGCAAATGAAGAAATACTTATTTATCGCTCTGCTCTGATTCTGTAATCTGTAGTGGTATTAGCTCAAGTTGTGCTCAGAAACTTGGTAAACATTGACTTTATACGAAGGTGAACAATATTACAATAACATTGAGTGAGATGAGTGCTCCTTAATTAACTTTTAATAGTGAGAAGATGTGCTCGTAGACCAGAGAAATCACCCACGTGGCAAGGCAGTATGTTACCTGCTCGCTACTGGCTTCTGGCTATCATCGCGTAGAACAGTTTCTCATCACATCTCAGGTAGCTCAGTTGTCTATGCGCTGTACACCTGTTCTCTTCTTCTAGTTTGCCATGAGTTCGAACCTATTAGACTTTTTTATTATTTTTTTTTCTTTTTTCTTCTCTTTCCCGTAATTTCAGAGAATGTTTTATTTTGTATTATTTTTTTCATGTACATAATTATAAATATTTAGAAGTTATACTTTAATTTTATATTCTCTGCAATTTATTTATATTAATTAATATGGATAAATCTTCGAATATGGACACGGAAGAGGAGACTGCTTTTTCCGAAATAAGCGAGACTGATTCCCAATATTTAAAGAGACGGACCCTCCAGAAGCGTCATCGAAATGCTGCACCTGGCTCTGCTGGGAATTCGCCAAATAAAAAAGTAAAATCCAAACAAACTTTCCCACCTAACACCCGCAGTAAAACTGCAGCACCTAATGAAATAGAATCTACATCAACAGTTCCTATCATACCAACAAGCAACCAATTTGCAGTCCTAAATAATACAACCGAATCTACCACTCACCGGCAGTTCTCTGAACCAGAGCCAATTCCAATATTTGTAAGCAATATTCAAGACTTTATGGCGTTTGGCCATGAAATTGCAAATTTAATAGGACAAACGAATTTCAAATGTTTTTCCCGACATCAGAATCAATACAACAAACAAAGACAACTATAAAAAATTAGTCAACCATTTGACAGAAAAGCAGTATGATTTCAGCATGATTCAATTAAAAGAAGAAAAAGCATACAAAGTTGTCTTGAGGGGTCTTCATACGACCACCCCCACTACCGCTATCAAGAAGGATATAGAAGAGTTAGGGCACAATGTGAGAAGCATTTCCAACGTTTTCCACCCTACTGAAAGATATCCATTGCCACTATTTTTCGTCGACCTTGAGCCAGGACCAAATAATGCTGAAATATTTCTAGTGAATAGGCTAGTATACTCGTGTATACGTTTCGAAGAGCCAAGGCAGAGACCAGAAATTGTCCAGTGCACTAAATGCCAAAGTCAAGGCCATACCAAAGCCTACTGTCATCATCTGGCGTGTTAAATGTGCAGGCCCTCATGCGTCTGACACTTGCCAGAAGCCTCGGGATACCCCAGAGAAATGTGTTCTATGCAGTGAAAGCCAACCTGCAAATTACAAAGGTTGAATTTTTTTTAAAAACATGCAACGACAAAAAGTTTTAGTTGCAAGGAAATGTAGTTCTTGAAGACCAAATGCCTGGCCCTTCAACGAGGAATGATCCTATGACCCTGGAAACTAATCATCAATGGAAACTAGTAATCAATGCAGAACGAAGAGAGAATAACATAACATAACAGCTTCAGGAGCAGAATAACATATTCCAACGTCACCGCAAGACATCTGCCTCGACCACAGGCGCCTCAAGCCTCCTTATCTCAGCTTCAGACCTCCCATTCTCAACCCCAGATCCCTCATCCTCAGACCTTCCATTCTCAACCCCAGACCTCTCATCCTCAGCCTCACACCTCCCATTCTCAGCCTAAAATACCTAGAAATGAAATTTCTTCTAAAGACGCATCCCTAAGGGTGAAGTTACCGCCACAGATTCCACCACCTTACTACCATTCTTATCCATCCCAGTTGCCCTATCCTTCACAAGACGCTCCATTAAATGAGGAATCCACACAACGATCCCAAAGGAGAGTTCAACCTCCACCAAGGCAGATTAATCCTCCACCTCACGAGTCTGCCTTCTACTCCTGTCCTAGCCAAAATCCTTCCGATATAACATCAATCCTTTTATCCTTCTTTCGTGATCTTCAAGATACGATAAGACCTCTGATCACACTACTTACCAGAGTCCTAACTGAAATCCCGCTCAATATCTCACGATGAGCAAAAAGACCCTAACTATCCTTTTGTGGAATGCAAATGACCTACAGAATCACCGAGACGAACTTGACATATTCCTCCACGAAAATTTCATTGACATTGCCCTAGTTACTGAAACTCATTTCACGACGCCTTCTTTCTTTTACATACGGGACTACATTAAATACAGATCAGATCATCCAGATAACACATCCCACGCAGGTTCTTGCATCCTTATTCACAAATGCATACCTCACTCCCTAATTTCCTCCACTCCAACTAACACCATTCAATCAACCTCAATAACCTTATCCTCCCGCCCTTTAAATATTACATTCTCAACTATATACTGCCCTCCTGGGAATTCCCTTTCCTATAACCACCTTGATTCCTTATTCCGATCCCTTAGTCCGCGTTTCGTTGCTGGAGGAGATTACAACGCCAAAGACCAACGATGGGGATGTGAAACAACCAAAACTCGTGGCAAGATTCTTTCTCGTATCACAACCTCCAATAGTTATTCCATCCTCTCTCCCATGAACCCTACTTATTGGCCTACATCCCTTAAAAAACGTCCTGATATCCTTGATATATTCATTACTTCCCAGATACCCTTCTTCCAATCTACTATAAAATCCATAAATGACCTATCCTCAGACCAACCCATAGTCCGGTTCTGCTTCTCTTGCATTCAAATCCTGTTCCGAAACCCTCCCCTTCTTCCCTGATTAAAGGACAAGTGAACTGGAACAATTTTCGGTACGATCTAGAAAACAAACTGGACTTAAACATTCCGTTAAAAACTAAACTACAGATTGATTCTGCTATTGAGGAATTCACAAGAGCAATAGGATCTACAGCAACACATCACACCACAAAATTAGAAATACCCATGAAACCAACTTGCCACATCATATTCGCATTTTATTAACTGAAAAACGCCGAGCAAGAGCAAAGTGGCATAGAACAAGATATCCATCAGACAAAACTCATTATACAAAACTGGCCAACAAATTAAAAATAGAAATCAGAAAATACAAAATTCAAAATTTACAGAGAACCTAACTACTAACGATGAATCATTATGGATAACTACAGCAAAGCTAATAAAATTCAAAGCCTTTAATCATCCGTTTCTCACTGAATCTCAGACCTGGCCTAGATCAGATGAGGAAAAATCCCAGATATTCGGTGAACACCTTTTCAAAACTTTTAATCCTCATCTGATATCCTTAACCCTGTCCATCTTGAGCATGTTAAGGCGGAACTACCTATTCCACTTCAGATGTCCCTTCCTCCTAAAGCGTTTCATCCTTCCGAAATAACTAGCATCATTCAGAAATTACCTTCCAAAAAAGCTCCTGGCAATGATCTCATCACATCGCACATCCTAAAACAGCTCCCTCGAAAAGCTGTCCTATTCCTAACCTATATATATATAATGCTTCACTCAGATCCACCTATTTCCCTGACTCTTGGAAACTGTCTATTGTATAAATGATACCGAAACCAAAAAAAACACCTGAATGTCCATCTTCCTATCGTCCTATTTCCCTCTTGCCCACTATGGGCAATATCCTCATATTAAAGAGACTGTACTCAATCCTAGATTTAAATCAAGTGATTTCTGACCATCAGTTTGGATTTCGAACATCCCATTCTACTATTCAGCAGTGTCATCTTGTGGTGGATGTGATATCCTCCACATTGGAGCGCGGAATGTACTGCACGGGAGCCTTTCTCAATGTAGAATAAGCTTTTGACCGAGTCTGGTACCCGGGACTGCTTTACAGACTCTATCAATTCCTTCCCCCAACATATTTTCTATTTTCCGTCCCTACCTCACCGATAGAACCTTCAAAGTAAACCATAATCTTGTCTACTGATTACTATTCTCTCAGTCCGCCGGTGTACCTCAAGGTAGTTGGCCCCATCCTTTACACGGTATATACAGCTGATATCCCAACCCATCCTAGCACCATCCTCACTACTTACGCTGATGACACATGTGTGTTATCTGTGAACAATGACCCATTCGTCGCATCTCAAACCCTGCAGTCACACATCACAGCCATTGAAGAATGGTGTCAAAACTGGAAAATTAAAATAAATCCTAACAAATCCCATCAAATCACCTTTACCCTACGTCATAAACCCACTACATCCTGTCCTGCTGTATCCTTTAATAATATACCATTTATCCCAGTCGAACAGACCCGCTACCTAGGACTCCATCTTGATAAACGCCTTACATGAAACCCTCATACAAGACTGAAATGACAAAAAACTGCTTCCGATTACTACAACATTTACTTGACAAACGCTCCAAATTACCAATTTTCTACAAAAAGCTCATTTACATCACCATTATCAGACCTATTTGGACATACGGGACAGAGCTTTGGAGTACCATTAAAACATCAAATTCCTCCCGCATCCAATCCTTGCAATCCAAAATCCTTAATGCTCCTTATTTTTCACAAATAAAATTATCCACAAAGACCTCAATATCTCATTTGTTGCAGATTTAGTCCAAAATAGATATACCTCCTTTAATTCCAAACTCCTTACCCATAACAACCCTCTTGTTTGTAGCCTTTCATCCCCATGTATTTCCAATAATCCTCTGAGGCGTCTGAAAAGAAGATGGCCACGGGACCTTCTAACTTAAAACAGTCATTGAAGTGCTACGAATGGGTGGTTCCTTCAAAAGTCATTATCATGTCTTATACTCTAACTTCACATTTACTTATATTATGGAAATACAGTTGTAAATTACAATAAATAAATAATAAAAAAAAAAAAAAACATTTTTTTTTCTTTCTTGCCATATGAACCTCTTATTTATTATAATTTCAGGATAGGGTTATATATTATATATTGATTCATCTGTTTGAGTATTCATTATATTTTATTATTATTAGGTGGGCGCTAGCTTTCTCCAAACGTAATATATTAGCGTTACAAAAATATTAACGTTAAATAACTAATAATTGCATATTTGGACTATTTTATTGTACATTAGAACACTTTTTGGTTGCATTTTTAAGATTTTTACTGCATATTTAAGGTTTTTTTTTTTATCGCATAAAAATTAGGTCTTTGGTTATAAGCAGTATGATGTACTGCTGTAAAAATAAAAAATACCAAAATGTCTTGGTATACCAGAAAGAGACAAAGGGCCCACTAGGAAAAATATATAAATTAATTTAGCAATTAGACTATTTCCACATCACCATATGTAATATCGTTTAGAGGCTACTCCTTCTATTTTACGGATACATTTCGATATGATATTGCTACATACTTCTTTCTGTCGCCCATGCCAATTTTATCTTACACCCTTCTTTATCGATTGCTGTTTCCTACACATTTGATTATTTGTTGGTTCCGTTCACTTTTCAAATATTTTTCATTTAGAAGCCTATGCTCTTGATTGGCGGTTTTACTTCTGTTTATAATTATTATATAAGCATATTCAATTCAGATTATAGAGAATATAGATTTTATTTTGATCGAATAAATTTATCGAGCCCATCCCGAAGGCAACAAACAGAGTCTACTCAGTGAAAACCCACCCGATAATTTCCAAGCGTGGAACTGCATATTCCACGACAGATATAAACCGGAAGATAATTGAAAAGGTGTTTATGTTAGACAGTTAATAAAATATCTTGGGACGGGAGAGCGAGCAACAAATGAAAACGATGAATAAATGAGAGATGTAAATGCGGGGGGTGGTGGTGGAGAGAGGGGGTGAGTGGCGTTGACAGGACACCATTGTTGGCTTAATAATTGCAGACTATAATGTCCAGGGGCGGGCATTGTAGTGTCGTCTGCAGCGGGATTAAGCCCCCCGCACAAATATTAATATTTATCGCTCCCAGCAGAGGATCATTGTAGAGCGATCGCTTAGACATCGTCCTCATATTGGGCGTACGGTAGCCAGAGAGGGTCGTTCTATCCCCAGAGAGAATTGTTTGAGAACTCCTTTCACGACAGTGTCGAAGAGTATAGAACTAATGACCGAAAACAGCTACATACATGTTCCTGGAAATCATTTATTAAATTGAAGGAGAATTTAGCACAAGCACTTCGAGACCTAGAAACTGACGATTATTGGAGCTGAATAAGATTTCCAGCTACAAGAAAAAAATAAAACAAGAACTAAATAAAATAAAAACACCCTCCACACCATTGAAATCATGTAGTTAAAATGGCTTAAGCGTGAAGGGAGGATAGAACAAAGGCATTGGCAACATGAATTTTTTTAATGGGGGCCGTAAAAGAAAAAAGGTATTCCAAGGGATGATTAGGTCGATGGCATGCGAAAAGAAACGATGAACAGAGAAAGAAATAATTTGGGAATACTGATAAAAATGGTAAGGACTTCTATTTGGAGACGAAAGATAACTAAAAGCAGTAAAACTCGTTTGATTAAAATGTGTATCCTGTTGTAAGTCTTTAACGTGTTTTTTTTTATTTTATTTTTCAATGTTCAAATCGTTTTGATGCAATAATATCTTGAAATATCACATTCGTCACGGTTAAAATATGATGTGCAGTAAATATATTGTCCAAGAGATAGAAATGTCTGCTAATTTAATCTCATCCTTTAAACACATTTATAGTTTCTTAATCATAATTTTCGCATTTTCCAAAGTGTCTAAATGGCATAGTATTTAAATCTGTTTTCATTATTGCCGAATATTAAGCTATGTCCGCACTATCCGGCTTTCGGTTCAGCATCGCATGCCTCTTCCCCTTTCTACACTATTCGACTTTCGATTCAACATCGCGTGCGACATCACATGCTGCACGTTCCCTTCTCCATTCGTCATGTAGAATCGAAAGTCGAACAGTGTGGACAAAGCTTTAAAGAATAAGGAAGAGTTTCAGGTATAAGACAGACCTGGGTTCAATTCCTGCAGTAACGGACAATTTATTTTCAGCCGTGGATCGACCTTTGGGTTGGAGATCCTCTTAAGGCACACATCCAGTCTCTGTGAAGTGGGGAAGTATTTCATCTACACATCACCTTCGTGCATAACTGTTGGTCAAGAAATAATGCGTCCTTAACAAGTTATGTACTGAACAAATTGCAGCGCAACTTTTTTTTTTTCTATTTTGTACGTCTGCATGTCGAATATACACATCGATATCTCCTATTGAATTAATTGATCATATATTTCATAACTGTAATTCTAAACTAAATTATAATTCTCCAACAATATCAGACAGAATTGAAATATTCGGCTGCATCATTTCATCAACATCACGGTTCGTTTCACCTGTATAATTTTTGCATAAAAGGCTACGAACTAAAGAAAACTGGGAATAGATTCCGGCTCTACCTTCCTAATCTAATGTCCTATATTAAAAGCTTTATAACTATTTGAGATCATCAAGACGTTTAACTTCACACAACTGTCGGATGTCGCATGGATTCATCTCTTTAAATCTTCGTAGTAATATATTAATAAAATGCTTAGCGAACCCGAAGGTTCGATGCCGATACCACCAATCGCTGTTTACAAACCTAAGTCCATCGACTAGCGTCCAAACCCAAATCCATTAGATCACCCTTAACATAATCCTCCCACCTACGTTTCGGTCTACCCCTCGTAATAACAAATCTTTGTAATAACAAAGTATAATATATATCACATGATTATTTATGATGATTGTGTACAATTATAAATGCTCATATCATGAGTTAATGAACATGATCGTAGCACGCTCTATGATTCACACCGCATGTATTCGTAACAAACCGCTGTTCTTTCTGAAAAGAAAACATTCCTATTTGGTTGACTGCCTTATTCGTAACAATTAATCTTCTAAAGGCTATTTATACATCTTGAAATTTGGAATTTCAAAGTTTTAAACACATCGACTCTAGTCGAACGTTTCGATCAATTTACTTACATTTCGCTTAGCACCACTACCTTCAAACGATTGCTCAATAGTGTACAGAAAATTGGTTTGGACATGCTTTTGATATTTTTCCACATTTACACTAACATCATGCCCTGAGCAAACGAATTTTTCTCATGGCCACATCATCGACCAGTAAAAGTATTAAATAGGACATAAAACTCCGTGAATAATTCTGACCAGAACTAGAAAACTGCCTATTAAGATGGTTTATTCAGTACTCAAAATTAAACATACTAATAAGGAGAGAGGACACCAAAGAAGAAATTTTGTAGATGGTATCAAAGATTTTAGAGATAACGATTGCTGGTTTTACTATTTAGGAAAATAAACATAGCATAATTGAAGAGCTTGGGGCAAAAATGAAGAAAATGAGTATTTTCTGCAAAACGTTACTTTATTTTTTTATATAGCTCTTTATTATGTTAGTTTGGGTATATTCCATTAGACATTCCTATTATTTCATGGAATGTACCCAAATTTACATAATTAACAGCTATAAAGATAAACACATAGGCAGAAATAATTTCACAAATAAGCCCAAGTATTTCAGTTGACCGGAACTATCTGTTCAAAAAATAACACTGTGTTTGTTTTCGCCGATTGTTTTTTTAATTTGAAATTAGGCAATACATTTAGAATATAAATATAATAGCCGTATGACATCCAATCGTGTCCACGATGTCTGTGCCTTTTTTAAAAATCGATTTTGCACTATAATTTACTTTAATATGCAATCAATCAAAATTTGGTTTTCATAGTTACATAACTTCAGTAGCTTCCATTTTAGTAGAAAATTTGAACACCCTGATAAATAAACACATAATGAGAGAAAAAACAAAAACTTATTGTTTTTATTTTGACTGGTCTAATTGAATCATTAGTGTAAGCAATCGAGGTTCATCTCTCAGTGTCTCTAACTAGTCTATTTTGGATACGAAAAATTTCAATATTCAATATTAAACATTTGAATTTTTTCATGCTAAAGTCCGCTGTTTGACCCACTGTGCAACGTTTACTAGAATGGTTTAAAAAAATAATAAGTTTTCCTTCAGAGAAATTTGAAACTTTGTATAAAAACATTGTACGCGATTAGCACCCTCGGAGCGTTTCGGATCAAATGCATTTTCTATTTCCAATAATTATAAAAAATACAAATCATCCAACAATTTTTTTTTTAATAATACTTTTTGCTGTTTTCTTTTTTATTATTAACTCAGGACGCATCGGTTCAAAAAAATGCCCGTTATAAATTTGTCTTAAAATTTCATTTCCTATCAGAATCCGTAAAAAAAAAAAATTATCCCATCCCATTGGAAATTCCAGAGTTATGTGCGCCGGAGAGGTTCTGGAAAAAGTTAAGGAGTTCAATATGAGCCCAAAGGAAACTTCAAGTGACACATTTGTTGCTCACCAAGTTTCACCACCAAATTTCAAAAATTGAGGGTTTTAAGGAGGATGTCAATGGAGTCTTGAACACCCTGTATATGTACTTTCAACATTGTCTGATCCCCGTTGAACTTGTATTTTCCGTACAGTTGTCTTGTAGAGGATTCTACCAAGAAATTCTTATTATCATATTCTTTAATTTTACATTTTTTTTTTTTTTTTTTTAGATAAACCTCTTTATCGTGATGTTTGATTTTTATACAATATTATTCTTAATTTCACTTTTCGAAAATCTCTATATTACCTAATAAATAGGTCCTTCGGCATTAGGGAGTGTTAGTGTCAGGGATTATAGAGAGTGTTAGGGATTATAGAGAGTGTTAGTAATTTCTTTTCGAAATTATGTTATAGCATTAATTTATTATACTGAATAAAGAAGAAACCCCTCTTGATAACATTAATTTAAACAATTGTGGCTTTAACGGTGTGATTGAGGATTGGCTAGGAAAGGTAGAACTAACAATTATTTGTTGCTAACGGGGAGGGAAGGCTAGGCTGAGAGAGTAGATCGATCCAGGAACAAACACTCGACCGCTGACAGGCCTCACTAGTCTCCTACTACCCAGTTCCTCTTGCTGACCGCTTTGACAATTCCCCACTCTCAGTAATGACCAATAGCTCAATATTAAACGATGTGATCCGTCAAATAGTTATTAAAATACGATGAGAATGATACAAATTTTCTCCTCCAAAACTGAAAACATGGAAAATGTAAGTTCAAAAGGCCTTCTTTAGATAATGCTGATATTAGATATTGAAATTGTCAGTGAAATGGAAATTTGAAAACAATTGAATAAGTGAGTTATGTTATTAATTTATATCAGAGCACCCACAAAAATTATTTTTATAACATTTCCTATTGACTATAGGGTGGATGTTTTTTGGAGCTTGATTCCACTTGGTAGGCTATTTATGGTAGCCCAAAAGTATGTTTCCATAATGTTTCGAAAATTAATGAAACTAAGATTCAGCCGCCTATTGACATAACGATAAAAAAGCTTAGAATACCAACTTAAAGAATATTATTTTACAATAATTATGTTCTGTTTATACTTTTTAATGGTAAAACAGGCTATATTTATCTCTAAAATCTTTTATACCATCTCCTCTCTAGAATATAGATTTGAGTTTAATTTTTGTAATAATATTGTTATTATACATATAAAAGAGCAAAAACTCAAAAAGAGACATATATTAATTCCTAAAATCAATTGGAAAATTCCAAAACACAAGTTGTTAACTGGTTAATTGTTTGCCGGTATTTTAGAGACTTGAGGATTTGTATTTTGGAATCTTCCAATTGTTTTTAGTAATTTTGTTATTGTTTCTTATTGATTATACTTTAAAATCTTCGAAAAATCTGGAAAAGAAAGAAAATAAATTATTCACGTTCATGGAAAGTAAGATTGAGCCCTATATAAGTGTTATATCAGTATCAGAGAGTGCATAATCTGATTTGGGTTGCGAGCTTTCGAATTTCTAGGTACTTTAAAAAATAGAAAATCCTTTTATGTTACGAGAGTTACACACTAAAAATTTCATTTATTCATTTTTCCTTATTAGGAACCAAGCTTGTCCCCAGCTCAAGGAGATCGCGGCGCTTCTCTTGACATCGTGTCACTGGTATTGATGGTCAGTGGAGGCTGAGCGAGGGCCACTAACAAGCATATGCCGCAAGGCTCTGGAGTTAAGAAGGCTGAAACTCTTACACACATATTTACTAAAAGTCTAGTACCCAATACCGATTCAAACATCGAAGATGATTGTGGAAATGAGTAGAGCTCTAAATAGGCATAGGTCTTAATAGGCATCGCTCTAAAGGATTAGGTTTGCGATTGAAAAAATAGAGATGAAATGAGGACTAAAACTTTTTTATTTAATTAGATGCCTCCCAATGTTAAAGCTTGTAGGCCCGAACAGATTTCAGGTTAGTCCTGTAAATTAACAGTTTTTAATCGATATAGAGGTGAGAAGTTCTGTCAAGTAATCTATATTGTCAGTCATATCGTAAGTTAAGATCTTGTCTTTCAACTCTAGCATGTGGGCTCCACTTAAGCATTTTGACTTTTGTTAAAGGAACCCAGAATACCGACCTGTACTTATATGCTCGTAATTAAGGTTAAATTTTAAAAAATATTATCCATATTTTTGAGGCCGGAGATAAAAAATGAATCATACAAATAATTTTTATCCCCATTGTGTATGCATAGTTGTAATGAGGAAGTGAAATGAACATACCTGTGCCTGGGTGAAGAGGACCCGCCTCTTCCTGCGCTGCGTGAGCGGGAACTGCATAGGCTTGCTGTCGGGGACGCTGCAGGTGCTGAGTGCAGACATGTTTCCCATGTTCACTGGCCCCGAACCTCCACCGCCCATCAACCTCGAGACTGCAACAGTTGAACATAATTAAAATATATTCGCCAAAATATCATTTTGGTACGTATTTGTAAATAAGAATTGGAACCCATGGATTTTTTATCAACATTGCTGATGAGTAATATACAAATAAAAAAAATTATATTATGCATACGATTTCCTTGTTAGAGTTTATTTGTAACAGTGAATAGGAACAACGATAATTTTCATTTGTTTAGAGAATTTGAGAGGTGATATGTAAATGGCATATTCATAACTTTTTAAGGAAAGCCATTTTAGGTGATGAGATATAGAGGATGGTTGTGATGTTTTAAAGTGGATTAAAGAGAAAAAAATGTCTGGAGATTAAGAATACTTTTTTTATGTTCTTTTTTCAGAATGAAACGAACGATATTTTGTTGTCGTAAAACAGGATTGTCATTTTACCTCGGCATAACAGCCAGAAGAATGAGGGATATCAAAAATGAAGCTTATAAAGCAATAATTATAAATTCAGTTCCCCATACATTAGACAGCTGTAGTCTAAGATAGAAAAGATAAAGGAGAATAAAAAGAGCAGTCGGTTATCTAAAGTCAAGGAAGCACAAATCCTGTGGGATTGTATTTGGGTTTTACTATTTAAGGGTGACTAAGAATTTTCTAGTGGTTTGGGAAATATGATTACTTCAGAATAGGAGCTGATTGTCTCCAGCTTTTTAAGCGAGTTACTGGAACGAATGTCACGGAGGAACTTGACATGAATGTAAACATATTAAGAGACAGGAATCAGAAAGGGTTTGGAAACGATTAGGATGTGATCCATTTCCCATGCATTCATTTGCAACTTATTATTCCATTAATTCCGTCCTGCAGTGTACGAAATAGGGTGATGTGGTGCAAATGCGCACTAAATTTTACAAACTTCGACTTACAGAACAGTAAAAGTTTTTAATAATAAGTAGTATTAAAAGTGTTTGTAAGCAAAGTAAAAGTTTTATTTTTGAAGCCATATTTTCTTATTTTTTTTTTAAATGTTCCTTAGACGATTATGTTTAAATATTACATTCAAGTCAACGTTTCAACCACGTCCATTTTGATGAGATTGATAACTGAATAGTACTTAGTACGCACTTGCCCCTGCATTAAGGAGTAAGTGCGTACAAGGTATCTGAAAGATTCATTAAGAGCGGTTTTGGGCCAGTGCAAAATAGTTCGGTTTCCGGAGGATTGTTATACTGGTATAATAATCGAAAAAAAGATAAAGCTTGTCTGAGATTCACATTTTGCAATCTTCATTGAGTTATGAATGTGGAATATAATTGAATACATTTATTGAAAAAAATAATTTTTGTTTTAGTCGCTATTCCGTAGTTGCCTCAACTAAACATGATGTAACAAGCTCACACTTGTCACACAACAGAGGTCTGTACTTTCCCCTAGTATCATGTCTTGCTGGGTGATTGCAGACAAGAGCTTACAAAATAGAAAACTATCAAGGAGAAATGTAAATTACAAAGAATTCTGTAGGTTCCGCTCATGGCAAAAAAGAAAAGAAAAAAACTTACTGGTAGATTAACACTGATACAAAAGTTGAAAGACACATCTTTATCAACAGGTTGGAACTAATATTTTTGCAACTCGTTATACTTCACCTTAGCTGAAGTAGAACTTTCGCGGCTGATTTCTGATACATCAATGTTTAGGCTTGTACTTAGCCAGGCAATTACGCACTAACCCCGAAAACGCACTTACCCCACATCATACTACAAACGAGAAGCAAACTGCACATATTTACCTTACGTGGATTTTTTTGTGAAGAGAAACTACGATTATATGGAATATATTTTTTTTATGCTACAAAATGGTGCAGTACCGGGTGTTTACCTTCAAATTTGACGTCATGAATCCAAGATGGCCGCCATATGTGGCATTTATCCAGTGCATTAAGTATAATTCCTCCCACAGTGTTCATATGCAAAAGGTGGATATAACATTTTCTATTGTGCATGAGGTGAAGATGAAATTTAATTTGCAACCAGGTCAGTAAAATCAGATAAATTTCTAGGTAATCCCAATCAACTTAAATAAACAAGGTAATCGAGCACATCACTTATTTAAATAGAAAAGAACGATGGAAAAGTGGGGAACGCCACAAATTGGAAAACCACGCGAAAGGTACAGCAGTGAGTGAAATCTGTTAGCATGGCTAAAGGAAATACTATTGAGTTTAGTTAGATAGGAGAATCTTTAATCAACAGAAAAATCAAAAAGCGTTAAAATTTCGATTTTCTTCTAATCAATGCTAACAGCCGCGATAAAACTGATTGCGTAGATGATAATCTTTTTTAGTATTAATGCATAATTTGGAGAAATTCTATTTAATTAGCAGATCCCTTATAATTATTTTCGTGTTATATAATATTTAAGGGGTATGAAAGGAGATAATCGATAGAGCGGAACTGTTTGGCCGTGATAGTGCAGTAAAAAGTGCCCGCATCAGGGACCATTGATGCCGGTAGAAGAGAGAGCTGGCGGCCTGTCAGCGGTCGTCATGTCTTCCTCCTCACACTCGACAATTACTGCGAGGATCCGTTGAAGAGCTTAACCTAAATAGCCGGCCTCATAGGTCACTCTCGTTTTGGCTACTCACTTCTAGTGAGTTCTTCACTTGACTTAGAAAATTAGGGTGATATACAGCATTGTATAAGGTGGATATACGATCGTACCCGGATCTCATATTCCATAGAATGGATTTGCTAAACACTCACACACATATCTTTATATACATATATATGGGGTCGGGGTGGCCGAGCGGGTTAACGCGCTTGCAAAAGTCCACCTACTCACAAACCAAAAGGTTTTGAGTTCGAATCCCGGTGCCGGAATTACTTTAATTTAATTAATTAATAATTCAAACAATTTATCACCCCTCCCCCCTCCCCGGATGTGTGAGGCCCGTCAGTCTGTGATTTGGTTTTCCAGGATGTAAAATAGCCACCCGGAGGTTTGGTCCATGGACGGTCTGCTTCGGGAAAAGAAATATAAGTTCTCGTGCGCCTGCTGACTCCGAACAGCCATAATCCGTGGATCTTGATCGGTTTGTCACTGTCTTTGAACCCGAGTGAGTCAGTGGGAAGGACACTGCCGAATTGGCCTAAAATGAACCAGTTATGGAGCTACGGACAGCCTGCCGCTGCACCATGGAAACCATGGTTCGTAGCAACGTGAGGTTGGGTGACCCCCTCCAGGCTGTCTGTTCTCCTGTAAGCATTTCAGGTCTGTATGAATTGTATCTCTATACCACATCGCGCCAAAGATCTCCATGGTCTGTAGTGCCAACCGTAAAAAAAAAAAAATATATATATATATATATATATATATATATATATATATATATATATATATATTTATATCTGTTATAAATGTTATTCAAAAGGAGGAAAAATGGAATTAAAAACAATAGAAAATGAATAATGCCCGAAGAATAGAAAGAATCTATACTTATTCCGATTCACAAAAAGTGGCCGAGGACGGATTGTAATAAATATCGCGGAATATCACTCCTCTCGGTATGTTATAAAATATTCTCGTTGATTATAACTAGTCGAATCACGGAATACGCCGAAAAAATTATCGGAGACTACCAATGTGGTTTAAGGCGGAACCGATCAACTATCGATCAAATATTTTCCTTACGTCAAATATTAGAAAAAAATTATAATACAAAGGTGTAGTTCATCAACTTTTTGTCGATTTCAAAAAGGCTTATGATTCCATTGATCGCCAGAGACTGTATAACATTTTGATTGAGCAGAGAATACCGAAGCAGTTAGTAAATCTGGTGGGGATGTACATGACCGAAACATTCAATAAAGTAGGAATCGGTAATTATTTTTCGGAGAAATTTGAAGTTCGCTCGGTTTTAAAACAAGGTGATTCCCTTTCAACTGTTCTGTTTAATTTAGCACTAGATTCTGTCATTAGAAGGGCTGGAAATGCTTGTTATTTTTCGGTACTAACATTACCTAGGTCGCGCATTTTGTCCAGAAACTTAAAAGTTAGAATATACAAAACTGTTATCCTACCTAAAGTTCTGTACGGGTGTAAAACGTGGCCGCTAAACTTGAAGGACGAACAACGCCTTAAGGTTTTCGAGAATAAGGTATTGCGTAAAATATTTGGTCCGAAGAAAGATGAGTCCACAGGAGAATTTAGAGGATTCCGCAACACGGAATTGCGGAGCATGCACCCTGTTAATATAATCGAATGGGCAACGGTTGAAATGGGCTTGTAAAGTTGTTGGGCTCAGTAATGAACGAATTCCTAAAAAGTTAATAAGCGCTGAGCCTACTGGTAAACGTCTAAGGGGTAGACCGAAACATAAGTAAACTATTAATCCTATCCGCTTGCTCTTTTATTTTATTTTTTTAATTGTTTTCGATGATATTATATATAATCATAGCATAAAACATTTTTGCATTTATCGTAATTAGCAAATAAAATTTTAATTGTTATTCAAAAGAAAAAGATACTTGAAAAGATACTTCTTAAAACCATAAAACAAAGTTGATTAACTTGTTTCCACTGAAAGCGTTTTTGTTTTTGTTGATAAAAAGTATGATTATAGGGTAATGTCTACGGAAAAAAAATTTAGCGAAAAATGATGACGATAGTACAGTCAGTCCTTTTGAAGATATTAGCACTTAAAGGTAAGGAATTCGGTTTGATCCTGAAAAATGTTCTCAGGGCCCTAATGCAAATAAAACAGAGGTTCAAGTATCTAATGGCACATCCAGTTTAGTTGAAACTAACTTCTAATAATGTAAATGGGTTAAAACACTTTTTTACGATTGCTTAAACACTTAAAATTGCCAGTGCATTGGAATGAATTAATATTAGCCAAACGGCAAAAATAAATAAACTAAATTAATTTTTATTTTCAAATAGAAGGCTGTGGTGAACTAATACTTTCTTTATTATAAATTTATATTTTATTTATAAATGATCACATATTTCATAAACGTTTTGGGTTTTTTCTCCCCTTTCTTCAAAATTTATAATTATTAATATATATATATACAATTTATATACTCCTCCTCGACATATGACAGCGATGAATTCAGAATACTCCTCAAGTAATTCTAAGTGTCTTTACCAATTTTTTTAATAGTGACGAAATTAGCATGGATCATATGACGAGGAGGAGTATATAAAATTAATATATATTTTAAGAAGTATTATATTCTGAAGATGGGGGAAAAAAACCCGAAACTTTAATGAAATTATAAGAAATAATTAGTTAATTAATATTAATATATTGAATTCAAGAGTGCAAGCCATGTTGAGCACAGGAAAAAATAATTTAGGTTAAACAATAATTATTTTTTAGATCATCCCAGAACATGTAATACGATAGCATTTACTGCCACGTTCTCTTTCTGTACGCATAATGGAAGTTTCTTTTTAAGTTTCAGTAGCTGAAGCTGAATGGATCCGGGAACGAAAAGGCTGTGTGATAGAAATTAGTGTGTGTTTCCTTAGGATTGTGGTCCACGACAGGATCGTTTGCTGTATAAACAATGACAAGAGAATTTTTGACAAACAAATAAACATTTATGACGGTGCAACTCAAGGTAAGGAACGGGCATAGCCCACCAAACCAGGTGAGCAGTTCAACATCTGTGTGTCAGCTGTCCTCTCAAAGAAAGTGTGCCTACTTTTGCGATTAGTTTGAAAATTTTCATGGAACATTTGAGTCGATAAGGAATTCATTATTGATATTTTTGTAAGCTTGACTCTGATATTCATTGTTATAATCATAATCATAGCATACTTTATTTATTCTTGGATAACGTATCCTTATAGAATAATGATATAATTAACAAATTGACGCTCTGGGTCCTTGAAGAAAAAGTGGATGATCTAAAACATATGGGAAATTAAAAAAATTAAAGTAAAAGAATCTCTCCTGTCAAGAATTTAATATGGCACTTAAATATGTTACTTAAGTGAAAGCTTAGAGTGTTCATAGAAAAACACTTTTTATAGAGGTTCAGCCAAAATATATTGGGTAGCTGATCTAGTCTTTAAATTAGATCTTAATTTAGACAATTTGTTGGAGCATAAATATTAATTGCATTTCCAACAAAAAAAATAAATGTCTTTTTCTAAAATCCAATATGGCTGAATTACTATGGCGTTAAACGACACCGAAGAATGGGTTAAGGAAAACAAAAATAGCTGATCTGATGGTCTAGGATCCTTTCAGTTTACTTGCGTCCGAAGTGTGTCTGAATGCCTGGACGTATGGAGCAAGGAATAGAATCCCATAGGACGAAGATCGTATAAGGAATGATCTGTCAAACACCGCGGTGAATCGCATTATATAGAACTAATATAAAAGACAAATTTGTGTTGGAGAGTTTCGGTGATCCAGGATGGACATTGGGATTGTATTGCATTGTGGTAGATGGAGAAACCAGATGCTGTTGTCCGTTGGTCACTTCAACACTCCATAAGACAGGAAAATAGAAGTATTCCTAGGGATCTGAGAAACAGAATGGATGGAACAATTGGTAAGCCGTTTTTAATAACAGTACAACTATAATCAAGTAAGGATTTTAAGTTAGACGCTTCTAGGCCCAAGAGTTTTTTTCCCCTCTTCATACTATTGGAGGAGAAGATTCCGGAAATTTTTTTCAAGAAAATAATCTTTATGATGGCAATTCTTTAAGAAACAAAAATAGTTGTTGTTTTATTAGTAATATATAGTGTAACGGGTCAACCAAACAAAAAAAAAAAAGGTTATACATGTTTATGTTATTTTATTCTACAGGAAATTCAAAGAAGAAGCTACTTAGGCGTGTACAGAATAATGTCTGATGAACATTCGAGCTATTGAAAATTTAAAGGCTGATATGTGTCAATGATGAATTCGAAGATGATAAAAAAAATAATACATATTTAGCAAAATTGCGATTTGTCCACAGCAGTGTTCAAAATATTGGATTCCAATCGGAAACAATAAACGATCCTTCTGGTTATTTCGATGCTTACTTTACCCTTTTAACTTGATATTGGATATGATATGATACATCTCTAACGCGGCGGGCCACACCGGGAGTCGAGGAATGTTCATTGGTTAGTCCAAATACAATAAAAAACTTGATGAAGGGCCAGGACCTCTGACAGGTAAAATGCTGCTGAAAAGACAAACTAGGTGCCCCCTTTTTTCCCCAGCTTGAGCAAACAGAAGTAGTGGCTAGTCATAGACCACCCCACCAGTCGCCTTCCCACAAGCACTCCCACCAAGGCACCACTTCACATCACCTTTATCCCATTAGTTCCAAATTACTGATATTTCATTAATGAAATGTATATGAAAATTAAGACAATAGATACCTCCTAAACGATATCACCAGTAAGAGGTTATAAAGTTCTGAAAAAACAAAACAATTGAGACGGGTTACATTGCATCAGAATCACTAAGAATTCATTCGAAGCCTTCAGGACAAACAGGGTGGCCTGTTGCTTCCGTTCAAAATATTTATTTTTTCATCAGATTTCTTATAAAATTTGCCATCTATGAAAACTATTCAGTTTTTCATTTCGTTCATAGTATTACTTAATTTTACATTGTTATAAATTATAATTCACGATGGATTGTGAACATATGATCATTTTAATGGAGAGGAAAGATTATATCTTCAGGATCAAAAAAGTATGCTAAACCTAAATACATATCTCTTGGAAATTTTGGAAGGAAAAATACAAATGTCGCCATTAAGTGAAATTTTTATTGAGAGTTTGATTTCTGTAAAAAGAGAAAAACTTTTTGCGTTATTCAGTAGTTTGGTAGGTACGCAGAGTGTAATACTTTTCTTGCAACACCTTATAACTGTTTATGGGATCAGTTTATCTTCGTTTTATTCACTATTCTTCTCAATAAGAACAATAATAGCAGTTTTCTGTAACATTTTTGAAATATTTTCCAATTTTGTGAGTTGAACAACCGTTCAATACTATCAAGCTGGGTAGGAAAGCGATTGGCCGATGGACAAGTCTTCCCACCAACCGCTAACTAAACAGTTTAGTTTTCCTTATATGGGATGATGACACTAAATTAAACTGTCAACCGATAAAAACTCTCTAGTCTGGGATAGCCATAACTGATCATGAATGTCAACTAAATCAAAATTTGTTTCACTGTTAACTGAGCCTGACACTAATGAAGTGTGAAAAAACAAAAAAATGGGGATCTCTGCTATATCAGTTTTGATTGTTAGGCAACGAAAATTTAATTTGAAACTTAATTATATATTACCATTTTTTTTTAACTGCACCAAAATAAATTAAAAAACGTAAACAACAAAACATCACATCACAGTCTCCTGCTCCGTTCGGCTCGAAAAGGCTCGCCCCAGTGTTTAGTGTGGCAATCCCTTTTATTTTAATATTGTTAAAGCAGGTTCTTCCTACAACGAATAATTAGGATCTTCGTATTCAGGAGTCGTACTGATTGGTACAAGAATGACGGGCCCAGGCATGCTAATAAAGTCTCGTATTATTCATTTCCGTTGAATAATGAATAATGGAAGCGATCTCCGCACTCTACTCTCCTTGGAGTAATTAGGGAAGAGAGGGAAGACGTGGGGGAAGCTCGAGGGTATTCATGCCTACTGACGGATGGATGAAGGAATAGGCAAGTGAATAATTATGTAAACTTGATGTCAGGGTAAGCAGCTGTATTCATAGAGGTGGGTCTGCTGTTTAATTCATAGCGCTATCATTAGAGCTGGGGTAGCTGGAAGAGGGAGCCTTGCAGTGCGTCTTATGGCTTAGTTCCATGGAATGGTTTATTGTTCCTCCAATTATATTTCTTATTGGAAAAAAACATTCCAAAAAGACATTCAGAATAGAATAATTTAAAGGACTATGGTATAAGAGTCCAAATTGGAAATGTCAAGGCTTTTGTCGAAAGAACATTATTGAACTGGGGAAAAATTAGGAAAGAAAGAAATAGAGTTAAGAATAGCAACTGATCCAACTAAAATGTTTTTTAATTTATTTGTGTTTAAGGATTGCAGTATTGCTAACTCAGGAACTAATTCTATTAAGAACCTCATGCTGGCTGTCAATAGTGGGATGGAGTTCATTCAGAAGGTGGAAGGCAAGGTATATCTGGCAGTTATCAGATTATAGGAGGGTAATTGGCATGGAGGATGGATTTAGGTAAGTAATTTATATAGATGTTGGTAGTAATGGTATATGGTGGCTTTCCATTCGCAATTTTTAACAACACTAACATCGGCTTTCTTAACCAGTAATAAGGTGAATGTGCCGGTATTGGACACAGTTATGGAAAATATCATTGTTTTTTCTAAGTACTTTTGAGATTTGAAACGTATCCAGTGATTGAACCAGCTATTCCTCTTTGAATTCTTGACAAATCAATTATTAATTGATGGTGGTTGGTATATTTTTCTTACTTTTCCTAAACTTCCAATATGCACCAGTAGTGGACACTTGGAAATCATGTCACTGGATTAGTGGCGGACAAACATTTTAACAACTATTTCTTGGATTAAAGTCTAATTTTGTATTACTTGAAACATATTAATGTAATATTAACGTATGTTACTATTATTATTACTATTTTATTATATTAAAAGTTTGAACTTCAGAACATAAAAACTTATATTTATAATAGTACTTCAACCACTACTATATGGTTCTAAGCTGCATTTACTCCAAGTTTGAAGCTGAATCAAATCCTAGCTGCCTTATTTTCATAATTTAATTACCCAAGTATCCACAACTGGTGCATTTGCCTTAGATTTTCAATTTAACCAATTCAATGAGAGAAAATCGTTCTGCTGCAATTTTATATTTAATTAAAATGAGTGCATTCTAAGAGTCGAATATATTTTCAAAACTCAAATTCTGTTAGTTTGAAGATTTAAAATTTTCTAAATCGTTTTTTTTTTTAATTGGTAAATTGCAATAATTTAATTGCATTTACGGAAAAAGTGGATTTGTGAAGAGACCAGGAATACGATTTTCCAGATTTATCTATCGCAGTGACAGAGTAGGCGGGTTTACCTGAAAATACCTACAGGAAGGGGATGGGTATAGTCAGTTCCTGAATCGGATATTAATGTGTATTTATTTATTTTTTATAGTTTTTCTCCGGTTTTGTTTTTATGATAAATCTAAATCATTTAAAAGGAGACGTATAAATTTGCATGAAGATAAAAATTTGTATATCAGGAGTGGTCAACGTTTTTTCTAATTCATGCTCCAGATTTTTCAGTTTTTAGTCAAGATGCAACTCATTGTATCTTTTTGCAGAAACGTATAGTCTTTTTTTTTTTTTTTTTCTTTTATAAAAGGTTTTATTTATTTCATAAATAGTATTTATATTTATAGTTTATAGTAAATACAATACTATACTATTTACTATAATTTATAATAAATATTTATAATTGATTCGGGATATACCCATATGAAATATATTTTATTTATTAATAAAATATATTTTATTTATTGATAAAATATATTTTATTTATTCGTAAAAAAAAACACAAAAAAAAACACTAAAAAAAACAGACTATGTCATTGGTAAAGTTTAAAACAGTATGTGTTTAGTTCTGTCGTAGCTTTTGTATAATTTTCTTAGTTCAGTTATTAGAGGATTGGTGGCGTGATTGAAAGAAAGTGTTAGTTTGTATATGTATTCTTGTATATAGGATATATTTAATTCTGAGTGTATGGGTTATTTGAGTATTATATGAATTGTTGTTGACAATTATGAGGCAATTATTTTGAAATACTTTAATAAGTATTTAATATTTTTTTTAAGCTAGTTGAATTAGTGAAACTCCATATGGGACAGGAGTATGCTAAGATTGGTCTTAGAACTGATTCATACAAAATTAATTTATTTCCTGGGAGATAATTTTTATTTTTTATTAAAATAGGAAAACATCATTTTCCGACCGTTTTCTAATTTTAAATTTATATACTGGTTGAATTTGAGTTTATTGTTGATCGTTACTCCTAAGTAGTTCACGGATTTTGCCAAAGGAATTAAAGCATCATTTAAGATTATGTTCGGAGGGAGTAAATGTAGTAGCGTGTACCCCATTTTATTTAAAAATAAGACTATGAGAAATTATATAACGTTTATCCATAAATTTTACATACATTAGTTTAAATATGCAATCAGCAGGTTTTAGTAATCAGAAAATTAGGGGTGTAAATTAAAACATACACAACAATGAAAAAAGATACCTGTAAAATTATCATTATGATGGCTTTACTAAATTTATTAGCTTTGACCATTAGACCACAGTAAATGTTGAGGTAGATGGTTTCTTCCAAAGAGACTACAAGGAGAAGTGAAAAAAAATGGGTATCAAACTCCATAACTGGATTTTAGTTTGTATTTTTCAAAGGCTTTTCCGTCGTTTTCATTAATTTTATTTATAATTAAATTCTAAATAAACTTTATATCTTCTTATATTATTTTGCCTGATGCCATCTGTTACATTTTCAAGGACAAGAGGCGAATATGCTTCCATATTTTAAAACTGCTTATTCGGCTAACGTTTTAGGATTATATTCCCGTTTTCAAAGCCTTTTGTCTATAGCTCCTGTTCATTACATTTAAAATTTTCTTTTAACTAAATTTTCAAACATATGCATCAAATAAAGAACTGCTTAATGTTAACTCATATACATCCTTCCTTATGACGACGAGGGAATATTACATATTTAAAGATTAGGTATGTTATAAATTATGAAAAATAACTTATACCCTCGGGTTAAGAATTAGGGATGGTTAAATGAAATATTAAGTAAAAACAAATTTTAAAAATTCGTTTCTTAGCAAAAAAATTAATTGAATAACATAAATAAAAATGTTTTAGTTACCTATTTAAAAATAAAGGATCGATAACGTCTGAAGTTGAGAGTAAATAATTGTCAGAGAAATAAATAATTAATTATAAATAGAGACTGCATAGTGTAGAACTAATTATAATAACCTAATTTTAAATACTTGATTAATGTGACGAATGTTGGAGGGGTTGCGATTGAGTTTTAAAGTCAAAAGAGTTAAGAAAGATTCACTGAATGATTTTAAATGCTGAGCGGACAAAGAGGCGTTGGAGTGGGAGGCTAGCATAAAGAACGATCTTATCAATTTGTGGTTCCGCGGGGTTTTGTAGTGGGACCCCTCTTTTATCGTGTCGGCATTCGGCTTTCGGCTGTACCACCTTATGTATGATTTTTTTATTTCTCTATTATTTTTTTATAAAAACAAAAACGAGTTTTAGTGACAAAAATACATTGGGTTACTACATTACACAGCATTCTTGTCAATCCATCACTAGACATAATGTATATTTTTTTTCCCTTTATTATAACAATTGATTTAAAAGAAGAAAATGTGTAATCGAATAAAGACGAAAATGCTATGAATTATGTGTATGAATGAAAAAAAGAAAGACATGTAAAATGTATGTGTATATATATATATATATATATATATATATATATATATATATATATTTATCCACTATGGATTGATCAGTACACTGTGTATTGTAGCAACCCAATGTATTTGGGCAGCACTGATTTTCAATAAATCATTTCTCTCAGTATTTTTGTCTTCACTATATTATATTGCATCTGGGTTTTTTTCCTGTTGTTTATTTTAATCTTTCTATTACTTCTATTCTCACCCCTCCCACATTTCTCCTTTCCAGAGATCCTACATCATTTCTCAACTTAATATAAAACTTTTATATAAATTCAAAAATTAAAAAGCTAATCTAATCTTAAAATTTCAAGCTGGCACACATACAAACCAAAATGGATACAATAAAAAATATATAAATAAAACGAGAAAGATTAAGAAAGATAAGAATAAAAAAATAAGTAAATATCCAGTTGATTACCATGTAGGGGATGATGGATAATCCCTAGGGATTCCAGAATAATAGTGTCAGCTAAACCGTAACATCCCTAATGCTAACGCCTAGGTCTTCTAGAAAGATCCTTGTTTTTTTCGAGATTATTAAGCGAGATTCAAACCAGAATCCTCTCACGCTGAACTCTCTTTCTTCGAAGGTCTCGCGAAATTTCTCTTATATAAGGGATGGTCTACTTCTCATATATATCCTTTTTTCCTTCCCGTTCCACCTACCCAATCGTGGTTATTAGTCTCAAATAACATTGTCGGATCCTAGATAATTTTTCGGGGAGCGGAGTAACTCAGTGGTAAGGCACTGTGTTACCATGCTCCCGGCACCGTGTTCGAGATCGGCTGTGGCAGATAATTGTTTATTCTGTTACCAGCCGTGGATCGACCCTTTTGGATCGGGAGACCCTCCTGGGGACCACACTGCCTCTATAAAGTGGGTGCCCATAATTGGGGGAAAAAAGCTAGGCGTTTGAGCGTGATCTCGGCCAAATCACCTCCTTGCACAGCCGTTGGTCTAGAAATACTACGGTCCTTATCAAGTACTGAACCCAAGACCGTTGTTCGTGGGCTATAGTGGTACAGGTTGTTATAGAGTATTTTTCACTTATACGAACATATATTTTGTTTTATCTAAAATTTTAAAAAGCTTCTCCGATATAAATACATTTTATTTCTTCACTAATTATTTGCGTTTAATATTTTGTATTTGAAAATTTAAATAGTAGTAAATAACAGGGCACCAACAATAAAATACTAAATTAATAATAGGGCTAACTGAAAATAAATGAATCTAAAACTAAATATATTATTTATAAATTAAATCATTGAAATAGAAGTGTGCCGTTTTCAATTGAACATTTTTTTTTTCTCAATGCATTCTAATTAGGTTGCGAGATTTTATATATTTTTTAAAAATTAATTTAAATAAACAAGAGATAGGAAAAAAATGTAATGCAATCGAATTAAGATGAAAATACTATGAATTATGTAGATGTATGATTAAATGATAAAAGGGAAGAGGAAGAAAAAGTAAAACAGAAATATAAAATGTATTTATATTTTATGTTCAACTAAGGATTGATATAAGTAAGCTGTGTATTCTAGTAACCCAACGTATTTGGGCAGCATTGATGTTCAATAAATCATTTCTCTCTAGCTTTAAAATTATTTAGGAATAAGTCACTAGTTAATTTATAAAATATTTACCGACTACATGGATAATGGTATATCATTATAATTTATTTTGTATTAATTTAATTTATATATTTAATTAAGGGGACTATTTAGATGCTTGGTTGATAATCCAACCTGACCTAACTGATACAATTTTGGCGAGATTAGCACCCTACCAAAGCTGTTAAATCGAGCAGAAATGTGCTCCGTGGTACGTGAAACAAGGCTATTACAGTAACAAAGAGCGAATTAAACGAGGGGTGGTGACAAACGGAACATACTGTGGTACAAACGTTGTGTAATGAAAACATATTATCTAATGGAAAACAATTTTCCCCGGTACACATAGGATAAAAATATTATATTGTTTTGATAAAGGAAGAGTGTATGTTTATATGTAATTATTTAAACATATAAAAGCTGTATGAAGTAAGGCGACAAAACCAATCCTGTAAAAGAAAATTGCCGTTCTACAATACTTGTAGTAACAAGATCTAAAAAGTCGGTCGGTATTAACAGGAAACATATTTCATAGATTTTCAAGACATGGTATAATATTCAAAGGTGTTTGAGTTTAAAAATGGAATAACGCAAGTGATAGTTAGGTCTCTGTCTACATATCCAAAATCACTGAATAGCCATAATAACTAATCATTTTTCAGTAGAATTTATTATCTCTTCAGATGGTTTTTGAGCAGATTTGATAAAATATTGTCAGGAAATAACTTGAAAAATAAATAAAACATTTCTTTTCCACTGATATCATTTCTTATTTGCTGATGACCAGGTGATCATCGCACAAAATGATAATGACGCAAGTTATCTGTTGCACCAATACAAACAATTATTAAGCTTCAATAATAAAAAACAAATTACATGTGCACAGATAAGGATGATGTGAGCGACACAGTTATAGCAAATTTGGACCGACTGGAACATTTTTGCTACCTTGGCTCGATAATGGAAAGTTGCGGGACCACAAATACTGAGGTGAATAAAAGAATTAGCAGTGGTAGAAAGATTATTGGCATGCTAAATTCTCTTTTCTGGATTAATAATACGACTAGTAATAAAGAAGAAGAAGCCAATATATAGTGCACTGGTCGAAAGTATAACGACGCATGGCTCTAAGACTTGAACCCCCAACAGAGAACAGGACTTTTAACAGTGTAGATGGATTACTGGAGATCCGTCAGAGTTTCAAGGATGGAGCCAGGAACAACGAAATCAGAGAAAGGATATAAGTAAAAAGAAACATCTTAAAAATGGTCGAAGAAAGAAGGTTAATGTGGTGTGATAATTTAAAATGAATGGATTCATTGTCGAATACCGAAATTGATTCTTCCGAATGTGAGGGTGAAGGTAAAAAAAAGAGAGGAAGACCTGGAATAAAATGGAAAAATAAAGTAGTGGAAAGCATGGCCGGACATGGATTGACGGAAGAGAAGGCGATTGTCTGGTAAAAATGGAGAGGAATTCGGGTGAGGAAAACTCGTGAATAAATCTTAAATTAAAAAGAAAATTCTGCCACATCTGTCTTGACCACTCAACTTCTTTTACGCCATCATGAAAGCTCCTCTTCTATTTAAATGTGTCAAGTTAGAAAATTAAATGATATTTTGTTATGAAATTTTATGAATTTGAAGTTCATTTTAAACGTGACAATTATGTTTTAAATATCAATGTAGGTTACATATTGCATTTAAGTTCAAACGTTACCAAAAAATATCTGACCAATGTCAATATAATATTAGTTTAATTCTAGTGTATTTATACTTTTTACCTAATCTAGTGTTTTATTTTTTATTATTTTATTTTTATTTATTTGCTTTTATTTAAGGAGCATATCTTCGGCTGTATATTGTACAGTATTGTGTTGTACAATGCATACGGTAATAACAAAGTTACCAAACATCAAATATCCATACTCGCCAACCCCGGTCTTGTTCTGAAGACTTGGGTACTAATAATTGGTGATTTCTTCAAAAGTCACTATCACATCTTTTTTTCCATATATTCTTGCATTTTGTATAATAAAGTTATGACTTCAAAGTTAGTTACTAACTAAACAGCCAAAGGGAATATATCGGAAGGTGGTAAAAGCGGTTTAAAATTTATTTCCAGTCGGCAGTTGTGGGGAGGGGGTGCACTGGAGTGAGTATCGATTTGTGGTGGCCAGCCTGCCCTATGTAATCCTCTAGTTGAATCCTCCTCAACACTCCGTCTTCCAGTCTATTATTACTTTGACTAGTTTGGAGATTTCTCTAAGAAATTTGAAATGTTCATGTTATTTTGCGTGAAATAAAAATAAATAAAGAAAAGAAAGAAAAAGGAGATTTTCAAATGAGAAAAGTTTCTGCGTTTGATAAACAATTCTTGTAAATAATTTTTATCGAATTTTTTTAACGTATTAGAGCTTAAAAAATGTTGAGTTGGTAACAATATGTCAGAAGTATAAAAATTGTGTGTTTAATATCATAGGACTCTTGTGTAATTCTGTAGATTTTAACGCACAGCAGTAAGAAGCCTGGAGCCATCATCATGAACAGAGTCGATATATTTACGCCGTAAAAAAAAAAAACTTAAAATATGCGATTATTATTCATGTGATGGGAATATAAAACAAAAACAAAACATTACAACAAAATAAAAAATAATTCTTTTCCAAGATAGTAGCATTGATAATGATAAATAGTTAATTAATAAGTCGTGATGGTAAAGGAGGAAAATTAATTATAAAAAATTAAAATAAAATTGTTTCTGAAATAAATATTTTTGTTTGTTTATGGTTGCAGTGAAAAAGCTTTCTTATTTCGTAAATATCAATAGAAACCAGCTTTGCACATTTTAAATTTAATGCAGAATGTGTACATAAACTATTATAAAGTTTATTAAAAAAAAATGATAATAAATGGTAAATAATGGAAAGGGTTACTGACGTAAACAAGTATTTTACATAAAGTTACGAAGGGGTTCTTTTTTCCCTTAAATAGGTTATAATTCATAATAGGTTATAATGATTATATATTATAGTTTGTTTTCTTTTGAAATTTGAGTTTTTCTCTCCACATTTTCTTTCGATTTAGTATTTATTTTAACTAAAATAAAAACTAGAATAGTTATTTTTAGTTTTAAAAAATATATTGTTTTTATCAATATATTTGCATTTTATATAAAATATTGAAAACTAAAATTGGTTTGATTGCGTTTAATAAGATTGGAAAGTTAAATGTATTCAAATAAAATAACAACAAAAAAAAATAATGAAATGAAATAAATATGCGTAGTTTTCCGACAAAACATAATGAGATTTTCTTATTATTGTGCATGAAAATGATGTTTAAAAAGCGTAAATTTAAATAGCAGGTGTGAAATTTAATTTTAAGAAATAACTACTAAATTTGTGAATATTACAATATGTTATATATGAATAATCAGTAAAAAAGATAATTTCCATACCGTGTATATAAATAAATAAATCCGCAACACAATCATACATGCATAACATAATGTTTAAGGTTTCGCTCATAAAATTAGTACGTACCTATTAGTCTCATTTCGGGATATTTATTTTCCAAAATGTGTTTAGATATTATAAATAAATTCATATAAAGTTACAATCTCTATTTTACAGAAAGATAGTATCAAATAACCTATGTTTAGGATTTTAATAGTTGAATTACTTCAGAAGATATTGCAAACTTCACGTTAAAACAACTAATTAAAAATAATAATAATAAAGACGTAAAAATAATTATAGGCAATATAACACAGACGTTGTTCATTAAAGCATGAATTAATTTCCCATAAGTTAATAAAAATTTTCATAATAATATGAATAAAAACTGTTTCTGTATTAGAGAGTAATGCAAAGGACGATGTAGATATATTTTCCATAAAAATCAATCTTATCTCATGAATTTAATTTTAAATTGCATAAATGTAAGTGTAGTTGGCGCTAGATTGTAAACAGACTACTTCTTCTAATTATTTCGTATTTTAAGTAAGTGGTTCTTTATTTCCCAATAAGTCTTATTAAAAATAAGTTTGTAAAATCCTCCCTCCCAAAACATATATAAAAATGACGATACGATAGTATTATACACAGCTATGCTAGAACATAAAATGGGATTTGAAGGAATCCCTTGAAGAGCCATAGAAGCACAATTGTGCTTCATGCATCTTTGGCATTCAAGACTCCACTAAAATCTTGTTAAGAAATCATTAAATCACGTAACGGAAGGCGTGGTGGATTTCTGCAAATCCTAACAAACGGCAGGATAAGAATGTAAAATGATTTAGGACGTATTTGAATAAAGTTGTTTTTGTGATAATAAACAAAGTCAAAATTATTGTTCAGTCAATGTTATTTTTCATGAGATTTTCAATTGATTCAAGTTCTTTTAAACAGTATTTCATTAGATTTGTCTTATCGACTATTTATTCGGGAAACGTTTTATTTTACCGAACAATCATCTTGTTGGGAATGGGATAAATGGAATTAGAGATACTTTGCAATTGAATAGAGGATAAAATCACGGAGTGGATTGAGCGGTGAAAATAGGAAGATGAATGTCAAATAAATGTTTAGAATAGGCCTATTTATTAGGTCACGAGAGAAGAAAAATTTCTTTTCGGCTCCACAAGAGCCATGGAACCGAACTGCTAATGACTCATTATTAGCAGGTAGAATGAAGGGGCGGGGGAGCGCTCCAACCAATGAAAACAAAGCCATCCCCTCCACCTCGACTAATCCATATCCACACCCCCCCCTCCACTCCTTCGATACATGACTTCCGTCCTGGACGCTGTTTGCATTTAATCTCCGGCCCTAGCAAGAGGGAGCGTGCTTATTTGTTTAGAGCCAAACAACTCCAATTGCCTGTAGTAGCTCAGTAATGAGTAATAGACTCGTGGATTAGACGGAATGAGTTTCATAATATATTGACGATTATAAATCCTTTTAAATCTAACTGTTACCGGTTCCAATCATTTTAAACATTCTAGAAACGGATACTTCTTTATAATAAAGAAAAAATCAATTTTATTAAACAATATTTCGGAATCATCTCTCTAAAGACCGTCCCAAAACAGGAATAGATATGTAAAACCAACAGCCAATAGTACAGTGATTACATTCGTATTTTTTAACTATTGATAATCTTATCGATAGTTGAAAAAATGGACGTAATCAAGATTTAAACTATATAGACAAAACTTGCAGACTAAACTAGATATAAACAGACTTCTCTCGTAGTCCTTACTTCCAACATTGACTCCCTCAAAGGAAGGTCCATAAAGAATTATAAAGTTGTTAATAATTATGATATATAACAGGGAATATAAGGATATTTTTTTTTTTAAATGCTTTGTCCAGATAGATATACTTAATATTAGCAATAGCAAAATAGTTTGCTGAATAATTAACGATACATTTAAAATAAATTTATTGCGCATGAAATCAAAAAGTTAGAAACATAAAATATTGAAAAATGAATTCTCTATTGAAAACTAACCATGTACCAGCATCACTCTGTGAATTTAAAATTGACCCAATTTGACAAAATTTTAAAATTCTATTTTAATAAATTATTCTGATTTTATTTGTTATTATGTATTAGGATTCGTTGACAGAATAATTTATTTTTAAAATTACATTGGAAGGTGGGCAAAATTTTGATGTGATTTTTAAGTAACAGTTGAAAAATAACAAATTGCTAACTGTTAGCCATTTCGTATTTAGGGCTACTAACAAAGCTGTCAGGCTTAGCTACAACTTTAAAACACTTTCAGATTTAATTCTTTGATGTATAATTCAAACGTTAAATAGAGTGAACCTATTATTTTTGTATCTCTTATTTCTAAATTTAAGTTGTCTTTAACAACTGCTAAAAGTAAATAACAGGTTATTAATAAGCAACACATCTCTAGAGTGGAGTAAACATATCTCATTTAGACCATGCCGATGATATAAAATACATTATATCATTTATAATAATAAGAATTATTAAAGAATAACTTGCTACTACAGTGTATTCGATACGGTAACGAATTTATATTTTGGTTGCATTCAACACAGTAATCCCCAATTGGTCAAATTCCATTTGAGGACAGAAATGTCTCCATCCTCAGAGGTACATGGAGGTTAGCGTCTATGCCATGCATAGCTGAGTAGCTTCCTTAGAAAGGGAGAATTCCCTTTTGTATTTATCAATATAGTTAGGGGTAGGGCATCATGGCCAGTATCCCATCCAAAAGAAAATCATTTCTTATAGAGCCAAATACACAGAATGAAAAGATAGCACAGATCGAAATATAACAAACCCCAAAACAGACAGAGGCGGAGTAGAGTGGTTAAGGTGGCGAACAAAATAGAAGATCTGCACCTAAAGCCAAGAGAAAATTAAAATTTTAATAATGTAGTTTCTTAGCATTCCTCAACGTTAAACTCATTGCCAGTTAAATGTCATCGTGGAATTTAAGTTGATTAATTAAGGTGTTATTGACGTTCTATTAACATAACTAATACTCTCACTTCTTTGAAAAAATAAAGCTGGATTTCTAGGCACTGAATGAAAAAAACTATTAGATTTAAATGGACAGGTTCGTAAAGATGATGTTAGAGCTTTCTCACTCTTTTCGTGTTCTAGACAGGTCCGCTTCTTCTTTAGGCACTCATATACTCCGTTAACATAAAGAGGCTGAGTAAACCAGTTATTGTCCAAACCCTTTAAGGAAAATTCCACAGAGACTTCGGAAACTCGCGTCAAGGTATTAAAAGACAGGATCAAAGGCCCAATAATGATAGGTTAAGGGGGAGGTGTGAAAAGTCGACTGTTCCGCAGACAGGTACCAGTGACAGAGAGAACAGTGTAATGGAACGGTATCAGGTTCTAGTGTACATTTTTTTGTAGTGGTTAGGTCTGGAGGAGTAGTTAAACCTGACACCACTGCCACACCTCTCTCACGCAAGCCACACGGGAGCTTCCTGCATGAGGCGCCCCCGCTTAGACCTCTTTAACTGAACTTATAAATTGAAATTCACCATTAAAATTATCATCGTATAAATAAATTTAAAAAAAAAATAGTGTTTTTTTTTAGTGATAAAACAATATAATGTTTGTACAATAAATATGAATTAATAAATAATTATTCAGGTAGTATTATTATAATTTTGGCTTTTCAATTACTAAAAATAAAAGACAGGCTATATCATAGGTGATTCCTAACAGATACCTAATTTCATTTAAAATATTGAAATAAGAATATCTAACTAATGTGTATCAAATTGTGCGTTCTATTGTATTAGGCTGTAGGTAGACTGTTTAATTTTATTTTTAATTTATGTTGAATTCCATAAGACAGCCTCAGTTCATCTTATTAATTTTATATGAAGTAATATGAGGAGCTTTCGGTGTCCAGCACCATATTCATTCTATTAAAATTAAGGCAATGTGGGGTAAATGTGTTTTCGGGGTTAGTGCGTAATCGTCTCTTTAAATCCAAATCCTAAACTTTTAAGACGTGCCCTTTTGGTAGAATGAAGTCTAAACACCGATGTATCGCAAATCAGCCACGGTATTTTGCTAAGGTGAAGTATAACGAGTTGTAAATATATCAATTACAACCTTTTGATATGTGGGATCTTTCAACTTCTGCTGCACAGCTGTGTAGATGTTTATCCATCACTAGGCCTTATTTTTTCTGTGGTAAGTGGAACCTTCAGAAGCTATTCTTCAAAACAATTGGTGATTTACATTTCTCCTTGACAGTCTTCTAGTTTTTAAGAGCTAAAACATGATAGTAGGGGTAAGTGCAGACCTCTGTTGTGACTAATACGTGTAGTGTAGTAGTGTAATGTAATTAATGTAAGTCTATTAGTATAATGGTAGCTACCCTACTATCATGCTTTGCCCGGACAACTCGGGACTAGCCCATCTTTTTTTCAATACATTTATTCAATGACGTTCCACATTCCATTTTCATTACCGTCGCTGAAGGTTTAAAATGTGGATCTAAGACAAGTTTTAACTTTTTTCGATTATTACAACAGTATAGTAATCCTCCGGAATCGAACCATTTTACACTTGTTCCATAACCCCTACTGCTTGAATAATGAGTCTTTCATATACCTATTACGCGCTTACCCATAAAGGCAGGGGCAAGTGCGTGCTAATTACTATTAAATTATCGATCTCATAAAAACGAACGTGTTTGTAACGCGGGCTTGAATGTAATATTTAAACATAATCCTCTAAAGAACAATTAAAAAAAGGAAAAATTTAGCTTCAAAAATAATGATTATACAGTCCTGGAAAATCTAACTTTGCAAAATCTAGGGAATACACCACATTACCTTACATTAATTGGTAGTATTAAAGGTCAAGAATAAATTTTATTTAATTTTTATTCAAATTAATAGCTCTTCTTATAACGGGATGAATTTTTAATGGTATGAGGTTGTTTTCATTAACTTGTATGACAATTATATAATTATATCATTCCATATTATAGTATATGCATATATAATTTTTTTTTTATTTTAATCTTATTTCAATGCAATTAATATAAAATAAACAAGATGAATTGAGATTGTCCTATGGTATTAAATTCAATCCGAATTAAATGTTCTAATGTATTATAAGTATTTTAGCCTCTTGTGCTAGAGTGCTGGCTTTGAATCATTGTAAAAAAATAAATAAATAATTGTGAAAAAAGTAGTTTTATCATTTAATAATTAATGCCAAATCTTCTTTCCTCAAAAAAGTTATTTTGTGCTTTACCACCGGGAAAAGTTATCAGTATACCATTTCATATATGAATTTCATGAGTCATTTTAAAAGAAAAAGTACCAACCTATATTTACCGAAGTATAATTAACCTTCTAAAAGAAAACAACGTTTTTCATAACAAAAAAAATTTTTTTTTAATCTTTTGAATTGCAAATATTAGTATCCGCCACTACCACCTCTAATTGCGCTTCTAACCGTTAGTGGATGTAAATAAAAAAATAAGTTTTCAATAAATAAGATGTTATACATTAATATCGTCGTGCGCTATGCATATGTTCGTTAATATTGGTAATAATTAGTTTCAGCTGATTTTAAAATGAAAATATCAAAAAGCTGAATATGATTATTAAAAAATAAATCCCGTTTACTTTACATGTTCATTACTACTTATATTAAAAAATGGTGGGTTGATATTACATCAAAGCGTAATCGGTATAAATTTCTATAATTACAACAGTAATTTTGCTAAGTACTTATTTCGATTACAGTGCGGATAGAAAAAATATATACAAGAAAAATTCGGAAAATATTACTCCGTGAATCAGGTATACGTAATTTAATGCTGCCGCATTGAATTCCAAAAGCATTGCAAGCATTAAAAAAAAAATATATTTATGTGTAGATTCGAGGTATACAAAAACGAGAGAAAACTTAAAACTCTTCATACATAAGCCGATACACAATAGCGAATCCGATTTGCTTAATTTTTCTGGAATATTGTTTCCTGGCATTTTATATCTTTAATCATTCTATTCAAATTAATACAAGATACAGTAAATGCAGGGAGCTTCAAAGTATTTATCTGTAATTAACAAACATATGCATAAAAAATAATGTTTTAGGAAATCAGATGGACGTTTAAGGATAATGATTCATGGATTGGATGATATATTTAAAGTATTTTGAACCAAAGCCCCAAACTAGGAAATTGGCTGAAATTTCAATTTTTTATTTATTTAATAAAAAATAAGCAATTTTTTTTTCTTTAATAACAAAAAGTAGATTTTTAAGGTAATTAATGCTTTCATTTTATTACATAGTTAAGCTTATATTATTACCATATTACTTTAAAATAATCCAATATTTAATCAATGATAAAATCATTACAATATTAAAATTTTAGTTAGTTAAGAAAAAAGAAATAGATTAAAAGTTACAAAATCCAGTTGGGTCCTACTAACATTCTCGGACAGAAATTTATATTATTAAAGTTTTCATATATTATTATATTTGAAAAGTGAATACAATTTTATTATATTTATTTAGTTTATCTATGTCCATTTTGCTAATGAGTTCGTTCAATTTCTATTACCTCCTATTAACGAATAAATGCTCAGTAAATAACATATATTTTATGAAAAAGGATATCCCAATGTTCAAAAAGAGAGTGCATTTACAAATTGGTTTATAATACTTTTTTTATGGCTAAATACAGTATATTAATTATCTATTTGATTAAATGATTTCACGGTGTTTATCTAGTTATTTTTTTTTTTTTTTTTTTTTGGCAATTTATCATTATCAATGCGTTTTATAAAAAAAATAAAATAAATATCAATATAATACCAGTTATTGCATTGTATAATCCTATTCGGAAAAATATTAAAACACGTTGTATTTTACTATGCTGCTTTTGCCTGGTTTACACACTCAATAACCGATGGAAATGAGATTAGGTTTACGAAAAGGGAAGCCATGAATAAACTACCTTGGTTAGGGGGAGTGTAATTGACTTAAGATATTTGCATTCAGCGGCAGTCTGCTCCGAGAGACAGGGTTATTGTTTATACAACCAAAGATGGCTCATCCCTTCATAAGTACATTGGCTGTATCTACATGTAAGTTAAATTTAAAAAAAAATTAATTTAAATTTCGTCGTGGACCGAACTTGAATTAAATAAAATTAATATTTACTTCATTTTTGTATTTTAAATAGTTAATAATTCAAGTATAAAGAAATTAGACTTATTTAAAAAAAAATCTTTAATTGTGTTAGTAATTATTGGACATATAGTTAATGCCGTTTACATAATGCTGTAAACTACTAAGCGTGAATTAAAAAATAATAATAATATAAAGACACATTTTAGTAAAACCATTTGTTCGAAATGATAAACGGAGCAGGATGACTATCCGACGCTCGAGCAAGATCGGACTACACTAATAATACATAATCCCATAAATATAACACCATCATTCCCTATGTCATGGGAGGTTCCGTGACGGTACTATCTAAACGCGACACCCAATAAATTGCATTGGCATATCCAAATAATCGTTATATCTATGTATTTTTATTTTTATTGGTTTTTATGTCCCAAATTAATAGGTTCCTAGGGTGATGTGGGGTAAGTTTGTTCCCGGGGTAAGTGCGTAATTGTCTTGTTAAATCCAAACCCTCTACTGGTAAGGAGCATGAAGCCTAAACACTGATGTATCAGAAATCAGCCATGAAAGTTCGCTAAGGTGGAGTATAACTAATTGTAAAAATATTAGTTCCAACCTGTTGATAAAATTGTGTCTTTCATTTTTTGCAGTAAATACATAGACTGTAAATACATAGCTGTATCGGTTAATCTATCACTAGTTTTTTTTTTTTTTTTTAGCCGTAACTGGAACCTACAGAAGGTGTTCCTCAAAATACCATGTAATTTACATGTCTCCTTGACAGTTTTATATTATTTGAGCGCTTGTCCGCAGTCACCTAGCAAAACATGATAGCAGGGGCAAGTGTAGACTTCTGTTGCATGACAAGTGTGCATGGTGTACACTTAACCTTTCTATCATGTTTTGTCGAGGCAACTACGGACTAGCGAATTACGACAAAAAATATTTTGTTCAATACATTTATTCAATCATATTCCATATCCCACTTTCATAACACAATGAAGACTGTAAAATGTGAATCTCTGACAAGATTTAACTTTTTTCGATAGTTACATCAGTATAATAATCCTCCGGAAACCGGACTATTTCGCACTTTTCCAGTTTCAAGCTCCAGCTCGAATAATGAGTATTCCAGATACCTTGTACGTACTTACATCTTAAGACAAGGGCACGTGCCTACTAAGTACTATTCAGTTTAATTATCAATATCATCAAAATGGACGTGGTTGTAACGTGCGCTTGAATGTAATATTTAAACATAATCTTCTAAGAAACATTTTTAAAAAATAGTTGAAAAATCTAGTTTCAAAATTAAAAAATTACAGTACTGTTAAATCGAACCTGGTAAAATTTATTGCGCACTTGTCCCACATTACCCTATATAATTTTTAAGTACCAGCAAATTAAAAAAATCAACAAATAAATAATTATTAGACTTGGTATTATGATGCTTTCCTATCAGTTTTAGTTTTATATTAATTATATATTAATTATATTATGTATTAAGTCTTACGTATTTATTTAGGTTATGAATGAATGCTTTAATGATCTTGCAACTTGGTTCAAATAGAATAAACAGGTACTTAACCATTCTGTTACATTTCCAAGGAAGGGAATAAAGAAACCATTATGGTGATTGTTACTTTTGTAACGTAACCAGTAATGCTGATGATAGTGGCAATGAAAATGAACGTGTCAGGGAAAAGTATCTACAGAAAGATTGACGGCCGATTAGTAAATAATGTTATCATGGCTCTATTTCATAATAAAGAACAGTACAAAAGTACAAGTAAGTGAAAAAATGAGGCCGAGGTTGTTAAGGCATCACCTTAACAACCTCGAATCCGACCTGGGCAGGTTGAAATTTATTTCGTGACGGACCCACGGAATGAATCTCGATCTTCCCGCTCTGGTTAGAATAGATTGGTAACCTGTAGGAATAGCCCGTTCTGTTTGCCTTCATAGGAGTAGGAAAGGACGTTTAACACCAATCAAAAAATAAATAAAAAAAGTACAAGTGAGAAAAGTACTGCGACTATGGTTACACGTTACTTGTCGTCATTGGATTGTAATAATTTGATTATATTTTATTTGAATTTACTGTTATTTTAAATATTATCGTGTTTTAACATTTCACAGAGTGCCTTAAGCGTAGTAAATCATAGGAACCCTTGTACTTTACTTTATAGGCACCCCCTGTTTCATAATAAAGTACAAAAGTACAAGTACAAGTGGAACTATGACCTACTACGCTAATGACACACTGTGAAATGTTGCAATGCGATAAAATTAAAAATAGTTATTTTTAATAAACAGCAAATAAAAATAATAAAATTAATAAATAAATAAAATAAAATAAAAATCAATAAAATTATTATCATCTAATGACGATAAATGACACCTGTATCCTCTTAAAACGAACATTTCTACTTGTACTTTTCCCACTTTTACTTGTACCTTTGTACTTTATTATGAAATAGAACCAAGAAACGGAAGCAACCTTCCCTGGTGAGATCGGTTAAGAACTTTTTGGATCGCTCTGCCATTTATTCCATATTATCTTCTGGAATCCAACGAATTTAGTTGAAAGACAAGTTACTATTAAAAGTCGATAGCCTGATTTTAGTTTAGACCAGAGATGGTAGTTACATGGAGGTAGGTTTCTAAACAAAACAACTAAATACACCCCACTGGAGGAAATTATCCCATGAGAGGAGATATTTTCCAGCGGGATGTTTTTGTTTGGACCAGTGGCGTTGACGGCTGGAGCTGAGTCACTCCAGCGAGGCGCCGCGCAGTCATGGCACCACCATCCAGTCACGTCCTTTCTCTGTGTGAGGTTTTCTATGACGATTAAAAAAAAAAAGAAAAAAAGTTGACGTGGAAAGTGAGACTTAAAATGAAACGTGTTTACATGAATTAAAGAAGAAAAAAAAATCGCTTTTCGTTGTACGTTATGATTTTATAGGAAACCGATATATATATATATATATATATATATATATATATATATATATATATATATATAAGTACTTCTGTGTAGAATAAAAAAAAATTTCATTTATTTCTTAATTCATTGGACCCTCTGAATTATGCCACTTAATATAATGTACTATAGCTCTATTTTCCATGTATGTTCTATGCTTTTCGTAAATGAAAAACGTTTCAAGCGACAATATCATTTACATTAAATGTTATACTTTAGAATTATCTTAATGTCGTGCCGACACGCCGTAGTAAAAATGTTGTAACAAAACTGTACATTTTCGTTTATAACCTGGAGAACATCGGGCCTTACGCAAAATATTTTTTCTTCAATACATATTTTTGCGGTTCAATAATTATAACTGTTGTTTTCCAATTATACCTTCAAATTAGGTATAATAATAAAACCTTAATTTCATACAATTATGGCCCTAAATTGCATAATTATTAAAATATTGCACTACAGCATTTAAAGTAATGCTTTTCAAGAATTTATTTTTATATATTAGAACATCATAAATGGGTATTAATGAATTTTGTTAATCTATATGCAATATTATACGTAAATTTATTTAATCCTGGCAGTATATAATCTTGAAAATAAAATACAGACATTATAGGGTTAGCTGGATTGCCGTTCATTTTATTTAATAATTTCGGATAGAAACTGAGTCCTCCACAGCCCCTCAGGATTTTAAAGGCATAGAATTACTTGGAATGCTTATTTTTGGAAAAATTAAATTCATGATGCTGTCGAAATAAATTGTATTCATTTAAAGTTGAATTCGAAGTGCATACAGTAAGCAAGTAAATAATAACTATTATTTATAAGCGGTGACGAAATGTTAGCTAATGTGATTTACATGAGCAGATCTACGGAAAAATGTTCTATAATATCCCAAATGTAGCAAATTTGGCCCGAAACAGGCATAAGTTCTTTAAAAACAAACTCTATATCCCCAACAAAATCAGTAGTTCGTAACCTGGCATCTCAATCTATTTCTGCTAATCCACCGAGACATCTGAAAAGAAGATGGCTCCGGAATCGGGATTCGGAGTCATAATAATCTGAATAGCACGTAAGAAAAGTTTCATAATATCTTAACTGATTATAAGTATTTTATTACGGTTTCGAAGGCTCACTGCAGCCGAATGGCTTACCAGAATACCGGATCCAATCGAGACATGGAAAGCCCCGAGGCCATATGACTTAGAAGCCGGCTTGATTGAGACAGCTGTGAGTGAGAGATGACAGGTGATTGCGGCTCATCGTGATCACTTGCTGAATGACTTCGAGGAGACCTGTGGGGCGCTATAGCGCCGAGGAACAATTATAGATTTCCATTATTTGAGACGTTTCTTACGCAAAAACCAGGACATGAGTCGAATTATTATAGAGCTTGCTAAAAATAAGTTCAATCGACATATTTTTGTAATACAAGACAGATTTTCAGTAAATATAATCTTCTTATAGAAATGAAATTATAAATATTTAGTGCAAGCCACTTTAAAGTACCAGGAAAGTTTTTAGGCCTGCTAGATGGAAGCAAGATCTATATTTATGGTAAACTAGCAATATGAATGGAATGAACAAATGATCAAGCTAACAAAAATATCTGTTACTTGTGTTTTGAGACATTTCAAACGTTATTCCCAGGTTAGAAAGACAGAGAGCCCTTCTAGCCTAGGCTTAGCTGAAAATTTACTTAAAAACTTAATGATTAATGACTAATTAATGATTTAGTCTTTATATTATTTATTTTTTTAAAAGATAAAACTGGTTATCACATTAAATAAATTATTGTAATTTGTACTAAAATATTTTGCACCCGTTTTCAAATTTACGGATTTTTTTTATATTTTTGGTATTGTATATTGTCTCTAGTATATTCCCGTTATTTCTTCTTTGTGTTTGGCATAAATTGTTTGTTTTGTTTTAGTTCTTTTTTTTTTTAAATCAAATTCATGCCGGATTTTAATACTATGGTAAGCCAAAGATGCAGTAGCCTTGTAAAATTAATATCATTATCTAATAATAAAAACATTTCATTTTTTCAACTTCAATCTCAACTAATATTTTTAAACTGGGAGATTATAATATATTTATATAAGTTGGTGGGCAGTGTACAGAAATAAAGACTTCCTTGCACGCCTATAAAACTAAACATCGGTTACTCAGCAAGTGGTCCTGAATCACTATTTGGTTACTAGATTCCGAACATAGCAGTACCTCAAAAACGACATTTGGCGTCGCGACGTATATTGGTGTCGGTTACTTGTAAAGGTGCCCTGAGCGTAATCCTGGATTTGTTAGACCCAGAATTTTATTTTCTAAAACTTTTATTTGACGTATTTATTTCTAACATTGATAGAGAATCATTTAAAAAATCTATTACGAAAATGAAAAATAGTTTACTATGAACTTCAAGTAAAGTACCACTTCCGGTTATCCAATTTTAACAAAAATCTAATACGTTATTTATATTGACATAAAAGTCTTGTATACTAAATTTGAGAATTTTCGCATATAATATAATGTTTGATAAGATTTTATTATGACCTTCAAGTAAAGTACAACTTCCGGTCTACCAGTTTCCACCAAAATCTAACGTGTTATTTATATAATTATATAAGCCTTATATACCAAATTTGAGAAGTTTTTCATTATATTTTAATATAACTTTTGATGAAAATTAATGATGACCTCGAAGTAAAGTAGCACTTCCGGTAACTAAAAAGAGAAGTGCACAACCAGATGTTATACAAAAATCTCAAATACAAAATTCAGCTTTCTACGACCAACTGTTTTTGAGTTATTAGAGATACAAACGAACGTTGGAACGTACGTAAAGACGTCACGACGAAACTAGTTAAAATTGATTCAGGGATGGTCAAAATGAAAATGTCCGTTGAAAACTGAAAATCAAAAATTTTCGCTATTACTTTCTTTACTTCTGGAAACACGAGTTTCAGGCAAAAATTCTAATAGGAAACTAATGTCATTATTTTTTTAAACCGTGTAAACAGCTCATGCATAGGGAATGTATTCACAATGAGCCAGAAAATATCGCTTTTCTATTTAAGGAAAAACCACCTCTGACAAGATTGGAAATCTATTTCACACCAAAGGGTCAAGTCTTGCACGCATTTTTCGGTAGAACAGTACAATCCTCGAAGGAAAAAATGGCATTGTAAAACGATGGTAGGGGATGAGACTCATTAATATAGGATCTGTAGGTGAAGGGTGTGGACGGATATTGACAAATGAATCAGCTCCTCTGTCAGGGGCAGCTCCCGCCCACCGCTCTTATTATTTGCCCATTTAACACGCTCGCCCTAGCGGCTATAAACCAATCAGATAATAGTCTCAGTGTGCCACTACCAGCAGTCTGCGACAATCGTTTCGATACCGGTCTTCAACTCAACTCCTAACGCCGGCCTTGTGTTCTATTGCTTGTGTCCCTTCGGATTTATTGGATTAAGACTAATTGTTCGGATGGAATATAGTAAAACCATGATAACTTGTTTTTTTCATAACGACAAAAAAATATATAATAAAGTTACCAGACCTCTGAAAAATCACGGTTACGCAAAAAAAAAATCACTACTTTAGTAAAAATAAAACTTACAAATAAATAATTAAAAAATAAATAAAATTTAAGGTGCTTTAGACGAAGCCGTTTTGAAAATTCGGCATATAAGCCCTGTCGGACTATTTCAATAAGGATAAGGCCTAGCTGATATTAAAGAACATTTAATTGTACACTGATATAACGAGTTTAATCAACATCGTTTGAGCCGTTTTCCAGAAAGTTGTAAAACTGATTATATAAAGTGGCACTTCCGGGAAGTTGGTTTTACCGAAAAAGTTGCAGTATAGGTGCGTTCACCCCTTTCCAAGTCTATTCAAGTCAAACGTCTGTAAAGGGGGTTTACAGAAGCTTAACAAACTAACCTATCCACACGCTACTGTTCCGGCTATTCCAATTATTGTCGGTTGTTAACTTCGGTTTAAGCTATTTTTATTTTATAAAGAAACATTTAAAAATATATCATAAAAACATATAAATAAATAATTTATATAATTCCACCAATATGTTGTTGACGCAACACTAGCGCTTATATGGCGCATCCCGCAAGAAACGGATCGGACTGAAACACAAGCCAAGCCAAACCAGCCCCTTTTCATGTTTGATTTGCCAAAGTCTGACAAAGGTTAGAACAGAACTCCGAAAGGTTATTTGGACTCAGAGAACCTTGAAACGCGTATTTCCATTGAAAACTCGAATTCAAAAATTTTCATGATCGCAATATTTTCCCATACTATATACCTATTTCCTACATAGGTAAGTGAAAGTAAAAATTATAATTTTAATACCCTATATTATATCTAATAATTTGTATACTCAATACAGCTCCAAGAAGCCGATACGACTCAAGCCTTTAGTTTTAGTATTTTAATCATCTTTAGTAGCTGTGCCCAGCATATAATATGTGAATTCAATAAAACTGAGGAGATGCTCCGGTTAGATGTGAATAAAGAGACGTTATACAATAGAATACTTGCTAAGTGTATGGAGCACATACTCCAAATATAGGTTGATTATTGATTCGGAGTACCTACTCACCTTTCTAAGTATATAAAACTTAGAACATACTCCACTATGTGAGCAGGTACTGAGTAAAATGCTGAGTCTACGAAAAATGAATCCGGATTATATTGGGTATGTACTCACATAATGGAGCACGTTCTCAGTTTTATTCACTTAGAAAGGTGAGCGGATAACCCGAATCAATATTCCACCGATAATCGGAACAAGTTCTCCATGCATTTAGCAAGTATTCCACTGAGTAACTTCTCTATGTTCACATCTAACCAAAGTATATGCTGATTTTTTTTTAGTAATGAGGATGTGCTCAGTTTTATTCATTTCACCTAATGAATGCGAGTGTTAAAAAAATGGTAATAAATTTTACTTCATGGTGAAATGAAAATCGATTAAATATGTATACAAAGTTCTTAGTTTCGCATATATCCGTTAATAAATAACCGGTCAGCGTTTTTCCAAATTGCACATAGCAGAACAGCAGCCTAATACAGACTAATCAAAAATGAGATAGTACAATACAACACTCGTAAACAGTACAAACACTCATAAATTTAAAAGAGTACCTATACTATTAATGAGTGGTGTGCTATTTCCTATTGGTCGGTCTATACTACGCTGTTGACTTGGGATGTGCTGCGTTAAAGGCTTTGTTTAGAATCTTCCAATAATAACATGATTATAATGTGTATTATTATTATATGCATATATATATATATATATATATATATATATATATATATATACATATATATATATATATATATATATATATATATAATATATTGGTGTGGGTAAAGTAGACCGTAAATGCAATTAGTGTGTTTTTCTTCATTGATTTAACCTTCCGAACAACTTCTTAATATATATATATATATATATATATATATATATATATATATATATATATATATATATATATATATATATATATACTTACTTATTTAAGAAAAGTTATTTCACAATAACTAATACTAGAAAAATAAAATATGTAACACGAATAGGTGGGAGAACCCTGAATAAGAAAACTTATTCATCGACATAAATATATGATGTAAAAAAAAAAAAAAAAAATTGTGCCATTAGAACCTGTGAAGGGTCTCGGGTTCAGTAGTTAGTATGGATGTACAATTTCAGTCAATAAAAACACAATTATATTTTGACGACGTTTCGAGATTTTATTGTTCCCATATTCATGCTCTAAGGTAGAAAATATTTTTTTTTTAAATAAATTTTTCAGTAAGTAATAATTTCCACAGGGAACAACTATACAAGGCAATGAGAGAGCTTGAAATCCCAGAAAAGCTTATTAGAATGGTAAGACTCACCATGAGAGAAGTGAGATGTATGGTGCAGATTGGAGGAGCAAGATCTGAGGAATTCAAATCTGGGAAAGGACTGAGGCAGGAGGATGTACTGGCATGCCTCCTATTCGATCTAGCTCAGGAGAAGGCCATTAGACAATCTGGTATTCAAGTAGATGGAACAGTATTCAGCCGAACAGTACAACTTTTGGCTTATGCTGATGATATTGATATCGCCGGACGATCCTTCGAGGCTGTCTCTGATGGATTCCTTAAACCAGCAGAAGCAGCGAGAAAAATGGGACTTAAAAAAATGGGAACTTGGGAAAATGGGAAAAAATGGGACTTAAGTAAACGTAGCAAAGACCAAATGCATGGTCAAAGAGGAAATCCCCAGGCCTGGCGAAGAAATCATTATCGGAGAATATACTATTGGAAAAGTCTCCGAGTTTATCTATCTCGGGTCCCTCATAACCCAAGACAATGTTGTGGACTCAGAAATTAAACGAAGAGTGCTATGCGCCAACCGTTGTTATTATGGCCTCAGTCCATATTTTAGGAGCCGTGCATTGACTAAGGGCACAAAAGTTCTATTATACAAAAAAATTATCCGGCCAATTCTCCTTTATGCCTCAGAAACGTGGACTATCTCCAAAACTGGTGAGCAGAATTTGATGGTCTTTGAGAGAAAGATTCTGTGTAAAATCTTTGGAGCTGTGAAGGTTGACCAGATATGGAGACGTTGAACAAACCAGGAGCTCAGGAGAGCAGGAGAGGAGGAAAGATTTATTTAAGGAACCAGACGTGGTGCAGTGTTTGAGGCTCAGTAGATTGAAATGGGCCGGACATGTTGCTCGGATGGCTGAGAATGATCTCCCAAATAAAATAATGACGGATAATATATGAAAGATAATAATGAAGTGATACATGGAACAAGGCGAAGAGGAAGACTTCGTCTTCGATGGAGTGATGAAGTGGCTGGAGATGCTAGGTCCATGTTGGGTGTGAGGAGCTGGATGGCAACAGCAAAGGATCGGAACAATTAGTGGAGGCTGGTGCGGGAGGCCAAGACTCGACCTCGAGTTGTAGCGCCTATTGAATGAAAGAATGAAGTAATAATTTAAAATATAATTATTTACTGAAAATTTTCTTTAAAAAAGCTGTTTTTCACTATGAGAACAATAAAATCATGAAACGCCGCCAAAATATAGTTGTTTATTTATTGATTGAACCTCAAGATCCTCAAAAAACATGTATTATAAACAGTCGAGAAAAAACAAAACTATATATATATATAAAGAGGGAGAGAGGGGAGGGAGATAGATAGAGAGTGAGATGGATTTCTGCACTCATTGCTGAATATTTCAATAGCTTCCTTACTTTCAATTTTAAGGCGATTATACACTCGCTCCATAATTGCATTGAGGAATAACTTTAGTTCAGACCTGACGAAAAAACTATTCTATTCCTCGAAGAGAATTGTTTGCCAAACACGGAAAACGTTCCCTTAATGCGTGAATTGAACTGTTTAACTTAAATGATTTGACGTGCATGGTGTCGTTTAATTAATGTTTATTTTAATTAATACTAGAACAATAGTTAAGACGAGCGTGATTCCAACACAATCAGTCACCATAACTCTCTTTTAAAAATTACGAAGTAATAGAGTATTTTCTGAGTAAAAAATTGAAAAAGTTTTCCATAGGAAATAAATATTTTTTCTTGAAAAAAGCTGCTTTGTCTTCATTAAAAATAGTCCTAAAAGAAAACAGTCATATGAGAAATAGAAAATTTATTTTTACCACACGCTTCTAACTTAAAGTAATCATTTTATTAACATTCGAGGTGGGTTGGACATTTCTTATCTTTAGGATTTGTAATATAATTTACACCATCCCAAAACAAAAATGAGGAAGGTATCAGATAATACCTGTTTGGTTTGTTGACATGGCAACTAAGGACAGCCAGAGCCACGTAGAGGCAGACAAATTAAACAAGCCCTACATTAGCTATGGATAGGCTACTAAACAAGTACTTGATCTTCTATTAATTAAAAAAAATCCTCGTATTACGTCTTTGTCACAATAAGCCTTGGCATTAAAAAAAAATTCTGTGTAGTTGCCTAATTAGTGGCTTTGACTAAGTAAAGAATTTTTTTAAGCTTTACTGATGTCCCTACCATTTTGTTGTATTTTTGAATTGCATACTTTAACTGAAATCATAATTTTCATTTATCATATCAAAAACAGTTGTCCAATGAAATGGACACTAAATAATTGAATTAAATGCGAGCTTAATGAATTTTGAATTATTACAAAATTTGAAGCGTGAATATGGCAACAGGTGGTAGGTAGATCGATGGGGACCAACTGTGCTGGGGGCAGCAAGTTAAATAGTATCACACCCCACAAAAGCCGCCTTAACTGTCAAAACAATGACAAATTCCACTAATAGATGGCGTCCCTCGTTCATAATTCCCCTTTTCACCCATGCTTCCTGGTCCTACATGAACATTGTTCCAATTTAAATAAACATTTTTCTATTAGACTGATAACAAAGCAGCATCGTGTTCTACGGAAGCTGATAACTATTCCATTATTCACTTGAGGTAAATTTCATTTTGAACGAATAACTAACACGAGTTTATAAGACAATTTTTTTTTTTTTTAAGTTAATATAAATGATTAAAATATAAATGCTACCAACGAACTAGACCTGAAGCCATTTACATTAAGAATGTATACTGGCTGATGTCAATAGGGATGGCATTAAACATCTTCAAGGCTACAATATAGATCCAAGACGATTGATAGAAATGTATTTTCAATTTGAAAAATTCCTAAAAAAAAAAAAAAAAAAAAAAAAAAAACGATATATCCTGACTCCGTCTCTCTGTTACTATGTTTTATGCTAAGCTATATACAGACTGGTATTGCACACTTCTCTGGGCTTAGAACTCTTTGACTTCTAATAATTGAAGTGTTGACAGGAATAACGTTGGATGTTGCCATGTGCAAATTTTGCAGAACATAATTTAATAGGGAAGTGTTAAAGCAAGGGCCGATATGAGAATGTGATCTGCCACAAAAGTGGACGAACTAATAAGAGTCAACATGCATTGACTTGTTTTATTTATATACTTAGTTTAGTTTCTGTTTTTTATATTTTTATTTGCTTTATTTTTTTTTTTATCTTTATTTTTAAATTCATAACTATCCTAAAAATATACTGGCAAGTAGTGAATTAAGTGAGAAGTATTACAATGTATGACAGGCATGAGGAAGAAAATTAATTCCTACTCTTTGGCACTTCATTAACTTCATATTAATATTTCTCGTTACTAAAAATGATCCTTCATTCATCTCCTTCGACATTTCACGCATGTTGTCGGTCATGTCTTAAATAAGTATATTTTGGTAACCTTGAAGGTTCTTGTGAAACCTAGCCTATGTTATTGACGTGAAAAACTGCTTGCGAGATTGTCAAAAAAAAAGATTCTAGTTCCGGTCCTGCGTGCGGCCAAATTGGTATGCAAGTATACATATTACGTTTTTTGTCTTAGGTTTAATTTTCATTGACTTCTAAGGGGAGATTGCATAGAAGAATATGCATTCGAAAATATAGTCACTTCTTGCAGGGTTACTGTAAGAAGGATATCATTAAAAAACAAAATAAAATAAAAATAAATCTCTATGAATTTAATGCTGTTTGTTGAATGCCTGGACTATACACACACGCAATTGCATATAATACAGTATTAATTTTTTATATGTTTGCTAAGTGAATATGTAAAAAAAATTGAAAATTTTGTTGTAATTTAATTTTTTAAATGATAATATCTTATTGATGTAAAGCTTCATTTTTTCATTTGTCTTATTCTCAAACTTACGGCCAGTATCTAGTGTGTTCTGTCTCATATTCCAGCTGCGACAAGGAAACGCGTAAAAAAAGATTTATTAAGACGAGAATGCACTTTATTTAAAGGAATTTAAAAAGTATAAATAATAAAAGTATGAATTGGTAATTCTCTGTCAGCCTTATTGTAGGCAATAGTATGTATAAACAGTTTTAAGTTCCAAACTTTAACACCGTTTCGTGTAATTATTTGCTTATTTTTTTATGATTAGTCAATAAAAGCGTTTTGATAAATATGTATGTAAAAAACTGGCAGCAATTTTTCAGAGATAACCTGTAACATTCAAATTACTTAATAGATATTGGTTAACGATAACTTTAAAATGTTTCAAATATTTCGATTCATTTATTCATTATCGGCGCAAAAGACGCATGAAGCGGCCCTTGTTCAGATCAAACGCTCTTCCCTAGTCCTTCCTGGCGGTAGCACGTCTCATGGACATTCCTGTTTACTGCAGATCCTCGCCTATTTACCATATAGTGCATTAGTAGCTTTTCCTAACTATTGGTAGGTCTCCTTTCACCAGGTTTAACACCTAATCATAGTTTAAAAGGTTTAAAGTTTATGTTACATATAGGAAAGCTTATAACGATATGGATTATGCGAGAGGAGTTGGCCACTACGGTGAGCAGTTTCAACGAAATATACAAAATGTTGTTACAGTTCGCTGTAACGGTTGGCAAGCGCTGCCAACCGCTACAGTGGGCAGTACCAGGGAAAGACTACCCTTAGTAAGTCCAATACAATAATAAAATTATCCACTAATACCTAAATTTCCCAAATGTTGCAAATACGGCCCGAAATTGATTAATACCCTATTATGCCAAGATGAAATACTAATTACCCTAAAAGCCCACTACTTCGTAATGATGCTACACAACAAATTTTATAAAATTCTCCGTTGCGTCTAGAAAGGTGATCGATCCGGAAACCGGAGAGCGAAAGTTGACTAATTTCGGGAGATCCCAACGAATTAAAAGTAACCCTCACATGCCAGAATCGAATCAACAGCCACTTCAGGCTCAAGCATCCTATAGCGCTACTCCAATGTACTCGGCCACTATAGCCTCTATAATGACTGTTAAATAGCACTAACAGAAATGTTTATATATTTTAACAACTTTTAGAATATTTCGTCCCCAAATGAATAGTAGCCCATACCATACCCTCTAGGCTGAAAATTTATCCTAAATAACTATTAAAATGAGGGAAATGCAAAATAACTTTCTTTTGTGTATTTATAGTTGACCGTACGTTATATCAGGAAGGAGATATAGGGTAGCGGTCTAGAATAAAATAAAATAGTCGTAACTATTTACTTAATGCTGACGTTCCGACCAACATTGTAGGTCTTCATCAGGACTAAAAATAAAGATACGAAGGAGTAATATAGGGGTATAAAGACTTATATGAAAGACATATATAATGGAAAAAATATAAAGTTGAAATAATAAGTATGTTAAAGGTGAAAACAATATTGACTGATATTATAGTTGTACACTATGTACTTTAATTACAACTATAACTATAACTACTCTATAACTGGTATAATTTTTATTTTTAGCCATGATGAAGATCTACAATGTGGGTCGAAACGTCGGCATTAAATAAATGCAACTATTTTATTCTTGATCGCCACCCGAACCATCTTCATCCTAAAATAACTTTCTTCTTATTAAAGTAAATTGATATTCAATAAGATACGGTAGCTTGGTTGTTAAGCAGCTAAAGGAAAATCGCAACAACAACAAAAAAAAAAAGAAAAAATTCACAAATATGAATGGGTTAGGAATATCTGAAAGAGATAGCACAAATAATGAAGGATTTACTAAAGGATGCAGTTCTATGAGAGAAGGTACACAAATCGTATGGTTGATATTGCAGTCAGCGTATAGGTTATGCACATAATAATAATAATAATAAACTCTTTATTTATTCTGGGACAAGTCCCTTTAGAATAACAATTACAGGCAATGATAGGTGGGCTTCAGAGCCTTAGAGTAGATGATACAGGAACATATGCGTTAACAGATAATTAAAAAAGGAAAAAGAAAAATCAATAAATAAATACAAATGAAAATTATAACAAGTCATAATGCAATAACTTCTAGGATATAAAATAGGTATTAATAGTCTAATTGATTATTATTAAAACAAAAACCACACGAACTTCTTATGTTGATAAGATATGACAAAATTAGATATGAAGCAACATATTTACAAATGTTGAGTGAAATAAGAGAAAATCTATTTACAACGTTTTTTGGAACTGGATGGAAAATAAGTGATTGAACAAGCGGGATTTGAAGGTGATAAGAGTATTGGAGCGACGAATGGAAGGAGGGATGCAATTCCATAAGGATGAGAATCGGTGGGCCGCTGTATATAAATCACATAGTGATTACTTATTAGATAATTGTATAATAATTTCCTTAGCTATATAATATAGCAATATTATCTACTATTCATATCAAGTTTGTTCTCATTATTTTTAATTCATATTGTTTGTATTTTATGATAATGTATTTTTTATTCACATTTCATCTGTACCTTGTATAACCATTTTGTAGCTTTATGTGCATTTCATTTGTATTATTGCGGTTTTTCAAAATATATATAATTTTTAATCATTAGTTATCAGTTGATGTAGCGATCAGCACGTTTTATGTATCATACGTTGCGTTTTAGTCATCTCCCGAATTGCAAGAGACCCAATATAAGACCGTCGCAAGGATCGTGTATTCAAAGAACAAATTACGAAGGAAGTAATGCCATCGAAAAACATTATTAGGTTAAAATATTTGTGAGAAAATCCCAAAGAAGCAATTCCTATTTCTCTTACATCTCATCTCAAATCTACCAGCCAGAGCCATCTTTACATCAGGCAATTATAGCCAATGTGGGGGAAATAAAGGGTAAAATCAGCATAACTATTTGAAAAAGCATATAACGATAGGAATATTTTTTTTATAAAAAATAAAATAAAAATAGATTTTACGTCGAAATTCTTAAAAACTTAATATAATTTTTCAAATATTTGTCATATTCAGTTAATTTTGATTTTATAAACTATCAATATTAGACCAAACCAGACACATCACTAGCAGATTTTCAAATATTTCCAATAAAGACATGAATTCATCTCATTTGGGCTTCAGAGGATCGGAAGTTGGATAAAATTATGTTAACACTGGAAAGGAAAAAAGAAGTTTCTACATAGATTATAGTTGGTAGATAGGAAGGAGAAGCAGCTGAACAAGAAATAAAGGACTGGACCAAGGTAAACATTGAGCTGTTTGCACAGACGGCACTGCGTTCCCATGCCTCCTGGCCACCTCACCTCTCCTCAACAATATTGTCACCTCGTCAGAAATAAATATCGACAAGTCCACAATGGAAATAGTGCCACGTTGACCAAGTTATTCGAGTACCGTTAATAAACCAGGATCCAGTGAGAAGATTTCTAGATCATCATGCATATATATATATATATATATATATATATATATATATATATATATATATATATATATATATATATATATATATATATATATATATATATATAACGGTATATAATGGCTATATAACCATATGTTGCAGATTTGACCTGAAATAAGTACCTACTATTCTTCCATTATAAACTCAAGACCCATTCAAACTCTTGCTTACCTTGCTTTCCAATCGGTTCCCCACTATCTTTAGAGGCACATGAAAAGAATGCCCAGTGATCTGACATAGAACGGTTGTTGGAGTGTTGGCAATGGGTAGTTTCTTCAGAAGTCAGATTAATATATCAACTAATATATATATATATATATATATATATACACACATATAAGGAACCGAAGAAGGATTTTGGATTGTAAAGAAATTCGATTAATTCCATTTAAATAAGACTGATTATAGTTAATTTGATAAATACAAATTAAGTAATAAATCGTTTCGAGCGTTTGTATAATTAACCTTTAAACGCCCGAATTCATATCTATAATCATAATCCATAATAAAATAAAAAAAAAAATGTATTCGTGTTTATGGCTTTCTAATTGTTTTATATAAAACATAAAGATTGCCAGTTTTAGTTAAAAAAAATTTAGTAGGGTCATTGGTGTACGCCCAACAGGGAACATTGGCTGCTACCGATCAAGATTTTTATTACTATATGTATTTTTAAAATATATATGGTAGAGAGGTATCATAGGGAAAAATAGAAAAGAAAAAAGTTATAAATATGTAAATACAAGAAAAATATGTATTAGCAAATAAAAACATTAGATGAGTGTTTACTTTTAGATAAATATTTTTAAAAAATTTCCAAACATTTGTTCCCAATTGGGAACAATGATCGTTGTAAGGTTGATGCTGAAGTTGTCTGAAACGATTAACAGTTGAACATGAATGTCGTTTTAGACCTGTATGAAGAAGATTCCGCGTTAGTCTCTAATCCAGATGGTATTAAGTAGCGGATCTGTACAAGAAGGATAGTCAAAATATTGATCAAAAATATCGTTTGGATAGTGTGTGGTGGGTTTACCACGAAGATTAAAGGTGGTTTGATGAAATTTATTGAGATTTATTATAATTAGTCCGGTTTTCGTGCATTAAAAAAATTGTAAAACGTGCAATAAAACTGGCGAAACGTGTAAAAATATGTAACGAAAAATAAAATTGTGCCATTTACGTCGTTTATGCTCAAAAAATCTACATGTTTTGTTTTCTTTCATAAATTACTATTTTTTCTTTATAAATTAGGTATGTTGGACCATTGTTATGTAAAATGTGAACACCTCACCAGCTCTTATTAGGGTATTTTTTGATACTTTTAACACGATCATTCACGCACTATGGTAATGCATTTTCTGGTTGTTTTTTATGGCCAACTGATAATTTTTTTAATAACTTATCTCATGGTCAAACTAGACAATCCCAAATTTCTGCCGATATATCGATAACTCAATCCTTGTGGAAAAAGTTGAACCATTCATCTTTGCCGGTAGAACTCGGTGTATTTACGATCTATTTTGGTGGATTGCCTTTCGATTCTGATCATTTTTCCCATTTTGAGCCTATATTTGAATAATATATAATTAATTAGATGAAAATCATGAGCAGATAACTAACTAGCCAGTTGATATCACAAGTGTTACAACATAAATAATTTTTTTGCTCGACCAATTTCCGATATTTTTTTTTAAATTAGGTTATACTAATTTTAATTCCCTTCACTATTAAAAATGTATGCAGGATGTTGTTTGTCAGCATATCCACAAATCAATTTATTTTCAATTAATTATTGTTCATATTTTTGTCCGAAAAACTGTGTGTATGCATAATTATTTTGCCAAATATAGACTGAGTGTAGAACCGTAGAACATAATAGGAAGTGAATGGATTGGTAAGGATTAATTGGCTAATCTAAAAAGACCAGAACAAACTTCAATTTTCAGTTTCAGTTCCAGAATTTTCCAGAAAATCAAAATTTATTTAATGTGTTATAAATAGTAACGTATTACTTCGTAAATCTGTCCTATGTAATTTTGGTTCAATTTTTATATTTTCAAGCATTACACAAATATTTTTTTTAATTAGGCTAAATGTGCAATTTAATGCTGTAAAACATAAAACGTGCAATTTACCCAAAATTGTTTAAAATGTGCAATTTTTTGCAAAATAAAACTTGCATATGCTTATCCGGATAACTTAATTCGCGTAAATAACTTGTCCCCGATCGATTTCAACCAACCTAAAATAAAGTGCAATTGCACTAGAATCCGGGCTCTAATTACAATCCTCCAGTTTTGAAACTGTTTTTCAACGTTTCTTAAATATAATTGAAGAGATCGGGATACGATTACTGGCATTGTCCAGTGATTGTACACGTATCATCAGCTAAATCTCCAATGACAGTTTCGAAATAAGGCATTCAGTACCTTTTGGGACTCACATTCTAAATTGTAATATTAAAATTTTCATTGGTTATCACGAGAAGTGCAAACATATAATAAATGATTACATGTTCGGTATGATTGTTGAATGAATTTGTGGCCAATCATTAAAAAATAGAACCAATTAAAATTTAGCACGCTTTATTTTTCACTTTATTCCTGCTAAAATTGCTTAAATGGTGGCAATTAAACCTGCAAGAATCAGTTAATTGCATTGAATAAACATTCTATTATTTAATGGTTTGAATGGCTACTTATTAACTGCCTTTTAAGTATAATAAACAAAGGATGTCAATAAAGGAAGAGAATTGAGATACGAGATGTGAAGTAGTAAGTAGCATTTGGGGACAGATTCAAGGGGAAGGTCAGAAATCCTACCTGCGTCCATCGATCGACCACAGGCCAATATTTCCAACTACAATTTTTTATAACGTACTTCCCTCCACATGACTTGTCAGAATTGTCAGTAAGATTTTTTTGCTTAAGAAAGTACCCCCCCCCCTCCTCTGGTCTACCTCCAATTGTAAACAATAAGCACGATGATAAGAATAGCCAAGAGTATAAATGAATGCCCTTAATAAATGCTAATAAATAGAAATTTTATTCAGTGACAGAATAAAATAATATAAAGTTAATTGACAAAAAGGACAATAATGAAATAATAAATTATATGAAAACATTTAGAAGCCTTTATCTTTTCCAAAAATGCTTATTTATTTATTCATCAGCTATCGTATTAGATAAATATGACCGTCCTAAAAATTGTAGATTCCCTTCGGAGTAAATATCAAAGTGATGAATCTTCAGATTGTTAAACTTACCGAAATTAGTAGTTAATATTGCGTATAATATGAAGTCATAGAGAAACGCTGAATCCAATAATTTACGGATTACATTAATTTTAATTTTAATTGTATTGTGTTTCAGCCGCTTTCGATTTAATTTAAAGTTCTTTTTAATTTATTTATATTCAACTAAAAATGAATTCTATTAAGTTCTATCTCCCTATAATAATAATAATAATAATAATAATGTACATATATTTGTAGTGTGAGAAATGGCAACTTTTTATCAAGTAAAATATCCTTCAAAAGTAGCAGTTTTAAGTAATTGAACAATTTTGCTTATGCCTTCCGTAATGTAATATGGCCGGGCGATAAACAAATACAGAACTAAATATAAACAAATACAAATGCTATTTTATTTAGTTTCGCGTTATATAATTGCTATTTATTTATTGGATTTTTTTTTTTTTTAATAAGTTGGATTTTGTTGTGAATTAAAGATTTTTATATTTGTTGATTACATTTATTATACCGGAAATTCTTCAAAAGTATTGGGTTTAAATGATATTTAATAATTCGTGGAATATTTTCATTTCGCTAAATTCATAAATTAGTGAAATTGTAACTATTTTATAGAGCGCTCCATTTAAGTCTTTAAAAATAGGTAAACATATAATCAAACGTTAAGTAAGTCTTAACCCTAAATTTAATTGACAATTTATTAAATAAATTGCTTTGAAAAGCAATATATCTTTCACTTGGAAGAAGAGAGCCACAATACGAAAATGTTCGTTTTTGCTTTTTTTTTTTTGCTTGGAAAGCTTCCAGTGCGTATATTTCTTTGATAATAAATGTCAGATTTTTAGTTTCAATATTTACCGCAATAAAAAATTATTGTTAGTTTAGCTATTATAAGTTTACCAGTCAAACGTATTGGCTTCTTTCAAAAACTGATTAGAGAGTAACTTTATAAAGACTGTCTTAATAAAGATAATGATAAATTATTTTTAATGTTTTAATAATATTATTCTAATGCCAGTTGGGTGGCCAAAAAGTTTCAATATTTCACTTGGATTTTTTTTTTCAAATTCAATTTACTGTATAATAAAAAAGATTTTTTTTTTTTCAAAAATGTGTTTTTTTACACATACTCTTAGAGAGCTTGTAATGTACATTTATGAGAAACTGCTACAATTTGATTCATGATTAAATGACCAACAAATGAAGATTAACTTTTTTTTTTAACAAAAAAGATAAGTTCTTGATGTCTTAAATGAGGGGCAGCGATAAATTTAATAAGTATACTTCAAACGCTTCTCTTGCAAAATTCCACTTTTTCTTATTTTTGATCTCGGTATCAGCTCGGTAACTGAATATTTTTAATTTACAGTTATTCACTTAGCTAAAGTGCACTTAAAATAATTTTATTAACTGTAATAACAGCACATTTGAAACCCGATGATCATCTAAAATAAGCGTCACTTTCATTTGCTCATTATTAGGTAGTAATGTAACTCGCTACCAGCGAACTCGCACAATGTAATCACCTCTCATTAACTTGCCGTTAATTGTTTGCATCCTCCAGCAGGTTTATTCGCTGTCAAGTTCACCAGCTACTCGCCTAGTAAAATACCTACTAAAGCACTTATGAGAGCACTTATGCTAACCAACTGTCTAACATTTAATGTTTTTAATTACTATACATGAACTATGAATTATATCATCACATGAAAGCACAGAGCTTTTTTTTTTAGTTATAATTTTTTTAAGAAGAATTTGACATTTCAGCGTGGTTCATTTAAATAATTTATTAAATTAAATACAATTATTAAATAAAATATTAATATTTCAAATCTACATTTTATCAGAGATAATATGTTCTTTGAAAATTATGATGATTTTACATCCGGATTGGTGAATTTATTATTCAATATTAATACAATAGTTAACGTTTCGTGGCATTGATATTCCATATTCAGAACTAAAGTTAACATTTTTTTATTACATTAAACAATTACTTTAATATTGTTATCACATTAATTAATTTTAAATTATAAGAATCTTCTAAACAACTGAAAACTAGAGTTAACCAGTATATATCTAATTGTAAAACATAAAAAAACTAATCATACAGCATTAGCAATCTACGGTACAACGCAACAACATAAATTTTAATTTGAGAGGCCTAAAATACTAGACAATCAAAAAATAACTAAAAATAGGAAAATCTTAGAAGCGATATATATAACTAAGAATATAGAAAAAAAATATTAAATACGAAACATGTACAATGAACCTTAATAGCCATGACGCAGATATTAAAATTAGGATAAATATAAGTTAAGTACATATAAAACGACAAGATAGATAACACCGTATGACATATTTAAAACAATAAAAAAAATAAAAATTAAATAGAACTATTACTAAATAAATATAAATTAAATTAAAAAGAAATATAGTAAGGTAAATAAATAATAGGAAGGTGGTATAAAGAGCAAATCAGACCATTGTAAAAGATTTAAGGAAAGACAAAGGAGTGTTATATATAGTTAACAATTATTATAAAATAAAAAAAAAGTTGTATTTGAAATTTTAATAAACTTTAATATCATTACTGAAATGAGGAACAAGTTACATTTCCTTGTATAGCAATTATTATTAGGTAAATTTAATTAAATTATTGTACTGTTTTATAATTGAATTGTAACGCGTTAAAATTTTTATTAATGTATTAAACAGTAAAAGTAATTGTTTAATGTAATAAGAAATGTTAATTTTAGTTCTGAAGATGGCGAATAATGCCCTGAAACGTTAACTATTGTCTACTGGTTTGTAGAAAAGGCGGACGTCCCCAAATTACGCACTTCAACTACTTCAAATGCCTTTTCAAAGGTACCTTTATCTCAAGTAGTCAAGTTTAAAAACTATTTTTGTGTTGAATGAAAATATTGGTAAATGTTTTGTTTTTTTAATTTAAAGGAAAATTCATTAGTAAGACTTGGTCTGTTTCATCAAATAAAAATGATTAACTTATATTTTTTTTAATAATATCCATCTTTATGAAATATGAATTATACGGATATCTTATAGACAAAATTAACTACTTTCAAAGCCAACTATGTATTATATTAGGGATATTTTTCAAGGCAACGAAAATTAAGTTTTCCAAAGAAAAACTTCAATTCGATATCTGACGTCTTTTTCTATGTCAATATTGTTTCTCTTCTTTTCGGACATTTAGCAAATTTAATATGACAAAATATGTATTTTATTTTGGGAAAGTAGCTTTTAATTAACTTTATAATTTTAACAATTTTAAAAAATTATTAATCGTATACAAGTATATTCACAGAGAGACATTATGGGGAAAGACCAACAAAATCCAGAGATTTGGCGAGGACATACAGCTGTTGGCCCGCTGTCCAAACAGTAACCTGGTTCTGTACTAGCATATCATTGTATTTCAAGGTCCTACCAAACACAAGCCCTTTCAAATAAAATACTAGATCCTTTAAATAAAAATTATAGGTTCTAAAAAGTATTTGAGATTAAGACATAATATGTTGATAACATTCCTTAACAGATAATAACCGACCGATATGAGGCTCATAGTCAACTACACATAATTCCACTCGTAAGCTTGGTTTCGGATTTCATGACCTGATCTAGATCTAAAAAATGGCGACATTCCATTGTTAACTGAATCAAAATATTGATTGCAAAATATTAATAATGGTATTAAATCCCTTCATCAGACATCAATCATATTCAAATAAACTATTTTGATGGCCAATCTGCATATATCATAAATTAACAAGTATATCAGAATAAAATATTGTTTTGAAAATCTGAATCAAATAAGGTTAGGCCATCAACTATTAAGAAAACAAATACATACTTTAATTTAATTTAAATTTATTATATAAATAATTTCAATAATAACATTTAATGCAATTTTTATCAAGCAATAACCAAAATTTAAATCAACATTTCTATTACAGTTATTCATAAGACAAATGAGAAAAAACATTTTATTTAACAAAAACAAAGCAAAAATCTCTGGGGCAATTTAAAGCCTTGACTCTTTTTCTGTAGGAGCTATACTACATTTTTTTTCATAAATGTATTGAATGGTTCATTAATAAATTAAACAATATAAAGCCATAATATATCTTTAGACTACAAATTCTATGAGTTATTTATTATAAAAAAAAAAAAGGATACATTTCATTCTATCCAAGTGATTCCTCAATTATCTGTGTACCATGTTCCAGAACTAACCCTCATAGATAGAATGATCGACAAGAGTTTTAATTACAGTAACTTTAAAATGAAAGAATACATTTCGAAATAAAATTTATCCGTTGCTACATTTACCTAAATAAAATCATGTATTCAATTATAAAACCTTAAAAAAACATTTTATGGTCTAGAATTAAGAATATAATCTACTTTTTAAAAAATATCGAAACAGCTTCAGCTGGTAAACAACCGAACCGACACGAGAATTTGAACTTACTAGACAAGAACAAAAAACAAGGAGGCTCCTAATCACTTCTAAGTGGATTCCGTAGTCTCACCTCCTTTAGCTTTTACTGAGATCAAAACAACTCGATAAAAGCTGTGAGCCCAGCGAATATATTCAGAAAATCCAAATTGAATATGATTCAATGAATAGTTACTCAGGATTTTTTTAGGAGATAATGGTCTACGAGGGGAGTGTTAGGGGGAAAATACACAGTTGTGTAAAATGTTATGTATGCCGATTTATCAGCCCACTTAGCAGGCACACACCATCGGGGATTCAAACAATGGATAAAAACTCAATATAGTCATGTTGAATTGAAAAATAAATATAAAAATTATTTATTTATAGTCGAAACTTCTTATTCCAACTTATGGCAGTGTCAGGAAAATCAAAAACAATAATGACAATAAAATTTGTAAATAAAATATTTTTATAAATATCAACTAAATAAAGGAGATGAAATCACACAAATATAAAAATCATATAAAAGCATGTGTATCATATTCACACTTATAACTCTTTTTTATCTTTATTTTATATCTATGCGATTATAATTACTCCGGTAATTAAATCAATACTCCTTTTTCTTTAATTATTATTTGTTTGATCTGGTATGTTTTACTTAGTTGGTCATATGCACTTCCTTAATTTCCTTTGTTCTCATTTTTTTTGTTTATTAATTTCAATAATGAACGTTTTTAAATGACCAAAAAAAAAAGGTTATCCTCCCGTCAAAATTTGAGCTTTTACATTTCAAGATACGTAGAAGCCAAATATAGAATTAAAAAAAAAATCAGTTTCATAACTCGAAAACGTTGCATCTCCTGGAACATTCCACATGCTCATTTGAAAGATAATCTAATTGTCTGGACTCTAAACCAAAGCGATAAGAAAAGTCTTGTGTATGGACACACCAGATATTTGTGATATATAACTATTTGGAATAATAAACCATTATGTAATAATTTGCAGCGTTTTTCATTTTTGTCTCGATATGTTTATAAGGAGATTTTACTAGTTTTTTGCATCTCATTTACAGTCCTGAAAATGGCTTGCAAAGTAGGATGAAACGTCTATTTTATTTTGTCACCATCTCACCCCCACTATCATTTCGTAGGTGTCAACTACTTCATATCTAAAATATTATTCACATTCTATTCCAAGAAGCGATAAAATTATAAGTGTCGTTTCAGTGAGAGTGTGTGCCGATCCCTTCTACCAAGTCCTCAAGCTTGGCTTAGCTGGAACAACGGTGAGGAACCGAATCAGGTGCCGGAAAAACCTTTTGAAAACCTGCGAAGGGTGAGCTAGATTAGGGCGTACGGTTGGGCAAGCACACTAGAGCCCTGCACAATAAGGACAATATAATTTTGATATAAAGGGAGCCGAAGACTTGTAAAAGACGTGGGCGTAAGGTTTTTTGCCGGTAACCCCCTGGAGCAAGAATAGCCATTGAATGGGTACTACTGGTCAGATTAGGCACGGTGGACTGACTACTGCGCTAATAGAGCGGCTACCTGACCGACAATGGAGCTAAGATAACACAGATGGAAACAGTCGGATCCCCTTTTGTACCAATCGGATCAGACCTCAATGGACTTCATAACAACGGCCTTCGGGGATGTTTGCTGTCTGGCCCAAAGGATCTCGATTCATTCGCCACTTCTATCCACTCTTCCATGGATCGGCGGTCAGAGGTCAAACAAAAATCGCTTATCCTCCTTCTTAGGGGAAGGTCGATATGGTACAAAGGATAAAGTCGAGTAAGAATCGATAGGGATTTTAACACTTTCTGTCAATTGTCTGGTCCGATACTGATACACAATAACTGTTGCACTGCCAAACTGATGTTATATGTATGGCAGTGATTTTTCAACAATATTTATATACAAACCTAAACTTTGTTAATTTTTTTTTTAATTGAAAGTTAACAAAAATTCCATTAAAATAATGTTTGTTTTTGTCTTAACCCACCCTTGACAAGGTGGGGTCAAATACGACCCTTGTCACCATTCCCGTGCTTAGTTCTATTAAAGCCCTATTCCTTGAGTACAACACTAAGCACGCACAGGACAAAAAAAAATGGTGCCACGGGTCGGATTTGACCACATCTTGTCAACGAAGGGTTAAATAGGACATTTACTTGTATTTGTTATATACTTTAATTATATAAAAAACATACACTAGAAAATTATCAATTGGCAATGCCATTACAAAAACTAATTGAATAATTACATTCCTATAAGTGTAATTTATTTGCATGAAGGATGTATATATATTAATTGATGAAATAGCGTCATACTGTTATAATTTTTTAATTAGAGATCATACCTCTATGTTGTATGTTTGAAGATCGCCTGATATGAGACTAAAAAATTTCATTATGTTAAAATGGTATTATATATATATATATATATATATATATATATATATATATATATATATATATATATATATATATATATATGTATATTAATAATTGTTTGAGATGATCTTGTCATTCCGTGTAAACTATTGAAATTTAAAAAAAAAATAATAATCCATAAAAGCCCAGTCTAAATAAAGGAGAAAGAGTGAACAGTTTTTTTTATAAAATACGAGTGGAAGGGCCTTCCCATGAACGGATTTATCACTGGGAAAAAATAAATGATCTTTATTTATTTATTCCGCCTCGTTTCAGTAAAAAAACATGAGAAACATATAGCGGCAAACGATAGCTGCACAAACATAATTAAATATAGTCACAATAAAGATAGTAATAACCCGTATTTTTTAAGGTATTAACCCCATAAAATACAAAATATCCTAATAATTGAAGTCATAAACATTTTTCTTCCCCCTCAGCCTCCAATATTAGACATAATTATGTGTTTTGATCTTGCCTCTACGGGTATGAAGTTATCATGGCAACGATTACGGACAACTACGTACATACGCACGCACGCAAGATTTTTATTATATAGAAGTTCTGATTTCATATAAAAAAACACTGTTCAATTAAATATTGATAGTTGAGGAACTCTAGATATACACAAGGCGGATGCTTAGCGGGGAATGAGTTGAGTGGTGGGTGTTTGGTACCCCCTTACAGTGTTTGGTGCCCGCTGACACAATCAGCCCGGGGCGACCGCAGAATCCTGTTATCACACCCTCCATGGCCTCTAACCTGTTTTCTTTACGCCACGTTCTATACAGCTGTTCGGGGCAACTTAGTCTCTTCATTAACTTGTCTCTCGTGTAAACAACCAAACATCACCGCTTCCAAAGACAAGTCGCTTCCAGCTATTAGCTATTTAGGGAATTAGAGGTTTGCTTTTGGCCGTTAATCGACAACGGAAAAAAAAAAGAATTAAGAAACGACAGTTTTACAGAATAATAGTGATTCTCAGGTGCATTATAATTTTGTGGTGGAAACAATAAAATAAATAAAAATCAATTTATATAAGAAATAAAGTGCTTAAAATTTTTATCTTACTTTATATTATTTATTTTTCATATTGTGCTTAACTTTCATTAAGAATCCTTTCCATTTGAGCTGGAAGAGGACATTATAAGTTTCGTCATTATCATCTTCTTCCTTGTTTCTTTGTTTTTGATATTACATATACAATTAGAGAGCATTTTAGGCTTGCAAACTAAAGATTAAAAACCCACAAATGATCATTGAAAAAAGGTTATAATATATTTGTAATATTCCAAATAATTTGCTTTGAATAAATGTTAAAGTTGTCTTTTAAAATAAAACCGTGTTTTTTTCCTTTAAAATTAAAAATATTAAAATTGTTTGATAAAAATAGAGTATTATCATTATTTTTTATAAAAAAATGTCTTCAAATCTTTCTAAAAAGCTTCATTAAAAATAATTTTCAACAAATAGGGGGATGGGATGGTAATGATGGCACATTGCCATTTTTTTGTCTTACCTGAATTGAGGATATGCTTGCATAAAAATATTGCTACTAAAGTTGTTTTGCTTTATATATTTATAAGATGAAATCAAATTAAAGAAATTAAAAAAGCGGAAAACATGTGGATTTACTTCTGACTCCTAAAAAACCTTTATTAAGATGGTACATAACCTCAAACTACCTTCTAGATTTAATCCAGTTTCAGATAAACTTAAAACAGAAGGGAAGGTAATGATGGCCAAACTTTGGGACAGGTATTTTGTGGTCCATAAGCGCGTCCTCTTTGGTTATATTTTTGTAAAACAAATTGAAAATATTATTTTGTAATACTAGACTAATATTATTTTTTGAATAGTGTAATGCTATTAAGAGCGATAATACTTTGAATAGGTAATTTTATGGCTTGAGACAGGGGAAGGTAGTGAGTGACATTTGGTGACAAAATAGTCTGAAGGAAGTAAACGATATCACTAGCTTGGAAGAAACCCGTCACATCAAAAAAATTAACGATTTTCCAATTATTGTGTAATCATAATCAACGAGATAATTATTTTTCTATGATGAAGAGAGCCACAAAAAGTATTCATCGTGTGACTGCTGGATAGCAGTTGTTTTACAAAACTGTAGTTGTTCTAATAAAACTGTTACAAGTAAAAAAAAATAAAAAAAATAGGCCTATAATTATGTGTGGAATAAAAAAAAAAAAAACCTTACAAAAGTTATCTCCTAGCATTTACTTGCAAATATATCCAATAAATTATTTATGCGATTGTAGCCTAAGTAGCCTGTGATAATCAGTTGAAATGAGATAAAAACTTCAAGCACGGTTTTCTCTAAAGTACAGCTTTTCGTGGAATGCCGGTTTTCTTCCAAGCTAACGATATATTTCTTTATACGAAGCCAATGATACTGTGAACTTAATGAATCATAACTTTTTTAATTGGGTCATTCTCAAATAAACTGTCACTTTCGAAATCTTAAAAAAAAATATTCACGTTTTTGAAAAGAAGCCTTAGACTCTATATAAGTTTATATTAGAGTCAAAGAATGCAATTTTTCGATTTTTTAGGTACTTTAAAAAATAGAAAACCCTTTCATGTCACGAGAGTTACACACAAAAAAAATTGTCTTGATTTTTCCCAATTTTTTTGTATTATTACCTAGTACGACTAGTTACCGTTTTGCATACGGTATAATAGAATAATAGAAAAATACTTTTTTGATTTAAATATTGAGTGAATATTTTCGAAATTCATTTCGGACAGAACCCAACTCGCGCGAACTTTTAACAAGAATTTTTTTTACTAACTTTATTTTTTTTAAACATTAAATATGTTGCTCTGCTGTGAGACGAATTGAGTGCTGATTGAGAGGTTGAAAAAAATAAATACCGAAAAAAATAAAAATTCCTAGGTTCTAGAAGCCTCAGGACAGCTTAAAGTGACAGTTTATTTGAGAATAACCCAATCACATATCACAAACATTGGAGAATAGTCTCGAAATTGGAAAATTAAAGTAATTTCCATCATACCACCTCTAAACCACGTCGTAAATCCATTATTGTCTTTTATTATTATTGCTTCCTTTAAAAAAAATTGGAAGTATAACACTGCTGTAAATTCTTACTTTCAGGTTTTTGGATAGCGGGCACAAATTGAGTAATTTTGCGAAATAGAAATAACAAGCTTTTCTCTCTTCTGTGCTCTAACATAATTTAATTGCTTGCATAAAATAGCACTCTCGAGTTAGAAGCGGCGATGGGTTCGAATACGGCATAGATAGGTAAATTTTTATTTCTTGCCGAAATATATATTGGACCTTCTCAATCTGACTGGAAAAGGCCGGTAGCCCGTAAAATAAACCGTTTTCCCTTCCATAATAGGAATACATAAAAACGTTTAACCAAAGAAACAATTTGTCTGTGCATTTTAGTACATTAATTCTGATCATTAAAAAATATTTTACATTATCAATTTTTTATTCCTTTGAAAGTTTTTAGTATCACCTTTATACTTCTTACGCATTAATATCATTTTATGACGTTTAGGGATCACGTTTTCCATTATCCAACATCTTTTTTTATTATTTGCTAATTAAAAAAATGTTTAAGCCGTCAAGAAAAAAGAGTAAATGACAAAAAAAATTATCCATGGATATGGAAGACCGTAATAATGAATATCAACAAGTATACAGGATGCTGACTACTGTTATATATAAATCAGAGGATCAAATTATTGTTCAAAAATTAGCTAAACTGATAATAAAGAAATATGTTTGGTAATGGACAATGTGAGTCCGAAACGTCATAAAATGAAATAAATGCATAAGAAAAACAATGTATAAAAAACTTCCAAAAAAATAATAATTAAGCTTATATGAAAAAAGAGTAAATGTCAAAAGTTTAACATTAAAAGGCTGAAGGCGTACAACTTAGGCTGAAACGTCGCACATAGGAATATCTGAGCATTAAACCGGACAAAAGTCCAAATCAGAAAGTTTGTAAAAAGATCCATTTAACCCATTATTCTTCAAGCTTGATAACTAGCTCATTAAACTGTTATCGAATAAATTTCCCTCACACTTGCTACTTCTTGTAAAGTCAATCGGAGCTCAGACATTATCAGAACTTCAAGTCTCATAGTGGTTTCATCCGTGGTAGTTGTTTTCCATACTACATAGTGTGTTTATTTACGTATTTTATTTTGGAATTATCATTTTATTGATTAACTATATGCATTGCTCACCTACGAACCATATTTATGAAGAATAATTGAATAATTCTTTTTTTTTTTTTTTTTTTTTTTTTACTTAGTGTTATCGGATAAAGGTGTTTTTGTTTGTGTGTCGGGTCTTGTCGGGTTAAATGCTGATTATAAACATAAAACTTAGGCCAATATTAACTATATTATACCAAAAAATCTTCCACTTTCTTCCGCAATTTTGTTTTTTATTACTTCAAATACTATCCAATGAGTAAAAAAATATAATTATTTCAACATAGTAATTATTTTGGATATTTTTTCCTTAGTTCTGTTGAAGCCGTCCAGAATACACCAGGAGGGAATTATATGGCATCCTGGAAAAATTCAGAGGATGAAAATAGGTTGAATCAAGCATGAAAAATGAAGGGTTTTTTCATAAACTCTCTGATTCTGAATTTTTTCCGTTTTTAAGGTTCAAATATTCCTACGTGCAACTGCAAATGAAAGTAAAAAAGTTTCAAATAATTTTGTCAAATACACCTATGTGGGTCGGTACATATTACTGTATGCTTCTTTCTTGACAGCACCTCTTGATTACATCTACGGTCAGCAAAATTTTTATAAAAATAAATTAATGTTTTTTTTTCCTATGAATCCTAGTGACGATATGGGGTATCATTTTTAAAAAAATATATTATTATTTTATTTTTATTTTACTGCATTTAATAAATGTGATTCTGAAACTTTTTTATTTTATACCTTTTTAATTTGGAATATTTGGCCATATTACGAATTGTCTATAAATGCAGCAGTTATCAATAAAGCAATAATTATCAATACAGCAGTTTAAAAAAAAAAATTAAAAAAAGATCGTCCAAACAATTCCAAAATCGTTAAGGAGCTGAATTCTTCCCGTATTTTTGTGGCTTCTGAGGAAGGGCAGACAAACATAGCGACCCGACACCATAACCAAATAAGCCACCGTCGTGAGGGACTGCCAAGAGCTGTGTACTTAGTCGCGTAGCGGCCGCACACGTTGGCACCCACCTCTCTCTACTCCCCAACAGTACAATAATAAATTTGGTACGTATTAAAAAATTAACTGCCCATGCAAAACGCTGAGGACCATAAACAGGGCCGGGATCTAGGATTTTTCCAGGAGGGCAATCTTAATTTTACCTCCAATTATTTCATTCACCATCCTCAATAAAAAAAATCAATTGTTTTATAATTGTATTTTAGGTAATATTTCGAAATAAATATCATATCATAATATTAACACCTTTTATTTACTGAATTAAGGTTTAATCAAAGAAAAAAATAGAATATTAAAATGATGAAAATGTATAAATAACATTAAAATTTCACTTTCCGATATTTTTTTGCAGTGAAAATGTTTATGATCTCCTCATAGTTTATGGAAGCAGCTCGTTTGCGCACTATGGAGATTATACTGAGATTTTTTGAATTTCAAATAACTTTTATCCAGTTTCAGTTTGCTGACTGAAACTACTTTCTTCAGAAGAAACAGAAACTGGTGTATTGAGGATTATTCTCAAGGCTAAAGTAAGGTTGGGATACCCCTCTTCTAGTTTATTTTTATAAATTAAATCTAATGTGGATGATTCAGTGGCATTTTGGTAGCCTCACTCTATTGCCAGCGCATGGTGAATGAATTTCAAAATGAAATTCTTCCTTGTTAAGTTTTTCTGCATAGGTATCTGTCAATTCGGCTGCTTTGACCTTTAAGTCAACATCCATTTATGAATTTGGACACCACTCAATTAACTTAACATAGAGCTGGTACTACTACCTGAAACAGTAATCGGGTTGTACAGAAACAAATGGAAATCGAAAACAACCAAGAGCACCTGATTTAGCCCAATCCAACTCCATAAAATTAATAGGAACAGGGTTTTGTTATTGTTATTCATTGATAGTTAAACTGTTATATTCTTCTTACATATAATTTTCAAAATTGTTTTTCACACGAAATGTTGAGGATTTACTAATATAAAATAATTTAAAAAATTTATATACAGGAAGAGGTGATAATATCATCCCTACCATGCCCAACTATCGAATGTGAAAAAATGCGGTTTCATAATTGTCACTTTTAAACGCACTAGCTAAGGCACGCAGTTTTGAATTCCTGATCCTCAAGTGATGGCTGCTTGTTTCAATGGTAATTACTATCTTTATATATTAGTGATACACTCATTTCCTACCAATTTACAATTTGCGCTCCTCCCACCACCAAATGAGCAAAATTCAATTCTATAAAAAAAGTGAAATTAGTGTCTCAGACTTGAGGTGCGGGTAATATGGTACCTTTTTGTGTTTCTTTTTCTTTGGTGGATGCGTCATATTTTTGCGCAGAATCCTTGTTACGGTTGCAGTTATATTATCACCATGAACACTTTATATTTTTGGGAAAATATATTTTTTTATCCTATTTGAAAAAAAATTTTTTTTTGATACGATTTTATATTCGAGATTAGTCACTTCCCAGAAAAAAGATGCCATGTGAAAAATCTCCTATGAATAATAAAACTTTCTATGTAGGTCACGTCATGATAATAAAAAAAAAAACGGGTAGAGGAAGCTCTATAGAATATCCGGAGACCTCGCCTTCTGAGACATCCAAACTATAAAACCATGCACAGCATTGTCTAACAATTGTCTCATTTTCTGGTGTCTTCCAAAATTTAATATTGAATTGTATCTCTTCTTTATTGCACTTATTTTACATTTATTGAAATCTATGACAATTATTATTATTAAAATTGAGAGGATACAATTCGAAGATTCCAAACAAAAAGCCGTGAGTCTGTAAGTTTGAGCTTTTGTATTAATTAAACTTTTTTTTTATATTAGTTTATATATAAAAAAGGATTTAAAAAAAAAATTCTCTTGAAATGCTCCCCCCCCCTGAATTCTGCCGCCCGGGGCAAGTGCCACCTTTGCCCCCCCCCCCTCCACTCCTAGATCCGGCCCTGTCCACAAATATCGTAATTTGCAACGATTGGATATATCCTGAATTAATAAGATTGAAGATTTTTTTATTATTTGGGATTTAACGTCCTCAAATTAATTCTAATTAAGAAATTTATTATATAGTTGCTTAATTGTTCGATAAAAACTATTAATGTCTTTTAATATTTCAATAAAAGTATCCCTACCATTCATCCCTGCACTATCAGAAAATATTTGAGAGGCATATTATTATACCTTCTCCAACTCTTGAAGCTTAGAAACCATTAAGATGAAGTTGTTCAGTGAAGGGTAAGATTATTTTTCTATTTATCTTTATAGTCTCGGCAAGGTATTCATAGTAATATATGTATCAGTTATCAGTAAATGAATAAATGATAAATGAATTGATATAAAAAGTTTCTCAAAAACATAATGATGAACATTTATCGACTAGGTTTACAAGAAACCTAAAGAGATGCAGCAATTTTGGGAAAGTAGAGATAATTAATCTTTAATCAGATAAAAACATAGTTTTCTGTATGTAAATAATTTCTTCTATTTCATCTCAATGTTCTTTGCCTAATGGTCCTAACTACCAAAAAAAATATATATAATAATAAAATATTATTTTTTAAATTAATTATTAAAAAGAAAGAATTAATTGTGTCCAGGTACGAAGTTACAATAACTTATTTATTAATGACATGAACCTCGACTGGCACTACGGTTTGTGTGTGTTTATTTTATATTGGAAAGGCATGAAAAGCAATTTTATTAGAAAGTATCAAATTAATCAGAAAATTTTGTAATCAAAAGTATATTAAAAAACAAAAATTTCCTAGGTAAGTAATATCTCTACAATCATTGAAATATTAGTGAATCTCTTCACATTTTACAAGCTTTCGCAAATTCAATTTGTAAGTTTAATAAATGAAATTAGAAGTAAAAATCAATTACTTAGGTATAATAGACAAAATCATTTTTTGAATTATGAGACCTATGGTATTTACTATAGTAGATGAACATATTAATTTTTTGTTTGACGCTTTGACCAAATTCATGGCCAATTTCAAAGTTAAACGTATAAAAAATTATAAGCTATATTATTAACAATATGTTTGTGATTTTGGAAGAGATATATTTTTATAATATCTCATCAAAAATCACAAACATATTATAATAAAATAAACAATGCAACTTACATAATCTATTTTTTATATGTAAACAGCTTACAGTTTTTAATTAAAGAGTTGAAAAAAATTCATGCAAAAAATAAAATTAGATAAATAAAAAGGAAATTCCGAAATGTGCCTCAAAAAATTAAACTTTCGCTTTCTTTTTCTAGAAAAAAAAATTGAGCGCTTCTCACCTGTCATTTTACAATAATATTGTTCTCTATCCCTGAATTTTTATTTCTCGTTTACGTTATCTAATATGCTATTAGTTTATTAATACGGCTTTAAAATAATTTGGTGCATATAAATAGTTGTAATAATTCATTGTACTATGTATGTATTGTATTAACGTTGTTAACCAAATTTTATTATACTGTAGTTAAATACTGAAGAGGGAGTAAAACCCCGAAGCGTTGTATGTGATAATGTTTGAGTGTTAATGTGTGTTAGTTTGGACAATTTTCACATTCTTTCATTGAACGGCATTTATTAGTCTGCCATTTTTAAAAATATATTATTTCAATACGCCCATTAAGTTGTATAATAAATATTTATTCTTTTAATTTTAAAAATAAATAAAAAACGTAAAATCTTTAATCTTGCTTATAATTACATAATTTTCTATATATTACTACTTAGTTAAATATATGCGATGGAGGCCTCTTTGTATTAAAATGAATTAAAGAATTTGTTGATATTCCATTCGACTAGAAAAATTGTTAGAAAAAGATTATATTTTTTTAAATGCCGATGCTAAAATACATGCTTGCCTCTGATCTGAGATAAGGGTCGTCACTGTATTGTCGAGCTAGCATCTGCCTGTACTTATCACCCCCAGATCTCCTCTATTTATTGGTCTATTTATAATAGTTTATAAGCTTTATAATAGTTTAGATTAAACTAAATTATATTTATGATGAAATCATATTAAATCCGATTTCAGAGTATACTGCTGTTTTTTTCGTTAGCCTATTCTAAACATTTTCAGTAACTACCTCAACATTCTTATGCCTAGGTATCATACTTTACACTTCACTTAAGTATAATAAATATTACGAAAATTTTATGCTAAATTATAAGTATAACGAACAAAAAATATATCTTGGAACTGATCCGTGGTTGTTATATTTTCAAATAGCCCATTTCGAGTAACGGACTTTTCATTTTTTTTTTGTTCTAATGACAGGTTTTTGAGGTATAAATTCCCTTCCTGTATACATATATTTTTTTTCTAAAATCATTTTCTAAAATTGATTTATCAATTTCTATCCAAATTACAAAGTTAAATTTAAAATATGTGTGCCTAAATGAATATAAAGTCCACACGATTAAGAGGTTCTTATGACATTTAATAAGTTGTGGATTATAAACTTACAAAGATCATTACATAGGTATTAACTAGTATGAATTTTAATTATAATTTGTTGGGGGAGGGGGGGAGGGGCTAAAACCCACTATTTTACTGATGTTTTGAATATTATAAAGAAATAAAATTTACTTTTATGTAATTCTATACAATGAAATAATATTTCCCATCGCTGAGAATAATTACTAAATTACAGCCAAGGCCAACATATTAACCACGGGAAGTTGAATGACGGATTCGCACCTATTCTTACTAGCTTCATGTACATAGCTTGGAACAGATTTTATGCGGTTTTTTAATATATTTATTTTGAATTTGAACTATAATGATTACTAATAATAACTTTAAATAAAATATCTACGTCGTTTTTTGAAAAAGGCTTAAGCGCCAAAAATTCGAAATTTAAGTTTCGACTTATTATGGGACATAAACACCAATTATATCGATTCCCGCTCACGATATATCGAAAAAAAAAAATGGAAATGGTCTAAAAATCGATTATTGATGACGTAACCTGCAAATACTAACGACTCTCAGTCGTCAATCTGGCCTTGACCAGATCTAGGAGCCTTAAAAATATATTATAATTTTCCACCTGAATAAACTCCTACTTTTCAAAATAAACAATAAAATTTAATATATATATATATATATATATATATATATATATATATATATATATATATATATATATTGATATTTCGGTAAAAAAATTGCGTGTGTTTCCTGTAAAGTTTGCTAAAAGCAAATGAAAAATACGCCTTTTTCAAAAAAACGACGTCAATATGATTAATAAGCCATTTTAATAAAAAGTCGACAGTGATAAGGACCAAAGACGAACCCCATTACATCTCTAGATTTGAACGCCAGGACGAAACAATAACCAAGGCTGCAGAGTAAGCATCCACTGAGACAGCAGGAAATAAAGATTCCCATAGTTTGCGTCAATACGGTTGGATGTGGGCGACGTGTGTGGGAATACATTAGCTACCAACAATCGGAAAGGTTTTTTTCTCAACCAGTGACTACACCCTTTTGAGGCGGGGAGAGTTCTGTCAGATCGTGTGGGCAAGTATCAAAACAGTAGCTTTTGGCGCACATATTGGGGACTTTTCTACGATGTTTGTTTTGCAAAGTGTTCCTTAATTGAAATGTTTATTTATTAATTTAATTAATTTAATTTGTGTTTGAAACCCACAAATGTTTCTCGACTTCCGGCTGTCCGAGACAAGGCTTTCAAAATCAACTGCAGCAAAACTACGAAACCAAACTCATCAATAATAACGTTTTGATAATCCAGTTCACGATTTTTCCTTTGATATTTCCCAAATCGTATTATTCGCTATCCTCGTAATAGCCTTTACTTCAGTGATTTAGTCTAAAATATCAAACCCTTCCGTAACGATTTACACTCTCTCCGTGGTGCTACAGACCGATATGGTCCTTGGTCTCTTCAATAGGCTTTCGCCAGTTAGTTCTATCCTGTGCGGTCGCTCGGCAGTTGCGGGCATTCAAATGGTCTCGGGCATCCCGGACGACAACATCCTCCCATCTCAGCCGTGGTCTTTTTTGGCAACTTCACATGTTGGTGGGTCTAGGGGTTCCTAATCATGTTTAGTACTTGGGATTGCAAATTCGTCTGGGTTAACGATTTACCCACCCGTAATCGCAACCTAAGTCCTGAACTTTCCTCCGGGGTCTTTGACAATGATAAGGCTACGTAAACTACTACATTGAAACTCTCAAGTCAGCCATGCATTTTCTTCAATTCAATTTAAAAGCCCTCTTCTTCTGCTTTCAAAGATTAAAAACATCGAGGCCCGATATATCTAAATATCGATATTATTGATTGATATATCGAACAACTATTTAGATATATTAGATAACTCTCGATAAGATATATATCGATATTTTTGTTCGATATGTACATCCCTATCCTGAAACTGTTAAGAAGATGGCTGACTTGAACACAGCCACTGTAGATAGTAACACGAACACACTACACAAGTTTTTTTTTTTTTTTTTTTTGTTTTTTTGGAACCCGCTGTTTTTCGTTATTTTTTTATTTTATATATATATATATATATATATATATATATATATATATATATATATATATATATTTTTTTTTTTTTTTATATCGGTTTTCGATACTCAATTTTTAATATTGATATTACGATACATCGGATAAAAACTGTCGGACAAAAACATCGATATATTGATATTTTTCCAGCATCTCTATCCTGTTATTGAGTATGAATACTCTCTGGAGTTCGCATGTTTTACGAGCTGTACAGTGACGCTTAACCATCTTTACTGCCTATGAGTGATTTTGTTTATAATATAATTATAAATATAATATAATATAATTAATTATATATTATTAAAAAAGACAGTTCTAGGTAAGGAAAATAATAACTTAAATATTTACCGTAATTTTGTAAAAAAAATTTATGTTTTCCAATGCTATTATAAATTGAATTTTCAATAAAATTCTTTCTTTATTGCGCTAAATTATGCCTTTATATTTTAATTTTAGTTTACGTATATTTTAATATATTAAAGATTAATCTATCAATCAAGGTCAATCTCAAAATACGTGAAAACATTTTTTTCGTAATGTTTTATTTTAATTTTGAACAGATGACGGGTGTCTTGCCTATTGTCCCGTTTAAGAAAAACCAGTACTCTTGTCCAATCTGTAAGAGCTTTAGGAGTTTATCAAAGAGAGTTTTAGCCGGTTAGACTGTTTATAATGGCTTTTAAAATGTTTGGACCGGGGCTGTCCGGAGGTGGGGCAATGTTAGCGTCAAATTGGCCGTAGCTGATGGCAACAGATGCTTCCCTTTCAGTTGCAGCCAGTGGAAGGGATCAGGGCGGATTTGGCCTCTTCCAGGCCACCTCCCCGCCCTTACCCTTCTTATTATGGAAATTGATATTAGGTGAAAACAACATCCTACCCTTCGTTACTTTAGGAAAACCCTTTTCCAAAACGGATCAGTCGTTATTAGTGTTTCCACTTGGACTAATATGGATGTGTTAGGAAATCCGATTGGATTAATCCAGTGTTTAACAATGTTAAGAGACTTCTCTGGAGGCAATCAAAACATTTCTAGAGCCCTGGGGTATCAATATAAGTCTCAATCAATTCTAGATCCCTTTCAGAAAGGACAAAAATTATAACAAGAAGGTGGTTGGGAGTGCAGAAACCACGCAGTAATTGTTTATACTGCTTTGGCGTGTGCCGGCGTTATCAGAGAAAACAAAAAAAAAATTGCTTATTTTTTATTTTGTCATTTTTTTATCTCTCATAAGCGATACTCCTCTTACCTTTTTTTGGGCTTTTGTATTTTTATCTATTCATCATTTACTTGATACTAGCCTAAGATTATACCAAATTTACATTTCTTTTTGCTTATATGACATTCCATGCTTATTAACTTATTTACCGCTTCTATAATTTTGTTTTTATTGAAAACTAGTTTCAAATGTTATTCATTCATGTTTTAAGAACACAATTTGATATTATTATACATATTAAATTAAATGTAATATAAATTAGTATTATAAAACATTTATGAATTATGGATTTAATAAAGACAAGAGATCAAATACATGTTGGTACTCACCAATATTGGTAATTACGTGTATGGTGAGTACCAGCATGTATTTGATCACTTGTCTTAATTAAATTCATTATCCATAAATGTTTTATAATGCTAATTTATATTTAATTTAATTTAATATATATAATAATACCAAACTGTATTTTAAATTGCTTATTTTTGTGTGTTTTTAGAACTTAAGATGGATGTATAACATTTGAAACTAGTTTTCAAAAAAAACAAAATTATAGAAGTCGCAAATAATTTATCAATCCCTAATTAGATTGATCCTTCTAAACTATCATGTGTACGTCAACTGTTCTATGCTTATATTTGACGTATTTTATTGTATTTTTTCATTATTTCATTTATTAATTTCGAGTATGTATATTTCCCATTTATGTATTTTATTACAGATACTATTTCATATTTTCATATATGACATTTTATTGTTTCATATTCCCATGCTATCCTACTGTATTTATTCTCCTCTTTTCTATTATGCTTGTATATTTTTTGCTTAGTGAGAACTGAAGACTGAAATGATGGAATCATCAAGACTGAAATCATTTAACAGTAGCGTTATATTTCTGGTTAATGTGGATCTGAATTAAAAAACTTTATTTTATCTGAATTATATGTTCTATCGATTTTTGAGAGGAAACTATCAATACCAGATTTTGTGATTTGTGGTTAATTGTCATACAAGAATGAATATACTACAAACCCCAGCAGCGGTAGCAAACATGTCGACAAGAATATAATACAGGACCTGCAAAGGGAATAGTTAGTGCTATGTTTTTGTCAAACCTTACGCGAAAAATTTATAAGTTGAAACTTACAAAATTTACTTTGGACAAAGGACTGTCAGACCTAAACGTGTGGGCGCTTTTAGTCATGCCTAGCTGAGTATTGTTTTAAAGTAATTTGATATGATTTAATTTATGTATGAGGACAACTTATAAAACTTCTATTTAAAACCTATTATCATTTTGAAATTATTTTCCCTCATAAAAGTAATTTTACATAATTAAAAATTAGTTTCAAATAATTCATTTGTTGCTTGGGTAATTACTGAGTAATTTAAAAATATTTTAATGTCATTTAGTGCATGTATAAACCAGCAATATTTTTATTTGTCATTTCCATATATGTAATTACAATATTTATAAATTTTTAATAACGCAATATTTAACCTTTACTACAGCACTAAATGAAATGATCACAAAAAAAATTAGTAGTAATGGTTAAATTGATGTAGGTTATAATTTAGTATACAATCCCCGTGTCTTATCAATGTACTGAACCCAACAAAAACATCTTCAAGTGTTTCTTTTGATTCCGCAGAGGTTGGAGGTTCAAGAGATGGCAGGTCAGTAAGACAGCTTACAGCTTCGAGTCTTACTTAAAATATGGTATTACTTAAAACATACACATCGGATATTCGACCCTTATTAACGACATCACAAAGAATAAACTAACATTAGTTATCTCCATCGAAACAATGCTATGCGTTTTTTAATATATATATATATATATATATATATATATATATATATATATATATATATATATATATATATATATATATATATATATATATATATATATATGAGCCATCATCTGTCTACCCTCTTCGAATAATTCATTATTCATTGTTTTATAATTTAAAAAAAAATATATATATATATATATATTTTTTTTTAATTATAAAACAATGAATAATGAATTAATTCGAAGAGGGTAGACAGATGATGGCTCAACTTATTGGTAAATAAAATCTGGTAAAAGAAAAAACTGAACTGTGAAGATGGCCTTCAATTCCTCTCATTTTCTATCCACAGTCTCCCACCACTGCTTCTCCATCTTAAATCTTCTCCTTGATTTCATCTAAGATCCAAAATATCCCCATCATAATAAAAATACTACAATAAAATAATGATAAGGCTTTGCGGTGATTATCTTTCAACTGAAAGATTCATCCTGATCAACAAGTAACGAGCTCATTTCAGCCACCACGGTGTTATTACACCAACTGATCACCTAATTCCGTCTAAATTTTCCTGTCGAACCATCTTCCTTCCAGCAAAATATATTACACAATATTTTATTTTCAAAATCCATAAGGCATTGTTACAATAATAATGTAATAAACACTTCCACTATTAATCTTATTTTTATTTCGTCTAATTTAGATCCTTGATACACAAATTTCATTCTTCATATTAAAACACTTTCTCCGTAATATCTGAATCAAATCATCACCGTTCTTGGTATTAACCATATGCTTTGTTTTATCCTTATTTATCTCGAGATGTAATTTAGCAGTATCCATCAACAATTTTTTATTGAATGAAATAATACCAAATCAACAGACTAAATTATATATCAACAGTAGGCAATATTCACTATAAAATTAGAAAAGGAATAAAAAAAAACTATGAAATAATTATATAGCTTACATAAAGCGTTATTATTTCTGAGTTAGTCCTATGAAACATTCAATTTTTAATGCCAATAGCACAGTGGTAAGTTACTAACTACCTTCCTGAGGCTATTCCCTTTTCTAAGGCGCGTGGGGATTCCAAAAACTGTATTTATTATATCTAGGGGTGTACGCAGAATGTTTTTTCGGAGGGGGGGGAGGGAGAAGATTTATTAATAAGAAGGCAAATAATCTATAATATCGTTCTCCATATAATAGGTAACATTAATTTCCTATACAGACTAATTCATTTTTTTCAAATTTACGTTACTATTTACACTGTGTACAACATCTGATAATTTTTTTAACCAGGGATATTACTTTGTAATAAATTCTGGTTATGTAGTGACTTTAAGTTGACAAAATAGTTAAGGTTTTAATTTTAAATATTCCAAAGATGCCCTAAATTGGTATATTACAAATGTTTTAATTTTTGCTTCGAAAGTTAAAATTGTAGGGCGGCATAAATACCAGTGAGATATCTTCAAGGATCATTTAAAATGGAGAACGATGGATTATTTTAGGAACTAATAACTACTTAGAATCTAAGTAGGAACTTCTCTCATATCTGGAAGCCAGTTATAAAAGTTAGCATCAGAGTTTTCAAAATTTCTCCAAAATTATTATTCATTTATTTATATAAATAAACAATAAAAAAAATCACTTTAATATGGTATTTAGCATATTATTTAATTAAAATGTTAATTTAACTTAATTTAATATTTAATTTAATTTAATTTAAATTTAATTTAATAATCAAAAACCCAGATTTTATTCAATTTATTTTGTTATAACTTATTCATATTAATAACTATAAAACAATGGAATTGTTAATAAGGTCCTAAACAACAAAATAGCGTTGATTTTGAGTTGTTTAAATACTGGAGAAATACAGCCTACATCAAACCTCCAATGAATGTCTGAGTCGAACATTCCAGTGGATCACATACGCATTACTAGAACATGTATTCCCCACTAACTGATCTTACTGATTACGTTCTGTTGATATTTCTTCTTTAAGCGTATTGATTTATTTATTAATATAAATATAATAAAACTAAATTAAATTAAATAAAACAGGAGAGTAATACTATATTTTAATTTTCACTATAACCCTAACTTTAAGATTAATATTTTTTATCAGTGATTACGGTAGTGGTGTAGCTCAGTGGTAAAGCACTCCTATTCTCCCCTTCCCGGGTTCGAGACCGGCTGTAACAAATAGTTATTTATCTTGTTATCAGCCGTAGTGATCCTGAGGTTCAACTACCATCTACAAAGCGGGTAGCCTTAATTGGGGAAAAAAACCTGGCGGTTGAGCGTGGTCTCAAATCAAATCACCTCCTTGCACAGCTGTTGGCCAAGAAACAATAAGTCTTAACAAAGTACTGAGCTTAAGACCCTTCATGGGTTATAGTTATACGAGTTATATATATATATATATATATATATATATATATATATATATATATATATATATATATTGTTATATTGTTAATTATAATAATAATCAACAATCATAAATATATTTGTTTGCTTATTTGAATCCTCATCAACCATCATCATAATTTTCTAGCCCTTACCGCAACTATTTGGTTGATGGGCTACTCAGTTATCCTTTTTATATTATCTTTATTAATATTCAGGGAATTGTTTTCGAAGGAACGATTGTTCGAAGTCGAACCTTTGTATACATTATTTTTAGTAAGGATTAGTAACTAAAAGAAAATGACGCAAACACTTAGTTATATTGTAAATATAGCCAATAAACAATTCATTTTATTTTCATAAATTGGCAGTAAAATTGTCATTATAAACCAAATATTAAAATTAGTGTATTTATATCCAATCTTTCTATCAGAAGTCCAGAAATACTGTTTCACCAATTCAGGATTAAAAATATTTGTGGCAAATTTATGTTATTAAATGATAGCATTGAGCGATTAATTGTATGTACAATTAATTATAAGTGCGCTTAATTCGGTATCACGAATTATTTAAACAGGTCTTCTGCGTGTGTATTATATTTGTATACATACACTACCGCTCATGGAACTATGGACACCTTTCAGAATTCAGTTAATAACTATAATTTTCACAATAATTTATTATGTTATTGTAATATAATAAATCTTATATTGAACCCTGTACTAGCTCATTAGGCAATATTATTGTTTTGAAAAAAAAATAAATTAATCGTAATCTTTTTACGTCCTATAATGACTCTATTCCTCATATGTCTTAGATATATGATGAATATACTTTCGTCTTTGGAACTATTATTTTTCCTTGATATTTGGGATTTCCTCCTTAACCATTTAACCACAAAGTCGGGTCGAATACGTGCAGAGGTGATTGTTATAGCCCTGAGTTTTAATAGAAAATCCCATTTTTTTGTCAAGTATCTCATTTTTGAAGGACTATTAAAATAATAATGAGAAAGGAATGAGACGCAAAAGGAATGAGGATTGCGGTTTCAACATGTGATAATCCAGTTATCTTAGAAGCAAACTTAGAAGCAAAAAAGCTTTCCCTATAGATTACTAGGTCGTCCATTAGAAAAAGATAAAATAATAATATATTTGAAACATGCAAGATGATGTTTTTAGGCAACAAAGGAATGGGGAGAATGAACGGACATAACACAAATTCAAGTTTAGACAAAGGAATGATAATTGGTTTGTGGGACAGGGGTGAAATGAGTCGTGTATAACAAGCGTATTGCATTAGAGGATTTTCATTTCCTTACCTTAAAAGTATTTCAAAACTGGTACAAATATCATCATGCAAAATCTAGCCTTGACGTGTCATTGTCGTTGCATAGGCTGTTAAAATAACAAAGTGCGACCTTGAACAGGCCAATGGAATGATAATTGGGTGGTTTATGATCAATTAAAAATATGATGTTTAGCGATTTCAAAATTAAAAAATGAATATAGTAGGGGCCTATAACATATATAAAGACATAAAAATTGTTCCGGCCAAAAAATGTTGATATGAGCCACACGAAGAACGTAGGACACAAAATGCCGATTTTTGGAATAATCACCCACATACATAAATATATTCATACATGCCAACATGTATTTCGTTTGTGAATGTAATAATGTTGATTTAGTTCGCGGTATAATTGATTTAAGTAACGTTATATCATTGAATTTTAATTTAAAAAATCTGCATCATGAGCGTTTCACATTTTTTAACTAGGGAACTTCCTGATTTAATTAACCGATTATTGTCTTGGAGGGTTTGAGGGAAGGGCCTTTGTTAGAACAATATTAAAACTCTTTAGCAATCTCTTAGGCCCTTTAGAAATTCGAGAATGGTTAAATCTATTGGTAATATAGTTAATTATAATTCCAAAGACGGGGAAGTTAGGAACCTTACCTGTAGGGGGTAGTGGGAGGGGGGAGGGGCAATCCAAGATGGCGGGCCCGACCAGCGGCCATTCAGGTGAGCACCGCCTATATCTAGCAGCCACCTCAGCTCGTCAAATTGTAAATTATAATTATCATGTATGTCTTATTAGTTTTTAAAATTTTGTTGTAAGATCGAAAATGATTTTTATTGTTTATAAATTAAAATTTATGTTAATTATAATACAGAAAATGACAGAAATAGTGTCAACCACTACCTGGACTTTAATTACTGGAATTACCATAATTCGTGTACATCAACAAAAACATATGGAAAATTTACGATAATTCTCCACGACTTTGATAAACCCATATATTCACCATATTTCATGTCCAGATAATTTTTTCGCTAATTTTGTGAAAAAGTTTATTCTTCTTTCATTTTTCCATTTCTTCTCCGAATGTAATAGTAACAATAATCACCTATTTCTGCTTGACGAGGCATATAAAGAAGTTCCGCTGATTTTCTAACCGTACTTTATATTAAAATGATTTCCAAATATTACCAACAACATTTTTTTTTTACATTTACTAATATATACTGATTTTTACATTATAAAAATACGATAGTAACTGTATATGATTAAGTGGCAATAGATTGTGTAGAAACTAACCCTTTGTCGCACAGTAATGACTGTTCTATGTTAGGAAGACCCGGGTACATCTTATTTTCCAAAGTCCATTAAAAAGAATGGGCCAAAATTTAAAAAATCCCTTTTATAAAAATATTTAATAAAAAAATTATTTATAACCGTAATAGGATACTATTAAGAAATGGAGACAAGTAATTATGGGATAAAAAAAAGTCGGAAGGGAGAGTTGGGGGGGGGGATTGGAGCTTTAAATGTAATGTTAATCAATAAGCAATAAAGTAAAGTAAAGCATTGTGCAATGTTTTTTACGTATTAGATTTTTATGTTCATTCAATTTATTAAATATTACAGTAGTTGACGTGGATAAGGCCGAAAGCTAAATGGATAAACAGAATAAACCAAGATAACGCAGTTATAAAAGTAACATACTGGAATTCAATGTCGAAAGATTATGTCAATTTATTGAAATTTTAATTGATTTAATATGTAATATCTAATAAAATCATAATACTCCTCTGCTCAAATATTACAAAATACCAAATCGTGTAAAACATGATTGTTTATTAAAAAAGAATAAATAAAAATTTAAGTTTAATGCACTACATTTTTAAAATATGAAATAATTTGGGGAGGAGTTAGTATTAGTGGTATACCCGTAGTAAAAATATAAGCATTTTCTTTATTTGTTTTTGGAAACACTTTTTAGGAGAATGAAAAAGGAAAACAGAAAAATATTTTGTTTCATACGAAAAACTAGTTTCGAGCTTCGCTTTTCATCAACATTAAAAACCAGTATTAATAAATTAAAAACAATTATTATTTTCAATTTTATTTAAGTAATCATAAGCTTGGCAATTGTCATTTATTTTAACGATAAAAAACATCAAAACGCTGGAGTACTGGACATCTATAAATATTATGAAGTACAAACAAATCGTTAAGAAGCGACATGAAAAGATCGCCGAGAAAAGGAAAATACATAAAGAAGGGGGGTTGAGTACCCCCTCCCTTCTTCGACGCACCCCTCCCCAATCTAAAGCAGTTCCAATTCCCCAAACCGTTTCCCGCTAATTCGCCTATTTTGCTGAATGGATCGCTATTTCTTCATTAAATAAAAAATTATACAGGAACTAATTATTTATTTAAAAAAAAATATATAACAAAATTAATTCGTTTATAAATAATTATCATGATGAGGAAAAATGGAAAAGCCTGTATCCGATAAATATATAGCATAAGAAAATTATAGAAACATTTTACTACTAATATTATCCATAAGTAGAAATATTATTTGGCAACAATAACTTTGGCCACTATCTCCGCACAACTGTTGACCGGAGGTCGAAAAGAGTTTGGGGCAAAATCGCAAAGAACGAGAAATTTTTTTGAAAAAAAAAATCTGTGAAAAAAATAATAATTTAATGTTTCACAACAAAAAACTAGTTTTGATTTCATTTTTACCTCATGCTACCCTAAATTAAAGTAAAATACGAACAAATTATATAAACATCATGACATTAAAATTATATATTTGTTTAAAAAAATTATAACATGAATGATCTTTATCTGTTCGTAATATAAATCTGCTTAAATCTTTAAAATAATGGGGGATATTTCGATATTTAAACTACTTTTTAGGCAGTTTAAACCCTCAAAATTATTCAACCACTAGACAAGTAACAACAAATAATATCAATAATTATGACTTTTATGTTATAATTTCTGTTTGGATCGACTTGAATGCTTCAATATATTCTAGAAGATTTGCATAATTTTATTATGAAATTAGATGTGTGAAATTTGAGAAAAATAAAATTGTGTATATCGTATAAAGAGCATCATGAAGCTGCGTATCTCTTGCTAAATAAAAATCTTGCGGGCTATTTGTAAATTTTAAGAAGTTGGCTATTTAGATTTTTTAGAAATTTAGATAACATATTTGATCGGTTAAATGTTAATATTTAAAAATTAAATTACATTAGCAGGTAAAAATAATCGCATAATCAAAGGAATAACACTACAATATCTGTTTATAACTGCACTTGGGTCTTTACTACTTTACTCCCCTCAGTGATTTTTTTGGTGCAGTTATTTAACAGTTAACCTTCAAATAATAGTGTTTATTATAACCACATGGAGATGGGAAGTTATCGCCTCCTTGGTAATAACATATGATCAATCAATATGATTTCATAGCTAAAAATAGAAAAGGAAAAAAAAATATATTCTCCAATTTGTCACTAGTCATAAGAAGCAATGAATGGATTTAAATTATATTCATATATCTGTAATGATGAGAAGAAGACATTTCAAATGTTCCAAGATGAAGAGATACTTCATAAAACTTGGATTTGTCAGAATGGCCATGAAATAGTGTTGGTTTATAATGAGAGAAGAGGATTCCGTTGGCCGTGTTACACGAGTAAATGCCGTAAGGAAAAAGGTGATTTAATTTATTCAAAATGTTTTCCTTATTTGGATAAAAATCAGGTTATGTATAAATAAAATGATTTCAACACGCATGTGTTATTTCATTTAAATAACAGTTCCAAAAAAAATCACTGAGGAGAATAAAGTAGAAAAGACCACTGGACTAAAATAACAATAACATCGCAAATGTCTTTTATACATAGTATAACGTATAAAAATATGCAATATATAAAGTTAAAATTTTTAGATAGCTTAACTAACATCATTATCAGGTATTGGTGATAACTAACACTGCTCTGAAGTTACTGAAATTATATCAACTATTCACGGAAACAATTATCACTGATTTTAAACTAAGGGCATACGTACAAATATAATTTTGATCCCAGTTTGTTTTTTACTGGCCATAAAATTAGAAGACTTAGTCGATATTGATTTTTATTAATGTATTATTCAGAGACTAAACACTACCAAAATATTTGGAAAAATAAGTTAAGTGTTTCAGTTAAGAGAGAGAGAGAAAAAAAAAACATGTTAGCTGGATCACTTTTAAAATATTTTGTAAATTAATAGAGGAATATTACTTTTCTAAATAATCATCGATTAAAATAAAATGAGTTGTGCTCATAGCGGAAGTCATTCTGTACATAAAATTAATTTTATATTTTTCTTTTTATCACCATTTGGATTAAAATTTTATTATAATCATTGCACAGCATAATTATGGACATTTTTTAATAAATCAAAATTTGGAAGTAGAAAGGAAATGTGGGATGCTGAAAATTCAGAATCAGGTAGATATTTTTAGGAAAGTTATGTTATAATTACTTAATTACATTTTAATTATTTATATTTTAATAAATAAGAGATCAAAGGAAATTTTTTTAAGGCTTTAAACGGCTAAGTTTGTCTAGGAACCCAATGGATATTTAAACTGTTAGAAAATAATATTGCATGCATTTAAAAAGATTTTCATCTTCGATTTGAATATTATCGAAGGAAAATCAAAAAAGATAATAATAAAAATAAAGTCAAATATTACATTGTTTATTCCATTTAATGCCCTTGTGTACTCCAATTAGGACTATTAGTGCGTGTTTTCCTAAAGTCTGTCGGCCTAATGTGTTTTTTTGTATAAAATAAATAAATAATGGCACTAGTTGCATCAATAGTTCTCTTTCTCTCGAAAGATTCTTCCTATCACATAAACTAAAAAAGTTACGAATAGTTCTTGGACAGAATTCATAGACAACAATATATCTATAAATAAGTTATCTACAAGTGTGTTATTTTCCACAAATGAGCTATTTCCATCAAGAATGTTTCAGTCTTCGCAAAAAAATTATTATTTTTCGAAAAATGTAAATTTGATTGTTTGGAATCAGCAAAAAATAATTCGATTGTGTATGTTCTTCTGCTTGACAGACGTACAACGGTATATTCTCCAAGTGAGATTCAATTAAAAAAATGGATCGGTTTCATTTGTAAACAAGCATAAATAGATATTTCGAATATGATCGTAATGTAAATAAATTCAAAATATATCTTTTAAACCTAACAGTGGAACTTGACAAGACAGACAAGAAAGTGTACTGAACATTACTACTGGCTACCGATGGAGTAGGTACCTAGGTTCCAAGAGAAAGGCGCGTCGGTCTTAGGCAAGACATTACTTTCCTATCTCCACTATTCAGCGGAAATGATTCATCAACTGTAACTAACTGGCCTGTGAATCGTTTCCGGTTCGCCATGTCTATCCGTCGTCGAGGGCTCATGGGTTGACCTTGTTCCGCTTCGGTTTATTCTTAGCGTTCTGAGTATGGCCTATAAGCCTTGCCAGTGAAAACAATCTATTGAACTTTTGAAATATTTTTTCGTTTTCATCACTATCATATCGTGGGGTGAGTTCTACAACTAGGGAACAACAATTTTGGAAAATCTGAGTAATTGCACAGAAAGGTCACAAAATACTACAATTAGGCAACTATTGTAGACGACTCACGAGAGCATCCTTTTCTAAAATTGGTAAGTTGATCATCAGGAAAAAAGTCCGTTCTATGCCTAGAAAAGTTCGAATATCTAAATTTCTCGAAAATCTGAATTTTAGGTACCCCAGTTCCTCCCAGGTTGTAGAATTCACCCCACGATTTATAAGCTGTAACGTTACTTCGGCAAATTAGATTACTTAAGATAAATGTCATTAAAACCTATGTATATCTCCGCAACTACTCCGGTAGTAGGTTACATTTAGAAATGGGCCAAACAACTAATTTAAACAAATATATGTTTTACTCCTACTATTAATTTTAAATACTTTTATTTGAAAAAAATTCACTATTTATCTGATCAGTTATTTATATTATATCTAATAATAGAACAGTAGGGAGAATGAAAGAGAATAGACCCGCGTATAAAGTGCTGGCGCTCTATCCTGCTTCAAATCTTGGCTCTTTGAATTTTCTCCTGACGAAAAAAAGTGGTCTTTGTCACTCGTGTAGACTGCGGTTTGACAGACGTTTCCTGGATACATTCAACCCTTTAAAAAATGGGTAGCAGACATTTGCCAATAAATCATGAGGTTTGAGCGTAGTGCCATTAAATTCTCCCCCTAGTATACTTTCAGAAAATAAAGTTAGTGCCTGCCGCCAAGAACTTCATGAGAAATTGTGGGATCTAATTATTTATTTTATTGTAGGGGGATAGTACGTTCCCATAAATATTAAGTTCTCGAAGAACAATTTATTTTTGAAAATGATATTGAAAGGCAGATATTTAGAGCCGTTATGTTATTCAGTTAATAATATAATTTATTTTCAGGTAGGCTAATATATATATATATATATATATATATATATATATATATATATATATATATATATATATATATATATTTTAAACTTTTATATAACTGTTAATTTTTTTTTCTCTCGTTTTTTTCTATGGTCAAGTATTTTTTCTTTTCTTTTTTTTTGCGTATTAGATGAATATTTTCTTTTCTTTCCTTTCCGTTTTATCTTTGTGTAGAATATATTTGTATATTATATTATTTTATTAATATTTTTATTTATTTTATTATTGTGTTATGTTTCTATAACACCACCCTTCATTTGTTCTTATATATATATATATATATATATATATATATATATATATATATATATATATATATTTTTTTTTTTTTTTTTTTTTTGTTCATAACCATGTATATATTTAAGGTTTTTTTTTTTAGTTCTTAGCTAATAGGTCTTTTGGCCAGATATAATATTTATTATTTTATACATATTTGTTATTATAAAGAGACTTTGTCCCAGAATAAAGTTGTTTCTCTCTCTCTCTCTCTCTCTCTATATATATATATATATATATATATATATATATATATATATATATATATATATATATATATATATATATATACTAACTCCGGTTGTACATTCTCAGTAAATTTTAATGCTTTAAATTAGCAATGAATATCACATAATTCTATTTTAATTTTTCATACATTATTGGGCAGGGAATAAAACTATAAATCGTCAAATATATTAATTAACAAACGAGATAGATAGACTTTAACGTCGCCACAACGTTAAAGTAACAAAAGTGAAATTAGTTTTATCAATATATCGGGGGCATATTTGCAAAATAAAATCTTATAGACACAAATTTAGAATTCTTTTTTGGTTCCCTGAAAATTAGCTATATTCTTTACTTAAATGCGGTGGTGACGTTATTATAAATATAAGAATGCATTACAAAAAAATGTGGATGAGGTCTTAAGTCATTCTCATATCATTTTTCACTAACTTAAATAAAAATTTTAAACCGGAACGGTTTCTTCCATATTTAATCAGCTACTCAGTCATATTCACGAGCCTGAGGTGACACTGTTTCACACCTTTGAAAAAACCCTTAGGAGTACTGGTTATAGTTGGTTCATAGTTACGGATACAATGCGTATTATTTTACAATAATATTATTTTTTTTTTTAATAAATACGAAATGATATGTTTATATGTTATTTATTTATAGTTCTAAGTTTTTAGCTTTTAATTAAATATATAATTGTGTTTCAATAATGATTATTATATCACATCAATTGTATTATTTGGCATATTTTTGGAATTATAAAAGGATTATAAAATATTTATATAAAATAATTATTTATTTTTATAGTAATTTACTGCGGTAGTATAAAAAGGAGATGTGAAGTAACAATTTAACGATCCCATGAATTAAAATATAATATTAAACAATATGGAACATTCCCAAAATATAGATAGTAAAGTCTACACCCGCTATAACCACTGGAAGTTGCCGTATTATCCTGTTCCTTCGCCACATCTAGATATCACGGTTATATAATAACGAACTAACGATTTCTGAAAGTCTCTTTCAGAGTCGAAAAAAAAATATATAAACAACAAATTTTTGAAAAATTTGATTGATTTTTTTTTTTTTTAATTTTTAAACGTGTTCTTTTGGGTGTAACTGTGAATTATTGCATGACACCATGAAATGAACCCCCTCCACCTACACATAAAAAAAATTTAATTTAGAATATCTCCCTTCTTTTTTAAGCTAGATACGTCCTTCTGTATATGTATTTATATACAGTAATAAATTTCATAATGTACCATGTTGATAATTGAAAAATACATCCACAAATATAAAGAGATTTGATACGTTTAGAAAACCTTTCAACATAGAGACCGAATGATATTCCGCTTGAGTAACTTTTATCCAAAAGACTTTTTAAATATAAATATATCTTATATTTATTTATACTTTTATTATTTTAAATATAAACAATCGAGCGAATTATAAAACTCATGACAAGTACAATTAATTTTATTGCAAATGCTTTCCGATGCTAGAAAATATTAATAACGAATTTCATTTAAATGTAATAAAGTATCTAATTTAAATGTAATAATTTCCATTTTGTAAAGTGATATATATATATATATATATATATATATATATATATATATATATATATATATATATATATATATATATATATATATTATACAATCCTTCTAATTCATCACGCCAATAATTGTTCATTCGGCATAAATACTCAAAATATTTTTATTTTTATTTTAATTATATTAAGATATTAAAAAAAATAAATATATATAACTCTTGTATAGCGAACTACTTAAATTGCTAGAACATTATATATAATAGTATTTTTGTACAAGTGAATGTAATACTAGCATTTCAGATCCACTCTTTTATGCATCCATCATCTTAATTACACACAATCATACTTTTAAATGTATTTGTTTTTGTGAGTGTATGTGTGAGTATGTATATATATACCTATATATTTATGTGTGTGTTTGTGTAATTATTAATTTATACTTGCCTGTAATATGACATAGTGCTACGATTTGTTTATAATTATACTAGTTATTTTAATTACAATGTGACTATATATTTCTTTATTAATTGTTACTACGTTTTATTAAACCAATATTAAAAAAAATCAAATAAAATTTCAGCACATCGAAATAAATAGTTCTCATATTCGATTAGTTTTTTATGGTTTTCTAACAAAAATATTAAATTCGTAATGAAATAAACACTAAAAGTAATTGCTTATCTTATGACTATTTATAAATGTTATTCGTAGCAGACAAAAAAATAAAATAATCTTCGTTATCTAAAACCGGGTTCGTTTATAATTTAACTTATGTATAACAATATTAACTATCAAATTTAAAAAAATTAAAAAAACGGTCGCATTCGTTACTTTCTAAAAAGACAAATAAATTATTTATAGTGTATTATTTGTTACATAAGATTTTGTATTGACACATTTATTATTCATGATTAAATTAAGAAAGCTAGCTTAAATACTCATTCGCGAGTTTGTCAATAAACAATAGATTGAAAAATATATTAATTATTTATATTTTATAATTAAGATTATTTATACTTATTATTTGATTCGACTCAAATATTTATAATATATATTCGCTTTATATAAAATGTTATTCATATATAAATTAAAATGTATACTACGATTAATTATAAATTAAATTGAAATTATGGGAGGCCAATGATAATTTTAAAATATAAACATGCTAAAGCTGATGTATATGTTTTATTTTCTAGTGCGTTTTACAGTTAATTTTCCAAGAGTATTATAGTAATTAAACAAAATGTTTTTAAAAAATAATACTTCTTACAAGACTTGTTTTGAATTAATAAAAACCAAATACTTAAAATTGACTTATGAAACAAGAAGTTGATGACCGAAAATTTAGTCGAATGTATATTACTAATCAAGGAAGTAGATTAACCATTTCTGAAGAGTAACACACTATCCATTTATTTTTTAAAGTATTTTCCCTATGAGATTCTGGATGACCAAGGGTATATAAAGATGTAACAGGAGTTTTGGAAACTTCTCATTCAGTAAATTTGTGAGTAGGTACATTTTTATTGAACGGCGACAACAAAAACGCTCTAACTCCACCATGACCATTCAGGTAAATAACTTCGTTTGATAATGTCGCCTGTGTCTACCATAATTTTATTACTAAATATTTCGATACTAAAATAAAATAGGAAAAAAAATGGGAGGGGACAAATAAATAAATTTTGAAGAAATATTTACTCATTGATAAAAATATTTCATTTCTTTGTCATTTTTGTGCTATTGACTTGAACTTGAACCTTCTCCGCATAACTTATAATTCCCAGTTCAAATATTTTACTTTCGATCCGTTTCATCAATGTAAATTAAAAAAAAAAAAAAAAAAGTAAACAAAAAATAAAATCGACTTGGTGTTTACTGATCAAAGATCCTCTGATATAATAAAAGCGGAATCTAGTCTAGTTTCACCCAGATATAGCATTTGAAACTAGCGTAAGCAAAGCACTATTATATTCAGTCAAAGGCGTTGATAAGTATGGATCCCATCAACTCACAAAGATATGTGGCGATCCAAACATATTTCTCCTTTATAATAGAAAAAGTAACAGAAAAAAGGTCAGAAAAGAAATGGAAGACCCAGGCGGCACAGTGTGCGGTTAAATTCAGCCAAGCGATGCGATTTCTGATTTTACACGCAGTATACAGTTTACAGCATTAATATCCATTCTTTAAAAAATATTTTAACCGAATTTCAAATCCTAGTCATTAGTTTTCCTGGAGTTTAAAAACAAAAAAAAATGATTTTTAAATTTATTCCAACCGGTTGCATCAACTTTCTTGATCCATAAGACTAACTTCTAATGTTCTTATAAAAAATGGCAAACAGTAGCTTTTGAACAATTTTGAAAACAATTAGTTATTTAACATGTCATTAATCTTTAATTTCAAGTTGCTAGAAGTGGTATAAACGGAAATTGTTGAACAGGTTGATATATCAACAAATCTTATTCATTGGAAAACATCAAATTGTGTTGATATATTTTAAAATCACTCTTATGTCATTGACGGTGGTAACCCTAACCGAATCAATTCATCAGTGGATACCTATTTCAATGCCCACAAAACGTCTTAAATCAAAATTCTCTCTCATGTTTCACGGAACAATCACTGTTTATGATGACAAAGGCGATAAAAATGATTATTAAATCGTTGAGCCTTAGTAATGATATTACAAATCCAACGATAAAAAGCAGCGTCCTGGACCGCTTAATTGTTAACGGTTCATATCTAAACGCGTCTCATACCATTATCTTTTCTCAAACTTATTAATCTACTTGAATGGTTTAAGAAGATTTAGCAATCCAGAAAAATCACACTAAGGACCGATGATCATAAATATATTGATGAACATATTAATCCATAGAAGGATTAAGACGGCAACACAAGTAAACAAAAAATCACACATCAGCTATCCACTAAAACAAACTTATATCCCATGGGACACGTGATTTATCAACGGTTGTGTCAAATATTAGGATAATCTGTAATTGTGTACTCACTTGCGAATCTGGGGTCGTTGGGAGTCGGTCCGTACCATCCTGTCGTGTTGCCATAAGAAAGGTCGCCGGAGTTACAGTACTGAGCCGGGAACTGATGGACGTGCATGTATCCTCCAGGATGCGGGGGGCTTGGAACTGTCTGCCCGCTTCCGGTCGAACCTCCTCCCGTCGAGCCGCCGCTTCGGTAAGGACTCAACTCCAGTTTTCGGTAACTCTCCTCTATCGGGGACAAGATATCTGTCACCGAGAACGGAGTCGTGTGCTGGTGCTTCGGACTAAGCGAAATGGCCAAATCGGCTCCGTTCAGCTCGGGTAGTAGGTCCCCTTCGGTTCCGTACTCCTGCCCAGCCGCCTGAAGGAGGCTTGACCCTGACATGTTCACACTCTGCGGTCCCCGGACTGAGTGATCCCCCTTGTGGGAGGGGCAAAGCGCCCTCGTAAGCCCCGCCCTCTGACCCTCCCCCCCTCACCTTAGCGACCTCCCACTCCTGACTTCTCACCACCGGTCAGGTTCCGATTTCCTGATATACAACATCCCCAAATGATTACAGGAAAATTCATTGATTGTTTAGTTGCATAACGATCAACACATCTATATTGTTTGAATGAATAGTCGCCACATTTTTTGGTCTCAGACATTACCACTACTACTTGTACTTGCCCTTACATTGTCGAAGCCATTGTTTTAAGCTACGGTGATTGTTACGTTGTTTGAATCTGTTTTATAAAAGCGACGAATTCGCTAATGGCCAATTAATTAATTATTATGTCGCCTTTCATGGAAAAAAGCATCAATGGGGTTTCCAGGCTCGTTGTCAGGCATGAACTCGACCGTGGCCCGCCCCTTGAGCCTCAAGACCCTCTTAGGACTCTTCCGGGCTCAATAAATTTGCTACTTGTCGTTTCACAGGGCAGGGGGAATCCGGTGGTTGGAGTGTGGTGTTGGCAGCAAGATTCTCAAAACAGTACGTTCACGCTAGTTTAAACCCTTGCCACTAAACAGAATTTAATTATGAAGGATTTTTTAAAAATAGTTATGCATCGTTAAATTGTTTTCGTAATTAAATTATTTTTTAAATCATCAAATTATTTTAAAAATGACAGATACATACTCTTCTTTAATTGGCTGTTGAACGATTTCTGTTTTTATCGGTCACACTCACACACGCACACACACACACCAGTAGCGTAAGTATGAATTTGTAGGCCCGTGGCAGCCAAGTTTTGAGATTCCTCTGAGCTTCTTACTCAAAATTCGAAGACTGTTTTATACATAATAATCCAATGTATTTATTAATTGTATAATGTTGTATTACTAAAAATAAATACAATTTGATATTATATTTTATTGTTATAAAGGCCCTTAGGCTGAGACCGTGGCATTTGCCACCTTGCCACCCGCTAGTTACGCCCCTGGCACACACTCATGTCAAATTTATCTGAAATAGTCTAACTTTATATATATATCGCTGTCTTGGAAGATAGCTAGCACAACCCAAAAATTAATTATTTCCCAATTTTTGTGTAATCAGAATCAACGAGGTTCTTTTCTGATTGTGTCGGTTTTGCTGAAATATATGTAAAGCTAGATGTATATATATCTATATATAACAGCGGTCCAGGACGCTGTTTTTTATCGTTGGAAAGAGTGATTTTAAAATATATCAACACAATTTTATGTTTTCCAATGAATAAGATTTGTTGATATATCAACCTATTCAACAATCTCCGTTTATACCATTTCTAGCAACTTGAAATTAAAGATTAATGACATGTTAAACAACTGATTGTTTTCAAAATTGTTCAAAAGCTACTGTTTGCCATTTTTTATAAGAACATTAGAAGGTAGTCTTATGGTTCAAGAAAGTTGATGCAACCGGTCGGAAAAAATTTAGAAATCATTTTTTTTTTTTTTTAAACTCCAGGAAAACTAATGACTAGGATTTGAAATTCGGTTAAAATATTTTTTTAAAAATGGATATTAATGCTGTAAACTGTATACTGCGTGTAACATCAGAAATCGCATCGCTTTGCTGAATTTAACCGCACACTGTGCCGCCTGGGTCTTCCATTTCTTTCCTGACCTTTTTTTCTTTTACTTTTACAAATGCTTCGTTGATAGCTAGGCCAATATTTTAGCTTCTTCCTACAGGGCAAGGAACGCTTCTCTGACGGCACACTCAGATCTGGCTGCAATGTCGAAGTCGTCGGCATACCCCAACAGCTGAACCGTCTAATTGGTCTAACAGTGTGGCCCGTGTTCGAATACCTGATCGGCGCACTGCTCGCTCCACTGCAAAATTAAAAAGGAGACATACCAGGGCGCCTCCTTGTCTTACACCACAGTTAGTCATTATAGGTTCGGAGAGGTCAGCTCTAATGCGAACTACACTGTTCGAGCCCAACATTGTCATCTGTACCAGAAGGATCAACTTCTTGAGTATGTTCATTTCTTCTAACGTCTGATAGAGCTCCGGTCAGGATACGCTGTCGTATCCAGATTTGAAGTCCAGGAAAAGGTGATGAGTAACAATTTTGTATTCCTTTGCCTTCTCGAGAATCATTATCAAGGAGAAAATCTGGTCTGTGGTTGATCTACGTCTCCAGAACCCGGCCTGGTACGCATCTATCTCCCTTTCAACATGGGGGGTGAATCTCTCAAAAAGGACTTGTAGGCACTTGATAGAAGAATGATACCTCGATAATTGTCATACTCCATCTGGTCGCCTTTCTTATGAAGTAGACAAATGACTCTTCCCCTCCAAGCTTCAGACATTCCTTCTTCTTCCCACACTGTTAGGATGAGATTATGAAGCTCCTTCATGAGTCCCTCACCTCCGTATCGCAGCATCTCCGTCCGTATACCGTTTATTCCCGGTGTCTTGTTGTTCTTTAGCCTCATGACGGCTGCCTCGACTTCTTTCTCATCCGGTGGCTCCGAGTCATTTGGGAAGTCTTCAACCCTCGAACCTGAAATGGGTCCCTCTTCTATATCCTTTTTGTAAAGGGTGTTCTTGAAGTGCTTCCCTTATCTCTACAGGATAACCTGCTTTACCGTTACTAGGTTTCCATCTACGTCCTTGCATGAGGTTACTCTTGGTTTGAACACAAGTCTCTCCACGTTAGATGATATATAGTTTCTTAGCCAACTTGGGCATTAAGGTCTCCTAGGGCAATTTCTTTTTTTTCGGGAAACTTTGGGGAATTTTGATCTTTTTACAGCATAACTTTTTTGCTAACCTTCGTTTTTTTTCAGCTGTTGTCTGTTGCAGATTCCTCACTTGGGCTTCATTTCTCCGCATTATCGCTACTTTGCATTCGTAATCAAACCAGTTTTTTCTTGACTTCTTGGTCATTTGCCACAGCATTTCCTCAGCTATGTCTCTCAAGACTTTTTTAAATCTTCTCCAGGCATAGGCACAGACTTTCCATTTTTAATGAGGGGGGGGGGGCGAAGGGTAGTGATCGCTCCCCCTTCCCCCTCCACTGGCTCCTCTAAGTCTCAGTAGTGAACTGGAACCTCTGAGTTGAGGTTACTCTACACTCTGCTAGCCCATTCCGGACCTATTTTTCCTTGAAATTGTTAACTACTTAAATGAATGAACTAACGACGGGCTAATCTTATTTCAAGCCTTAGCCAGCTATGTGACTTTTCCTATTTTCTTTATAGGTTTTAGTTTACATATTTTATTGGTTCGTGTAAATTATTTATTTTTGATTTTTGTTTTACTTTTTTATACATCAAATTATTGGGGGGGGGGCGAAATGATACTCTCGCCTCCTCTATTTCATTATTGGGGAGAAGGCGATCGCCCCCCACGTCCCCCATAAGTCTGCGCAAGTTACCATCTACTCCAGTCACCTCTAGCAATGATTCCTCAGCCGTATCCACTGACCTTGGTCCTTACAGTTTGTCTCCTGTATTGTTTCCTCATTTCCTCTATCTTTAGCTTTTCTGAAGAATAGGCTGAAAATTAAATTTTATCATTTATATTTGAACAAACTAACTGACTTACTCCGCTTCAGACCGATGTGATCCCTTGGCCTCTTCAATAAGCCTTTGCCAGTTGGCATATTTAAGCCTGACAAATATTTAATCAATAATTTTTAATGTCAATTATTAATTGCGACAAACCATGATTAAGGTTGATTAAATTTTATCTTAACCAAGCACATATTTTTTACGTAACTAAAATATGAGAGTATATTAAAGTTAAAATAAAAATTTTTGTCATTAATGGAATATCCCTCTGTTACTATTTCATTTATCAAATATTCGATTGTTCGATCAACTTTTAGAAAAGTGAGCATTGAAAAACATTTAAAAAATTGATCAAAATGTTTTAAAATACTTAAAATAATTTTAAAATAGGATAACGACGATATTTATTTACAATCAAGTGATTCCGAGGAGGAATAGTTTTTTTTTCTGTACATATTTTTTGTGTTTTTGAAATAGGTTTTTTAAGGTTCTGTATAATTTTATGTAAGTTTATATTGCAATAAATGGTTATTCCTACCATGTTTGTGTCTTTAATGACTTTAAAAAAATAATAAACCTTGCTAAGACAAAAATACGATTTTTGACTTCTTATCCCATATATTCGTGACATTGTGCGCCGATCCGAATACGCTCACAGATTTTCATTGGGATTCATGCCAGGTGACTGAGGAGGGGGACGACAACTTTAGGTCAATAATAAAGTAGCCACATCCTTATATCCAAAGCCGTGTGCTTCCCGTCGTTGCCCTACCAAAATTCAAATCTTTCAAGAATACCTACTTGACCTGCACAGGATTAAATGGGTGTGATGTATTTGCACCTGTGCATTATTCCGTTAATGAAAGACAATTTTCCAACGCCAATGGCTGAAAAACCGTGTTTAACTGTACCAACAGTGTTTTTCAGGTTGAACTCATGACTAGCCTTTCGCTCCACAAATATATATATATATATATATATATATATATATATATATATATATATATATATATATATATATATATATAGTTTGGTATAACAGATTCAGCCTCATTCTAAAGACGCTGACACATCTTTTCTTACCTATAAATGCCGTGGGAAAGAGGAAGTGTCTCTCTGTCTCTGTCTCGCTGTCGATGTTCCCATCCGTATTATCTTACTGAGTTAATTCTAGATTATTAGCCAATGTAGTCAGTAATCTCATTTCCATTATCACTGTTTGTACTTCATAATAAATCTTTTTAAAAACCCTTTTGAGACTTCGACTTATTTAACTGGCGCCCAAATAGGGAATTGAGGGCTTTATTTGAAGATATTTATAACTTTGCGGAGCTTAGGGTCAATACTGGCATCAAGCAGCATAACTACTTCTCCAAGTCTTGAGGAAGATTGCCACTGAGTATTCAAGAATATCAAGCATTCTCCACGACAACGAGTTATCTTTCGATCTAAGCAGATCAAATCTTTCCAGTCATATCTCAAGTCAAGAAAACGTTAACGATTCAATTGAGGAATCGAGAGGTCAAGGATTTCTTCACTGAAGACAATATTGTAATGGTAATTATAAGTTTATTTTAATTTTTTTATCTATGTCATTACAAGACAGACTTAACCTACTTAGAAAATTAAATCCAAAATTTACGCCAGAACATATTGATCAATTATTAGAAGACAAAACAATGGCTTTAGAAGTTAAAGATTACGATTTTAAACTCATTCCGGAATGCGATGGTAATCCGTTACAATTAGTAGACTTTGTAAGAAATACTAAATTCATCTATAATTTATATTGTAAAGATAACAATCCAAATAAAGATATTAATCACACAAAACTATTCTTAACGGTATTAACTAATTTAAGAGGCAAAGCTAAAATCGCGACCTATGATAAATAATTTACAGAAATAAATGATATTTTAGACTTTCTTCAAAGAAAATATTAAGATACGCGGACAAGAGAGCAACTTATCGCAGAAATTCTTAATTTACGATCACATCATGATGAAAATCTGCATGATTATCTAGAACGTCTTGGTCAGCGCCGTTGTGATCTTTATGCATGCGTATATGCAGATATGAATATCACTGAAAAAAAAATCAGAAATAAAAAGGTATGATAAACAAATTTCTCATCACGCAGTTCATAATTTATATCCGGCATTAACAGATTTTATCTATCATATAAAATTTGAAACTATTGAAGATATTGACGAAATATTAAGAAACAACGCGGCACACATTGTTCAAAGACTTTATGTAAATAAAAAAAATTATCGTCATCAGCAATCGCAGTATTCAAATTATAAAGGAAAAAATTTTGATCCTAATTATAAAAAGAAATTTGAGAAACCAAGATACGAACAACCTCGATACGAGAAAACATATCAAAATCAATATAATTATCCAAAACAATATGAAAATAATTATCAAAAACCTATTTACAACCAACAATGGGACCCGCAATCCCAACATAAATTCTTTAATAAACCCCTATCCAGTAATTGGAAAAATAATCAACAACAAAGTCGTCAACAAACCCCTGTTGAAAAGAACGATTCTAATACAGTATCGATGAGAACTGTGTCAGATAGAGTTCATAACATTGAAAATGAAAAAGATGAACAAATAAGAATACTAACATAAAGATTAAATGCGTTAGAAGCGAAACAGAATCATTTTTTAGAACCAAGTCCAAGAAACAACAAACCACCTGACAAAATATAGAAGTTCATGAATTAAAATTAAATGATCCTAAAAATGACTTAGCAGAATTAATCGATAATAAAGGCAATAAATGGTTAATTGATACGGGAACTACAAAAACCTATATTCATCCGGATTTTGTTCCAAAAGATTCAAGGATTACTCTAGAAAACTTTGCGATTAAAACCCCTACAGGTCGCGCAGAAGGTTCACAAAGTGTGATAATAAACCTGCTTCCACTGAAAGGAATTAATCAAGAAGTAAAATTTCTAGTTTTCCCATTTAGTAAGCGATTTAACATACTCTTAGGATTCAAAACTATGAAAGCTCTACGTATACATATTGACTTAGATAAAGAGGAATTAATATTTCGAGAAAAGAAATATAAATTAGAAAATAATTTATTTTATATTGAAGAAAAGAATGAAATAAAACGTTTATTAAAACATGAACATATAAAACCCGAAATAAAAGAAAAATTAATAAATGTTATAAGTGAAAAACGGGGATATTATAAAAACAAATGAAGAAAAATTAAAAGAAACTGGATTACTAAAACATAAAATAATAACTACCAATGAAAACCCAATTTACACAAGGAATTATAGGTATCCAGAGCAATTTAAAAAACAAATACACGAAGAAGTAAAAAAACTATTACACGGAAATATTATTAGACCAAGTAAGTCGCCCTATAAGTCTCCGCTATGGACTGTTCCCAAAAAAATGGACGCCAAGATGCCAAGATTAACCAAAAGGTTTAATAAAAGTACGAATGGTAATAGACTGCCGAAAATTAAATCAGGCAACAATAAAAGACTAATTTCCGCTTCCAAATATCGAATATCTTCTAAATGATGATTGAGATGGATGAAGACAGCATAGCTAAAACAGCCTTCTCAACGAACTACGAATTCTTAAGAATGCCATTCGACCTATGCAACTCTCCGCCAACATTCCAAAGAGCCATGACAACGATGATAGAGAATATTTCTAATGCAATGATTTATATTGATTATATCATAGTTTATTCAAAAACAGAAGACGAACATGTAAAGAATCTAGAAAGAATATTCCAAGCATTAAAAAAAGCATAATTTGTCAATACAACTCGACAAAACAGAGTTCTTTAAAACAGAATTAAAATTTTAATAATATATTGTCACTCCAGATGGTTTAAGAACCGATAAAAGAAAAATTTATGCAATTTTAAAACTTCCTATACGCCATGATTAAAAGTCAACAAGACAATTTTTAGGCATGACAGTGTACTATAGAAAGTTCATAAAAGGGTATGTGAAAATAACAAAACCTATTAGTCAATCATTACAAACAAAAATTTATAAAACTAAAGAAATAAAAAAGGCTTGCAAAACACTAATTGAATTAATGGTTAACACACCAATATTAGCTTATCCAAACTGGAACAAGAAATTTATATTTACCACAGATGCAAGTAATCAAGCAATAGGAGCTGTATTGTCACAAAAAGATGACAACGATCTTGAACATCCTATAGCATTCGCTTCGCGAGTATTACAAAATGCGGAATTAAATTATAGCACTATTGAAAAGAAACTACTAGCAGTAGTTTGGGCAACCCAGCATTTTAAACCCTACCTTTATGGAACTAAATTTCTTTTAGAAACCGAACATAAACCATTAACATGGATCTTTTCAATGAAGAACCAAAATACAAGAATAATGAAGTGGATATGGAAGTTACAAGAATTCGAATTTGACATAAAACATGTCCAGGGAAAGACGAATTATGGAGCCGATGCACTTTCACGAAATCACGATGATTTACATAATTTAGAAGAGAACATGGATATCGAAGAACTATTGCAAGATACAGCAGATGAAACTACACCAGAATATGAAACATTTATTGAACAATTAGAATTACCAACAGTAGAACCAATAGAAGATAATACTGAAGAAGATATAGAAACCACACATTCACAAGAATCAAGTACTAATCAAGTATGGATCTGTGAAAAAGCTAAAAGTTTAAATGTAGAGAAACATCAAATTATTATATCCCGAGAAAAAGATAAATTAGAAGTCACGAAACCATTCAAGAAACATAGATATCGTAAATTGTACTAAAAAAGAAAAATTAAATGATTATTTGTCACAAATATTAACACCAGAAACAACTTATGGAATATACTGCTCATCAAAAACACCATTAATAGACGATTTATTAAACGAATATCTTATAGAAATACAGAAAATTATAGAATTAGATTATCCCACAGTAAAAATAAAAAGATACTTTTTGTTATGCAAAGATATTGAGAATATAAAAGAGCAAGAAAAACCTATAGAAAACTATCATTAGGTAAGGCACAACATAGAGGAATAAACGAATCATATAAAAAAATTAAAAATACAATATTATTTATTTTTTATATATTATATTTATATTATTTTATATATTAATGAAATAACATTTGGAAATATATCGAATCCACAAGAAAAAGATATTGATTTAACAGAAATGTATGTACAAAAATACCACAAAGATTTGAAACTTATACATGATATTATACATACTAAAATAACAACAGAAAAAGAAAACTATTTAATGTTTCTTCCTTGGAAGTACAGAATATGACAATACCCTCATTAGACCGATTAAGTTTTATTCAAGATATACCAACTGAATACTATTATATTATTTGTATGATTGCTATTATTATTATCTGTATAATCATTACTGTATTTTGTAAAATAAGATTGCCTACATTAACTCCTGCTGCTATACAAACAATTGTAACCCCCCACTGCCCCTATTGCAGAAAATTCTCATAAAGTTTTATTAAGTAAATTATATAATACTTCATCTTAATTGTTACCAGGAGTTAACAATCTTAAAGCAGGGAGAAGTTGGGTATAACAGATCCAGCCTCATTCTAAAGACGCTGACACATCTTTTCTTACCTATGAATGCCGTGGGAAAGAGGAAGTGTCTCTCTGTCTCTGTCTCGGTGTCGCTATTCCCTTCCGTATTACCTTAGATAGTTAATTCTAGATTATTAGCCAATGTAGTCAGTAGTGTCATTTCCATTATCACTGTTTGTGCTTCATAATAAATCTTTTTAAAAACCCTTTTGAGACTTCGACTTATTTAACTATATATATGCTTTAAAGTTAACTATTTTTGCTTTATTGATTTTTTATATTTATTTATTAGAAACCTTCCATTTGCCCCTCGGCAATACGGGTTTCGGAAGCAATGCCTGTCACCACTAACAATTTCATCCTTCATCCTTTCATTTTCTTTCTTAAAGTAATTTTTCTTCGTTTTTATCCGACGGAATGCTTTTTTCACTCTAATCGATTAAAATAATTTCTTTCCACTATTTCTTTCCACCCGTACACGAAGGATTCGTAATACGGGTAATTTTCCTTACTAACTAATTGAGGAAAATCACTCTCTGTGATGACGTAGAGACCGGTTTTCCTCCGTAATTTAGTTTTTCTTACCTCAGACGCAGTGCAGATGGTGACGATGTGCTCAGTAGTTTCCTGAACTCTACGACAGGGGCATAGAGGATTAATGTCCCTCCCGAAGTTATGGAGCTTGGCACGGAATCCCCCATGTCCGGTGAGAAATTGCGACATTCAGTAATCATTTGGCCTTCAACCGTCAAAATTATAAATTAAATAAATTTCAAATTTTAATGTAGCTTATATTTTTAATTTAGAATTAACATTAATAATCAGATAAAATAGGGTTTAAAATGTTTTCGCTATTGCATACATGAATTTTTATAAACAGCTTTTAAGTTGTAAATCCTGTAAACTTTGCACACAATATCAGATAGGATTAATTAAATTTACTTTTAATTGTGAATATAACCTTTTATATTCAATTTATGCCTTATAATCATGCCGAGATGCCATATAAACAGCACAGCTTAAAATAAACGATTGCGTCTCGTATACATACGCGAAAAAAGTTCGAAACTAATCGAAATTAGTTAAACTACTGTAATACCGTATTCAAAAGTACGCTATATCGGTAATCGGCACAACGATGAAGTAAGGCTTGAGGATGAACAAATCTGGACTGCTAAAAATCCTTAATGATCGGATGAAAAGTGTAATAATCAGAAAAATTCATCAAAAACCTAGGATAAGTGCGCCTGAGATTACCAACCAATTAGTAAGTGAGAATCAAGTGACTATGAGCGCCCAAACATTCAGAAGAGTAATTAGAAAACGCGGCGTATAGTGAGAGTTGCGAGAAAGAAATCTTTTATAAATTTTATCAAGCAAAAAAAAAGATTCACTTCACCAAAAATAAATTTGAAAGTTTCCCCGAGCACTGGAATCGATTAATTTTTTCGAACGGATCAAAATTCAATATTAAAGGTTCAGTTGTGAGGAAAATGGTGTAGCGAAATATAAGTCATGAGTTCAACCCGAAAAACATGAATCCCAATGAAAATCTGTGACGGTATTCGGATCGGCGCACAGTGTCATGAACATATGGGCTAAGAAATCAAAAATCGTATTTTTGTCTTAGCAAGGTTTATTATTTTTTTAAAAGTCATTAAAGGCACAGACATGGTAGGAATAACCATTAATTGTAATATAAACTTACATAAAATTATATAGAATCTTAAAAAAAATATTTCAGAAACACAAAAAATACATACAGAAAATAAAAAAACTATTCCTCCTCAGAATCACTTGACTTTAAATAAATATCGTCATTATCCTATTTCAAAATTAGGTAATTTAAAACATTTTGATCAATTTTTTAAAATGTTTTTCAATGCTCACTTTTCTTAAAGTTGATAAATAGGGATCTGATGAATGAAGAAGCATTCCCATTAGATCAATATTGAAATCAATAAGAGAGGTCTTTCAAAAGTCTTTCTAATATCCGGTCCGTGTAATAATAATTTATGCCATGAGATTGGCATGCAATAGCAAGAATAATACCTCAAATATAAATCGGTGGTTTCACCAATTAATTCAGTGAATTTTTGGATATTAATTAATTTACTACTTGAAAGTACATTCAAAATGGTTTCCAAATTAATAATTAATGAAATGTCTATCCCTGTAATTTCGCTGCTTACTTGCGGGTTTTCAAAAAATCTTCTTGCGGTGTTACCGTCATTAATAGAACCAAAACCATTTGGCATATCGATTAATAATCCCATTTTCTCTTTTAATGTAAGCTGAATTATCTTTTTTATTTCATCAAAAAAGCATTTTACATCTTCTCCTCTGACTTGCCACGTTTGTAGTGGATAGCGATGTAATTATTCGAATGATCTCATTCAACAATGTAGACTAGAAAGGCCACATATGCCATATAGTTGCTAAATTATCAACCATCTCTTTATTCATAAGCTTAAGAGTAGCTCCACAAATGTAACATACTTGTGTAGAATTTGTCCCAGTTAAAATGTTACAAACATTTTGCTTGAATGTCCTGGCATAATTATCTCACAAATTTCCATAGATATTCATTTTATCCGAAGATTCACATAAATTATACGCGCGCACAATCCTGCCATATAAAACATCATACCTTTTATCTACTGAATTACTGCGCCAGACTTCATGCAGCTGGTAATAGGTTTTTAAATGTAAAAGCGCAAATTCACGGTGAAGGGACAGCCAGAAGCAGATAAACTAAATATCCAAATAAAAGTAATGAAACGAATTAATTTTGGTTGTATCATGAAAAAAATGTTTAAAGATTTTTTCTCAAATCAATCCCAAAGTTAAACAATCGTCAAAAAATTCTTACGAGATTTAAAACACTAGAACTTAACCATTTTCGCACTTTTGGGCAAATTGGTCAGTTGATCAATTCACACAAGATTGGAATTTTGAGTTGTAAAAATAGAAATAAAAATTTTGGAATAACAAGATCCTAATTGGTAAATTAATATTTACAAACCGTACCCGTTTTTATCTTCGCTGTTTCCATCAACATTTCAATTTAATTCTTACCTTTAAACCTTTGTTTTTATTTTGAAATTATGACGTTTTCTTTTTGTTCAAAGTTTCTATTTTTTTTTATTTCACTCCTCAAATAAAAACGTCTCGTACTTAATATTTTTGATTTTTGAACACAGCTCGGCGTGTAGATTTGATTTTCGGACACTGTGCGGCGTCTACAAAAGTACGGCATAACAAATAAAAACGAAAAAATATTGTATGAGTGGAATCGTATTCCTACAATAACTAACTACTTTGATATAAAAACTAGTTAGTAGGTTCAATGCCTGAATAGATGTTTCAAAAATAAAAGATTTAACAACAAAATATTAAATTCGCGTTTAATTAAATATACATAAATCGTTGTTAATTAAATAAGTATGAAATTGTGATTAAATAATTAATTTTTTTGTGTTTATAACGAAAACATTTGTGAGCCTTATTTTTTTTAAAAAATAAGCTAAATATTTACAGAAAATGTAATTTTTATAGTTTTTCTCGTTATGTATGGTTTATTTCATTGTATCTTATCAAAAATAAATAAATAAAATGTTCCACTTTTTCAGGTTCGATAATTTTTTTGAAAATTAATAAAACACATTTCCTTGATAGAGAAAACTTTGGAGAGACACTATATATATATATATATATATATATATATATATATATATATATATATATATATATATATATATATATAAATTAAAAACTTGACATTTAAAAAAAAGAAGTATTATTCATTAATCAAAATTTAACAAGGAAATCAAATAACCGAGTAATATTGTATCGATACTTATCTTGCAACATTTTAGGAATATCGATGTCCTATTGTCGATAATAAATTGAATCTAATGGTATTTCAGAAAGTTCCGAGGTATACCTGAGGGAAAAAAATTCATTACTTGAGATCAACAACGATATTATTGTAATATTGTAATTCATTAGTTTTAATATATTTACGGGGAGGCCAGGTTATACCTGGATTCGGAAACGACAAACGTAAGATTGAAACCGAGGCCGAAAAGAATCGGGTTCCTCTCCTTTATAGACTTAACGCCTCCCTCTTTATCTCGAATCCTCTAAATAGCTTGTCTTGCCTTTCATTTCTGCTCCCCTCAAGCAGCCTAAGCTGGAGTGTCCTGTCAACAGAGTGCGCACTGCCAAGATCAGCCCTTTTTCCAACACCACCAGTCGCCTACAGATCAGATTTGCCCCCCTTTTTATTCAGCCAGTCAATCGGCTCCTCATCAACCTTTTAAAACTTTTTACAAATGCCAATAAATGATAAATCGAAATGCCATATTAAAAGTTTTAGGTCAGGCGAAAAAAGGTATGTAACTGAAAATAATTCCTGTAAGATGAATTTCGTGTTCTTAATTTTCTAGAAAGGAAGCTATTTCTTTATTCGTGTTATTCGCACAAGGCTGAGCCAATATTTAACCATAAAACTCCAATGGGTCAGGGTTATTAACAATCGTACCTGTGTGTTGATGGTTCGTAAAATGCAATGCCAAAGCACTTTTTCCATTTAATGATATATTGCATTTGTTTTTATTCAAATACATTCTTTTATAATTTAATATTGTTTTCATATTATTATATCTCATTATATTGTTCAGTAATTTATTTCGAAACAGGAACCAATTATCTGTCTATAATGCCTAACTTATAACATTTTATATTAAATCTTTTCTCTCATTTAACACCGCTTCGATATGTTTCGCTGATTTCAATGTTATTCCTTCATCTAAAGTGCGTTTCACGAGCGAGTTTTTCATTGTCGAGAGTAGTAGATATGCTCTCGAAAGTAAAATTCCTAAGTGTAAAGGTTCCCTTCCTCCTCTTGGAGAATACTTTCAGGGAATTCAAATCTGTTTTGACTGAATGAAACTACTCTCCGAGAGAAGGGAGGGGAACGTTTACACCTGATGTGGTGTGACATTACAACTCCCACATCGCTCACTCTCGAACTCTCAGAGACCTTTATATTTACGAGTTTTACTCTCGAGAGTATCTACTACTCTCGAGAATGAAAAACTAGCTCGAACGAAAAACTAACCACAATATCGCAGTTTGAAGCAGTTTCTAAAATCTCAAATTTACCAACATTTTGTTTTTTCAAATTATTTGGAGTGACACCCCCTGCCCCTCCCATGACGACGTCCCTGCCTAGGGTCATGTTAATTTTATATATATATATATATATATATATATATATATATATATATATAATAATTTTTTTTCCGCAGTGTTTAAATAAGAATCCTAAACTATTGTGAGACAGGGGCTACTAGTAGCGCAATCTCTATGAAGGTGGCTGCATTTATCGAGATCTTTGTGGTGATGTAACGTATCCATCAGCAGATATTATACTTTTTGATCAAAATTTATCTTCAACTTTGCATTTTCTGATGATACCGAAGCTGTACCAATCATCAAAGCAGTCATAGTTCTTCTCCCACTCCGAACTACGAGGAACTTAACATTTCCTCCTCTTGTAACAATAAAGAGTCGGTGAACCCTAATTTCAATCATCTTAACTTCGGGTGACTCCAGTATATCTTCTTCTTTCCATAGGGGACATCCTACAAATAGCTTCACTTCACGGCTCCAAGGATCCAGCAATTTTAAGCTTGACCACTGGAAACCTGGAACACTCCTTAAGTCCCAGCCTTCTTTCAAACCTTATAACTTTCCCAATCTCGTTCTTTGTAACTGCCTGCCTAACTAGTAATCTTAATCCCAGTTTTAGGTTTTGGTTTCCTAACTTGCCATTAGCAGCGAACGCATACCGATATTCTGGCTGCTCGTTTCGAACTTACATTAGTCCTTCAGGAAATGTGTACAGGAAAACCATCAACATCTGGATGCAGTTCTAACAATTCTCAGTGATGCTGGAATTATTTAAACCTGGCAAAATTTCAGGCAGCAGGAAATAATATATTCTGAACAATTATTTATTTTAGTTTACTTTTTCCTTTTCTTTTTTTGTAAATGTGGTATGAATGGCTTACAGTAATAATACATATTGCCCTTAAGTGTGGCAGAATGTATTATTTAACAATAAAAAACAATTCATTGATGTAAAAAAAAGTAACGACAAAAAACATCGAACTTTGAATAATTAAGAATCTTACTGTATTTCAATATTCGTATTCATTCATGACCCAACACCTTTTTAGAAACAGATAGAATGATGAAAAAATATCACAGTTATAGGATAGCTCTGTAAAAAATGGTCTTTTTGGAGTGAAGGTCACATCAGTCTTGATAGCAAACTGATATCTAATGTGTTATTGGAAATTTCTTGATTCAATTTCTAAAAATAAATTCAATACTTTGAAATGCATCATAAATGTTCTTACATTGTTTAATATTTGTGCACCTTAAATATAAAAGTAGGTTTAAGGTGATTGGTAAGGGTGAGAGGGAGGAAGGGGCGCATGCGTTGCTCTCTTCCCCCAATCAATGTTGCGCACCCATTTTTGCTCGCAATGCCCAATCCATTACCACCTATCAGTCAATTTTAAATTAGTAATTATACGTTATTATTTGTTCTACCTTTAGAATCAAAACACAATGATCTTGAAAGCATTTTTGATACAAATTTAAACCACTATGCTATGACAGAAAATCTATCTTTCCGAAAGCTGCAATTTTGTATTTATTTTATCGAAATCGAAAAAAGTATAACCGTAATAATGTTTGTCCAATATAACTTATAGAAAATATGTTCTTCAATGTATGCTATTTCATTCACTCGAAAGGAAGTTTAGTATTCGATGGCGATATAATAAAATCAATGCCCAATTTCGTCTATCCTTCTCTATTTTATCTATGTCCAATAAAAAGCTAAGCTTTCTTATTTTATTTTTTTATATTTCGGATAAAACTATTTAAATCAGTCTTACTGTACCCAGCCACATCATAATCCCATTGGGACGAAAAATCATGAAAGAAAAATGCAAATTTTCAAATTCGAAATACAAGGGTGATATGCTAGATTCATATTTCCTTATTAAAATATTATATATAAGGTGATATCTTCGTTTCCCACACAAACATGGGAAAATACCTAATAATCATTATAATGGTCGCACTCAACTTCAAAAAAAAAAAATTATGAACAATACTTGGCAGGTAATAAATTTCAACCGCGTTCTAGTACAGGAAAAATAAACCCTAATCGACCCAATATATAACAAAATGTGTACATTCATGAAACTATGGTCATAATTTGTCTTGATAGAAGGAGTCGAGAGGCGCAGAGTCCGCCCGAATTTCGAGGAGACGACTCCCCCCCCCCCTCCCTTCACCCCTGTGGGGTGACAATGGGGGCGTAATATTCGCAAAATAATTTGCAAAAATTTAGTCAAGTAAGGTATCGTTTGTTAAAATTTTTTGTTTCTGAATCGAATAAGAACACTTCGATTAAGATAAGTCAATATTTTCAGATTTACGGCCCATTTGAGGAGAATAACACAAAAAAAAATCACAATAATTTGCTGAACGTTGTTATTTGCACATCACAAGCACTGGCATGAGGAAAAATACTAAGCAGCGGTTTATGAGGAGTTTTAGTGTGTTGATGAACAGGAATTGACTAGAACAGAAATTTTCATCATCGATGGGGTATATATGTCTGTCCAACATATACTGGATCCAACACATATGTCTGTGAAGAAACATTAAAAGTCTTAAATTAAAAACATATAAAACTCTTCATAGGTTTAAGAGCTTTTACTCTTCTATTCATTATATGTGAAATCACGCAGCTGTATGGTAACAGCGGTTCCTTAGCAACTTTGAAAACAAAAAAGTAACTTATTAGCATGTTGTCCAAGGCACTAAGACAACATAACTTTGAAGTAAGGCAATCAGCTAATGGCCCATAGATTCTCGGACATCCAGGGATGACAATTTCCAACCGAGCGTGCTGACTGACAATTAATGTTTCCAAAACAAACACTATGAGGTAAATATCAGAGATGAGGAGCCTATCACAATCCAAGGCCAAATATTAGAAGAAGTTTAGGCTTTCCCATACCTTGGAAGTGTAGTGGCAACAGATGGAGGAGCTGACGACGATGTGGAGTCGGTTCAGAAAGTCTAAGGGCGCTTTCCGCGCTTTCCACAGCTCTGCACCCTGTGGCGTGCCAAGGAAATAAGTCTGGGCACAAGGCCTCGTATATTCAACTCCATCGTAAAATACTCCTCTATGGCTTACAGACGTGGAGGAGTTCTGTCCTGGAAGAGGCTAGGAGGCAAAATCACACTTGGGCCACGGAGCCAAGGCGATGGCTCTCAACAGAGACAGATGGCATCACTTCATCAAGACCCTATGTCCCATGCTGGGATAACTGGAATAATAAAAAAAAGGCAATCGGCTGGTGATGCTGATATACCGATTGTGCAAACGGCAATATAACACAGCTCGCTGTATCCCAACTGTTATTTATCAAGGCTTAGATGCACAAGTGATCTTGATGATAAGCACTGAGCCTAATCAGCCTATCCTGTTCATGAAAACAAAATTGGGGAAATTAAAGAAAAATAATTTCAACCCAACTTATCTATAGAAACAACATGTCAACATAGTTAAGTATATTCTCATGGTACACGCCTTTATAGGTTGTGATCAAAGCGTCATTCACGGTAAGGATAAAAAACAGTTTGTCCCAATTCTTCAGAGCACTGACCTAATTCAATGTGTTGAAACATTCGACAAGAATTTTGGAGAGACTTTATTCCTTCAGTTATATGGAACTAACAGCAGCAAAATCACTCTTGATGGGTACAGATTTGCACTTTTTTGTAAAATATCTGAAGAAAATGCCATCAAAATAAAAAGCGTTGCTTATATTGTGCGTCACATCAATCATTCAGAGCTTATTACTAGATTCAAAAATGGCTAGAGTATATGTAATATAAGCTCAACCAGAAGATTGGGACTGGAACCGTTAACTTAGTGAATTCCACCCGATACGGACAACTTTACGAATTGCTTCAGACGCTATTATATCATTGTTATTTTGCTCTTGCAAGGATAATTGTTCTATAACTCAATGTAGTAGCTCTGTGAGTTATTCCCACTGGCATACACTCAACAAGTATTTCATTCACGACCATAGCAGATAGTGTTATTTTTTAGTACGGTACCTTAGGTATTGTAGGCCTACTACTAGGTTGTTACAAAAGTCCTTGTACATGAACACAACCCTTAATTCCAACTCTCATAATTATCCTATAAGAATGTTTTTGTTCCTACTATTTATGTCAATGTTTACTTTGACTAATCCTTTAATTCCTTGTGACTTGAGTTGGCTTTATGGGATCATTTAAATTTTTAAAACGAATGTGCAATGTCAGAAGAAAAAATCATAATTCGCGGTCTTTTGAGTCATTAATGGAAAAAAGGTTTAAGCGCAAAGGCAGACGCCGAAGAAATTTGTGCCATAGAAGGAGAGTCAATTATCCATCGAAATATTGCCTCACTTTGGTTCAGGCATTTCAACACTAGGAATATGAGCCTTGCAGATGAACCCAGATTAGGTCGCCCATCAGTCGTTGATGATGACGTTCTTCTTCAATGTGTGAACTCGTGATTTATCGGTCGTAGTGTATTGGATGATCATCTTAAAAGCCTGGGAGTACGGAATTTAAGACCAAGGTCCGACCCACATGACTTGACAGAGGCCCAAGCCCAGCAGCGAGTTTATAAGTGCAAAATTTTGCTTAAAAATCCGAAAGATGACATGTTCTGGTAAAAAATTATCACAAGTGACGAAAAGTGGATATTTAAAAAAAAACCTAGCAAACGTAAGCAGTGGTTAAGACCAGGTGAAGCTGCACAACCGGAGGTTCGCCAAGATCTGTTTGGGAAAAAAGTGATGCTTTGTGTTTGGTGGAACTTCGAAGGCGTTTTGCATTTTGAGCTTAGACCCAAACCTTAACTGTGAACAGTTAGACACAGTTTTTATTGCAAAGTACCCCGCCTTGTTCAACAGAAACCAAGCCATTTTGCAACACAACAATGCTCCAGCCCATCGGTCTCGTTTGACCAAGGAAAAATTATCTGCAAGGAGTAAACGTTTTGCCTCATCCTACGTATAGCCCAGATATTGCACAATCAGATTATGGTTTGTATGGATAAATGGCTCATTTTTGAAAAGGTCGGATCTTTGATAATTACGAGGACGAAAAATTGGATGCGAAGAGTTCTTTGCCACAAAACCAAAGGAATGGTATCGGCATAAAATCCAATTACTGACTGAAAAATGGATGAAAGTAGTTGAATATGATGGACTTTACTTTGAAGAGTAGTATTGAATAATGTTTAAAATATGTAATCTGAAATAATGCTATATTAATGCACAAGGACTTTTAAAACAACCTAGTATTTAGACATTCCATCATAAAGCATATGCTGTCTTTACATTTTGCTAAGTATTTCTTAAAGGAGTTGTGCTCCTTCGTTGTTTATAGAAGTCGTGTCTAATTGCCTATTTGCAATAGCTGATTCTTCATTTCTACTTGCACTACTCCTCTTTCTCAATTTCGGACTAATATATTACCTACTTCAGCTATAATACCAGTAATTTCTGACCCTGATAAGAATTTGGGCTCCAATATTTGCTTTACTTGCTCAGCGAGTCTTTGGGACGATAATGATATTTGGGGGTATTGTTCATTCTAGTAGGTAACGGTAAATTCTATTGCGGTCCCTGTTTTATCTTTTTCTAGGTGTGTAACAAATAATAAACTCGGATTGCAGCAATATTCATGTTTCGGTTCCGCTTTATTCTTAGTTGCCTACTTCTTGGGCGGGTGATTCCTCTTCGCGGGAGACTAGTTTTCAACCTCAGTTCAGAATTTAATGATGATAGTCCTATTGTAGACGATTCTTACTCCCAAGACGAAGTTCTGGCCACAGTTTTTTGAATGTACAAATTTTGTTGTTTACTACACCCATTTTTCTTGTACGACTAGCGGATTCAAGGGGGTGGCATTCGGGCTGCAGCTCTCCCCCCCCCCCCCCCCCCCAAAAAAAAAATAATAATGATTTTTTTTTTAATTGGTCCATTTTCGTTTCTATTGATCTGAACCAAATAATTAAACAACTGCGATATATCCTCTTTTTAAACCATAATGCATACAAAAATAGCATTGTTATTGTAGGACTACAATTAAATTTAATTTCTCATCGTAAAGGTAAACATCTTAATGTAATTAAACTGTGTTCTGTAATGGCTACATCCTTTAACATAGCACCTTCCTTAAAATTATATCAATTTTTAATAATATAAAGGATAAAGAAATACAATTCAGATAGTGGCTGAATGCTAGGTTAATAACGATGTACTAAATGTAAGTATGTATCAAGAAAAAATGTAAAAATGTTCTCCATAAAAACATTGTTCCTATAATTACTTTACTTATTTATTTCCGTAGCGCTACAACCCGTGGTGGGTATTGGCCTCTTCTTGTGCAGCCGTTTTCCAATCATTTCGGGTCCCAAGAAGGCTCCTCGCATCGGCTGCCACCATCCTGCACCTGCTCCATCTATCCACCACAGCTTCGGTCGTCCGGCTCTCCTAGTGCAATGTAGCAATTCGTTCAAAATTTTCTTGGGAATCTGTTTCTTCCATTCTTGCCACATGACCCGCCCAGCTCAGCCTCCCGAGCTTAATAACTCTTACCACATCAACATCGCCAAACAGATCATACAGTTTCCGATTTTATCTTTTTCTCTAGACCTTTCCATCTTTAATAGGGCCAAATATCCTTCTTAAGGATAGCTTCCGTTCGAATATAAGGAGGTTCTTCTCGTCGCACTTCGACAGAGTCCAAGTCTGAGATCCATATTTGAGAACTGGTCTTATTACAGTTTTATATAGTCGGAACTTGGTTTGCCTCGTGATGTAATTACCGCTATAAAAAAAAAAAAAAAATGAATTTCTAATGATCCACGTTTACTGCTTCAAATACGCCAATGAGATAATAATAAAAAATAAAAATGTTCCCTATTTAACTTTGTTATAATTGACGTCGATGGTTGGCCCATTGTTCCAATGGCATATCCAGCTGCCCTTATCTACAATTTGTTAGATAACATCTTCTAATTTTTAGTTTCTATCTTGATAAGTTTTATTCTTAAGATTCTTTTTAGTCAATCTTTTTTATTTATTCACTATCCTAATACTTATTTTTCATAATATAATTTTTTTATCTAGCCTCAATTTGTTTACATAATATTTCATTCATACACTTTCTTTCTTAATATTTTTTCTTGGACAATATTTATCTTTATTTATTTTCGTCTCTACATAGTTTTGTATATCGACTCATCTTTTAAAAATATATTATTATTTTATAATTACCAGTATTACAATTATTTTTGCTTTATAGTTGTCAATCTGGCTTGTGTGATAAAAAAAAAATAAAAAATAACCTATTTCTTTTGTTATTGAATTTCACCCGAGTCGTACTGGAAAAATAATTTTTATTTTATGTTCACGAAAAGTTAACCATAAGTGTTTCATTAAAGGCTCTGTCCGGGTAAGGTAGGTGAAAGTACCCCAGAACAATAAATGCCTTCAGACATATGTACACCCACACAAGAAATTGCTATTACCAAAGTTTCAGGTCTCTAGTGCCCTCCTGTAAACCATAATTAGCCCAAGTATCTTGAAACACTGCAATTTTTTCTTAATTTTTTTAATATAAGCACTATATGTCTGAAAAAATTCTCAATTTAACCATAAACCACGGACCTCATGAACTATCAACAGGAATTTTCGGGTCCGGTTCCAAAATTTAGAACAGGGGTCCCAGACTTTATGTTAGTGCTTACCACTTCCAGTTTTCAGATAACTGGACGCACCACTACGTGGTCTTATGATATTAGTATATGTTCATAAAGATTCGTATTCATGAAAAAAATACAAGCTGATTCACAAAAGTTTATTTAACAAATAAAACGATATGGATTGCATTAAATTTGCATTAAATATAAAAATTTAAAAAAAGTTCAAAAAGCAAAACTTATCAATTTGACATAACTACACAAACAGCGAGAAAACTGAAAATAATCCAAAGATTCTGCAAATAAAAGTGTATCCATCAAAACTAAGAAATTTGGATATTGTGAAGAAAAGTATCAAAGTTATGTAAACACTTCACGAAGGACTGATTATAAAAAGATTTATTTAATCAATAAATAAAAACAGCTCACTATAAATAAACAAATATGAACAAACTATGACCATTGAAGTATGACTGACAAGAGATAATTGACGAGTGACTAGGGTCCAGAGGAGGTCCTCATATATAGACTAGGTCTTGTAGCGATAAAAAGTTTCCATTTTCTATTTGTTTCTTTATTTAACTTCAATAATTTTCAATTGGAAGCATGTTGTATAAAATAGGAAGGCGGGTATCTGGGAAGTAATGAATATATCAAGGATATCAGGACGTTTTTTAAAGGAATGTAGGCCAATAAGTAGGGTTCATGAGAAATCCTTTGGTCTTTAGCGTTGTAATTTCCTCCAGCAACGAAGTGCGGACCAGGAGATCGGACTAAGGAATCAAGATGGTTATAGGAAAGGAAATTATCAGGAGGGCAGTATGCAGCTGAAAATGTAATGTTTAAAGGGCGGAAGGTTATACAGGTTGATTGATTGGTGTCAGTTGGAGTAGAGGAAATTAGGGAGTGAGGTAGGGATTTGTGCATAAGGATGCAAGAGCCTGCGGGGGATGTGTTGTCTGGGTGGGCTGATTTGTATGTAATTTAGTCGCGTATGTATACATCCTTTGTCTACCTGAAAAGATATTTCAATATTCCGATTTAGTTTAAATGTCATCCTTCAATATGATATAGAGACTCTAACTGTCCACTGAGATCTTCTGACACAAAATGTGTTTTTTCTTTACTTGACTGTTTTCTACTATCAACAGGTTGGGTCTGGGGTCTTTCTAACCGCTCAGACTTGCTATTTCTCGGACACATTTTTGCTAAGTGTCCAATCCGCAAACATTTATTGCAAGAATAATTTTTGAACCTACACTTTGAAAATTCATGGTTAGTATAACCGCAAACAGAACATCGTTTTTTTTTTCTGCTCCAGACGAGCTAGGATATACAAATTGTTTATTTTTCTAGGAAAACGTAGCTGATGAGTTGATAGTTTGTGAAAATTCACCTTTACAAAACCCAACAGATTCTTTTTTAACATACAAAAGTCTATACTACTGTTCCGTGATTTGTTTTATTAGTGACAATCCGAATTGCATCCGCAATCGTTAGCTTTTCATTGTCCTCTTCTAATAAACGGTCACGAGCGGGGCCCTTTTGCATTCCAATCGCGAATCTGTCGACCAACATTATTTCGAGGTAATTGCCGAACTTACGATTTCCCGCCAAATTACAATTTACGGTCTCATTTTGCTTCCTAACAGCATTGTAAAACTTGAAACGTGATGTAAACACCGATTCTGTCTTCGAGAAATGATCATCTAACAAAACAATCAGTTCCTTATAAGAAATAGACGCCGGATTGGCTAAATTTGTTAATAATTTGAAAGTGTCCTCGCTCAAAGCGTTTAGAAATGTGTCTTGTTTTAGATCCTCCGTCTTGAAAAAATGTTCATTAGCCTTAAAAAAACATTCCATACGAGGCTTGTACACTTGCCACTCGTTTTAAAGGGAAAATTACCGCAACTGTCCAACGATCATTCCTTCACTCATATTTGGAATCGAATTACAATCAATGAAGAAAAACACTCTCCTTGTAAACTTTTATTCCTCGGTTGTTGCTAAAAAGGTCCCATCCTCGTCGCCATTATGTAATGTCTTTAAAACAAACATAAATTAAACAAAACACCTTGCTCGAACTCAAACGTTTATTTTTCTCACAAACAATACAGAGCAGTCTTAACCAAAACATAATCAGAAAAACATGTGTCTCACCCGCGTTCCCGTAGGTAAACAATCGATAAACGCAAATCGATATCGCCTATACCGCACAGTTAAAACTAACATAAAAAATGGTAGAGGTATCGCTGACCGTAGATAAAATCAAGGAGAGGATGGTTGGGAATGCAGTAAAGAGAAAAAAGCAATAAGTGAGTGTAAAACTTATTTTAATGTGTTCAGGTGTTCCAGAGTGAGTTGTAGGCCTTCATCAGGGCTAAGCAATACAATGTATAACCATATGAAAATTTATATGAAACGTTTCTACAGCAGTATATGATAAAAGTTTACTGACAAACTTATAAAAAACAAATACGTGATCTGAAAATTAAATTCCAAATTGTAACCGAGATAAAATTTTCATGTTTTTGAATAAGACATAAAAAAAAAAAAAAACCTTGTTGGCCGTTGGGAGAAATATATTGAAGCTAAATAAAGTTATTTTGAATAAAAAGAATATCTCGAAGGGTTTTTTTTTCTTTCGTTTGTCTCAAACCTTATGAACAGACATGTTCAAACCCAATAGTTCATATAGAGGTATTTAATTTTCATATCACGGGCTGCAATAAAAATTATTTCCTAAGATATCTACATTTATTGTTCTTTCCTTTTATAGTTGTGTCTTGTTTTGCTTAACCCTGGTGAAGGCCTACAACCTAAGCCGAAACGTCGACATGTATTAAAAGAAGTTTTACATTTACTGTGTGTTTTCTCTCTTTCTCGCCATCTTCTTGATTACATCTACGGTCAACGATATTTCTTCCATTCAGCATTTTAGTTTTAACTATTTATTTTTGTGCTTGATGTGTTAATGAATTATATCCATGTTGATATGGGTATATTGAACTGTATTTAAAACTTATATTTTTCCAATAATCAGAGGTGTAAGGAAAAAAAAATAACCTTCAAAAATTTCAATCTGTAGCTTCGAAAAATCTGAAAATATAGATTGCCCAGCTCAACAACATTTAGAGTTACAGTAGTTTTTCTCCAAATTTTTATACATCTTTTTTTACCCGGAAAACAACAATAGAATGAAATGTTCTTAACGTTGGAACGTGATCCAAAAATTGCTGTTGATAGTTCATGAGGCCAATGGCTTATGGTAAAATTGAGATATTTTTCTGACGTATAGTGCTTATAAAAAAAAATGTTAAGAATAAATTACAGAGTTTAAGAATACTTGGGCCAGTTGTGGGGCACAGAAAAGTACTAAAGATCTGAAACTTTGGTAATAGCAATTTCTTATGAGGGTGTACTTTTCTTGTTACTGTTATTGTCGCTCTACCTTATCCATACAGAGCCTTTCAATGAAGATTATTGTAATTTGTGTTATATTTCAGAAGATTTAAGAACCAGATTGATAAAAAATATATATATTTTAAAATGTCATGGGGAAAAATGTCACAAAACGACATTATTTTTGGTTAGTTTAGGGAATAGCATTAGAATATGATTTTAAACAATCATTTCTTTCATTTTTTTTTTTTGTACCAGTGTTTTGCCAAGAGGAAGTCTTTTAGGAAACTCTATCATTACTTTTAATCACGGAGCACAGGGAAAAGTTATGTGAAGGATCAAAAAAACGAATTGGAGATTTCAACGAATTCTTACGTCTTAGGGTCCCCTGAACTCTATAAAGGATTTTTTTTTTAAATAATAAAACTTTGGATATGGGTTTGTGCTTATGATGACCTGCAGATATAGTAATTTTTTGTAGGATTCAATAAGACTGATCAAATTTATCATATGCAAAGATAGAGTGTCATGGCCGACCTGAAGTAATGCTTAATTATTGCTCTGTACTAATTCAGTAATCGTAGTGTTATTATTAGTGTATTGCTCAGCAACTTTGTAAACATCGATGTTATACAAAGGTGAACAATGTTTTAATAACTTTGAGTGAGGTGAGTGCTCCTTAATTAACTTTAATAGTAAGAAGTTGTGCTCGTAGACCAGAGAGATCACCCACGTGGCAAGGCAGTCTCTTACCTGCTCGCTACTGGCCTCTCGCTTTCATCGCTTAGAATAATGTCTTATTAGATCTTAGGTAGCTCAGTGATCTAAGCGCCGCACATCTGTTCTTGTCTTCTCGTTGTCACGAGTTCGAATCCATAGACTTATTCCTCTTTTTTTTTTCTCTCTTTTCCGTAAATCCATAGAATGTTTTATTTTGTATTATTTATTTTTTCTTTTTATGTACTTTTAGAAGTTAAATTTTAATTTTATATTCTCTACAATTTATTTATATTAATTAAAATGGATAAATCCTCGAATATGAACACGGATGAGGAGACGGCTTTCTCCGAAATAAGCGAGATTGACTCGCAATATTTGAAGAGACGGACCCACCAGAAGCGTCAATGAAACGCTGCATCTGGCTCTGCTGGGAATTCGCCCAATAAAAAAAAAAAAAATAAAAAAGTAAAATCCAAACAAATTTCACCACCTAACACCCGCAGTAAATCTGCAGCACCTAATGAAATAGAATCTACATCAACAATTCCTACCATACCAACAAGCAACAAGTTTGCAGCTCTAAATAATACAACGGAACCTATCACTCACCTGCAGTTCTCTGAACTAGAGCCACCTCCAATATTTGTATGCAATATTTAAGACTTTATGGCGTTTGGCCATGAAATTGCAAATTTAATTGGACAAACCAATTCCAAATGTTTTTCCCGATTAAAATACATCAAAATAAACACTACGAATAAAGAAAATTATAAAAAATTAGTCAATCATTTGACAGAAAAGAAGTACAATTTTCATTGTTTTCAACTAAAAGGAGAAAAAGCGTACAGAGTCGTCTTGAGGGGTCTTCACACCAGCACCCCCACTACCGCTATCAAGAAGGATATAGAAGAGTTAGGGCACAATGTGAGAAGCATCTCCAACGTGTTCCACCCTACTGAAAGATATCCACTGCATCTGTTTTTTGTCGACCTTGAGCCAGGACCAAACAATACTGAAATATTTCTAGTTAATAGGCTATTATACTCGTGTATACGTTTCAAAGAGCCGAGGCAGAGAGCAGAAATTGTTCAGTGCACTAAATGCTAAAGTTTAGATCATACCAAATCCTACTGTCATCATTAGGCCAGGTGTGTTAAATGTGCAGGCTCTCATGCGTCCGGCAGTTACCAGAAGCCTCGAGATACCCCAGAAAAATGTGCTCTATGTGGTGAAAGCCACCCAGCAAACTACAAAGGTTGCAGTTTTTATAAAAACATGCAAGAACAAAAAATTCTTGTTGCAAAAAAATTGAAACGGAATGCAGTTCTTGAAGATCAAATGCATGGCCCTTCAACGAGGAATGATACTGTGACCCTGGGAACTCCAGTAAACAATGAAGAGCGAAGACCGACGACCTCCAAGAGCAGGATAAGAGCATATTCTGCCTCGTCCACAGGCGCCTCAATCCTCCCTACCTCAGCCTCAGACCTCCCATTCTGAACCCCAGACCTCACATCCTCATCCTCCGACCTCCCATCCTCAGCCTCACGCCTCCTATTCTCAGCCACAGACCTCATATACTCAACCTCAGACCTTACATTCTCAGCCTAAAATACCTGCAAATGAAATTTCATCCAAAAACGCATCCCTAAGGGTGAAGTTACCGCAACAGATTCCATCACCCTGCCATCCCAAACATTCTGATCCATCCCAGTCGCCCTATCCTTCACAAGAAGCTCAATTAAATGTGGATCCCATACATCGATCCCAAAGGAGGGTTCAACCTCCACCTAGACAGATTAATCCTCCACCTCACGACTCTGCCTTCTACTCCTATCCTAGCCAAAACCCTCATCATCAGCCAAAATCCTATCATCATTCCTTCGTGATCTTCAAGATAACAAAAAGACCCTAACTATCTTTTTGTGGAATACAAATGGCCTACAGAATCACAAAGACGAACTTGATATATTTCTCCACGAAAATTTCATTGACATTGCCCTAGTTCCAGAAACCCATTTCACGACGCGTTCTTTCTTTTACATACGTGACTACATTATATACAGATCAGATCACCCAGACAACACATCCCACGCAGGCTCTTGCATCCTTATACACAAATCCCTACCTCACTTCCTAATTCTCTCCACCCCAACCGACATCATTCAATCAACCTCTATAACCTTATCCTCCCACCCTTTGAATATAACATTTACAGCTGTATACTGCCCTCCTGGTAATTCCCTTTCCTATAACCACCTTGACGCCTTATTCCGATCCCTTGGTCCGCGCTTCGTTGCTGGAGGAGATTACAACGCCAAAAACAAACGGTGGGGATGTCGAACTTCCAAAACTCGAGGCAGGATTCTTTCTTGTATCACGACCTCCAAAAGTTATTCCATCCTCTCTCCCACGGTCCCTACTTACTGGCCTACATCCCTTAAAAAACTTCCTGATATCCTTGATATATTCATTACTTCCCAGATACCCGCCTTCCAATCTATAATAAAATCCATAGATGATCTATTCTCAGAGCATAGTCCGGTTCTGCTTCTCACGCATTAAAATCCTGTTCCTAAACCCTCTCCTCCTTCACTGATTACTGGACAAGTAAACTGGGACAGTTTTCGGTACGATCTAGAAAACAAACTAGACTTTAAAAATTCCGTTAAAAACTAAACAACAGATCGATTACGCTATTGAGGAATTCACAAGAGCAATAGGAACCACTATTTACAGCAACACATCACACCACAAAATTAGAAATACCCGTGAAACCAATTTACAACATCATTTCCACATTTTATTAACTGAAAAGCGCCGAGCAAGAGTGAGGTTGCATTGAACAAGATACCCATCAGACAAAACTCATTACACAAAACTGACTAACAAATTAAAAATAGAAATCAGAAAATTCAAAATTTCTAGAGCTTTTCAGAGAACCTAACTACTAACGATAAATCATTATAGATAACTACAGCAAAGCTACTAAAATTCAAAAGCTTTAACCATCCGCTTCTCACTGAATCTCAGACCTGGTCAAGATCAGATGAGAAAATATCCCAAATATTCGGTGAACACCTATTCAAAACTTTTAATCCTCATCCTGAAATCCTTAACCCATCCCATCTTGAGCATGTTGAGGCAGAACTAACTATTCCAATTCAGATGTCCCTTCCTCCTAAAGCGTTTCATCCTTTCGAAATAATTAACATCATTCAGAAATTTCCTTGCAAAAAAGCTCCTGGCAATGATCTCATCACACCATATATCCTAAAACAGCTCCCTCGAAAAGCTGTCCTATTCCTAACCTATATATACAATGCTTCACTCCGATCCACCTATTTCCCTGGCCCTTGGAAAAAACTCATATCAAAACGACTGTACCCAATCCTAGATTTAAATCAAGTGATTCCTGACCACCAGTTTGGATTTCGAACATCCCATTCTACTATACAGCAGTCATCGTGTGGTGGATGTAATATCCTCCACACTGGAGCGCGGAATGTACTGCATGGGAGCCTTTCTCGATGTAGAAAAAGCTTTTGACCGAGTCTGGCACCCGGGACTGTTTTACAAACTCCATCAATTCCTTTCCTCAACATATTTTCTGTTAATCCGTTCCTACCTCACCGATAGAACCTTCAAAGTAAACCATAATCTTGCCTACTCATCACTATTCTCTCAGTCCGTCGGCGTACCTCAAGGTAGTATCCTTGGCCCCATCCTATACATCGTGTATACAGCTTATATCCCAACCCATCCTAGCACCATCCTCACTATTTACGATGATGACACCAAATATGTTTTATCTGTGAACGATGAACCATTTACCGCATCTCAAACCCTGCAGTCACACATCACGGCCATTGAATAATGATGTCAAAACTGGAAATTAAATTTAATTCCAACAAATCACCTTCACCCTACGTCGTAAACCCACTACATCCTGTCCTACAGTATCCTTTAATAATATACCATTTATCCCTGTCGAACAGATCCGCTACCTAGGTCTCCATCTTGACAAGCGTCTGACATGGAACCCTCATACAAGACTGAAATGACAAGAAACTGCTCGTAGATTCCGACTATTACAACACTTATTTGACAAACGCTCCAAATTACCAATTTTCTATAAAAAGCTCATTTACATTACCATTATCAGGCCTATTTGGACATACGGAATAGAGCTTTGGGGCACCACTAAACCATCAAATTCCTCCCGCATCCAATCCAAAATCCTTAATGCTCCTTATTTCGTCACAAATAAAATTATCCATAAAGACCTCAATATCCCATTTGTTGCAGATTTAGTCCGAAATAGATTTACCTCCTTTAATTACAAACTCCTTACCCACACCAACCCTCTTGTTCGCATTCCTATGTATTCCTGATAATCCTCTGAGGCGTCTGAAAATAAGATGGCCACGGGACCTTCTAACTTAAAATAGCCATTGAAGTGCTACCAATGGGTGGTTCCTTCACAAGTCATTATCATGTCTTATATTCTAACTTCACATTTACTTATTGTATGATTGTAATACAGTTGTAAATTTCAATAAATAAAAAAATCATATGCAACAAGCATTCAAAAGTTTGAATAAGCTCAGACAAAAGACGACAAAATTCATGAAGTTCGAAAAGCTAAAATCCACGATAAAATATCTTCTGATATATAAGAAGTTCTGAGTGAAAGGTGCTTAAGAATTTTCCTTTTCACCGTATGAACTCAGCACGTGTTTTATTTATGGTCTTAGTCCGACGGATATGAGTGAATAAATTAATAAAGTTTTTCAACCAAATGAGTTATTTTGGTTCGTTTCCATTATATTGATTCAAAAGAAATTATATCTTATTGCTCAGATCAATAATTCAATTGTTAAACCTGAGTCAAACGTAGAAAGACTATTTAAAAAAACGAGCAATTGCAGAAAGTCTAAGTTAATGGTAATAGATTTCTTTAGCGGGGGAAGCATGTGAATTAATGTTATGATACTAATTTCGAAATATATTGCTTAAAATTATGTTATAAAATTTTTGACTCTTATTGGAGGGGGGAGTGAAAGGAGTGGAAATCGCAAAAATCCTAAAGCCTAAAGTTCTAGCTTTAGGCTGCCATGTTCTAGGCTGTATCCGTGCAAGAAGAGTTGGATTTTTACAAGATTTATGTCAAATCAGTGTTCCAGTGGATTTTAGCACAGGTTAAGTTGCCTAAATATAAAAAACAATTCTCACTCTCATTTTCAAGTAATAAACCACTTGATTAATATTTTCTCTAGCGTATATCAAGTTTACATATAATAAAAATAATATCAAAATGTATTGTAAACGTAAGTAAACTAAAACATATCAGCTTAATTATTGATAATGATCTTTCTTTTATTCAAATACTTTTCAAATGCCGAAATAGTGGACCATGTGCTTTTCAGGCATGTAATTTTCAAACGCTTTCCGGGGTAACATTGTTTTAGGTAAGGGGGCCCAGTCTCTATTCGAAGACCTCCAAAAGAGCAAGTCCTGGACTGTTAAGAGGTAATAGAAGTTTGCACTTTCTTGGAGTTAATAACACAAGAATTGAAATTAAATCAAATAGATTTAATGGATAGGATAAAATTCAAAATTTGGTATGCAAGATGAAAAGTTTTGTTTTTGCCTATCGTACCAAAAATAAATTTAACAAAATGTGATAAGATTGTTCCCAACTGGCCGTAAAGGGAGTTACTGGGTACCCTGATTTATTTAATGTTGGGAGCACGGTCCTACTTAGGTAAGCCATAACGTACTTCAGTCAGTTCAAAAACGGATTTTATATGTCTTATTGGATTTATATAAAAAATGGTTATTAGATATTTAAAAAGTTCCAACTATTTACATCTTACGTAAGAAGCAAAATGACGTGCCATTGTTATGCTGTGCCACAGTGATGCTGACTTCGCTAATGATCAAGTAATCGAGTAATAAGTAAAAGCATAATTGGATACAACTTTTCGGTAACTCAATCGTTAGAAAGAATCAACAACAGCCTGTATGCACAAATGTAATAACTGTCACTGAGAAAACATATCATAAATAACAATTTTAGAAGACACCCAGTCTAATATCAAAATGACGAAGACGAAGATTGGGCTGAGATGGATAGGAGACTGGGTTTCGCGTTAGTTGGGCTACTAGTCTGTTGGCCGGATCCCCTGCCGTAACCAATGACACCCTCCCCCCCTCTCCCCCTCCCACATCTCTATAAATTGGACATCATTGTGTTCCTTGTGACTAATGATTTAAATAAAATCAACGTTCCCAGAAAAAAAAAGTGCGTTGCCAAAATGGTGTCAAAAGATGGCGGACTATCAAATTTGACTTGATTTATCGCCCTAATTGGCATTGGTATGAACCCTCAGACGCATGTCTAATATTCCCTCAAACTGTGCGGGTTACGACAGTCAGAATGAAGGCGTTCCGTTTCTGCTGATTTACTTAATCTTAGATAAATATTTTCTACTTCGTTTTACTATTTAAAGTAATCGTATTTTTCATAAAAAAAAACAAACAAAAAAAAAACCTAGGTATTGGATTTTGATTTTTGTCCACACTACCCAACTAATAATTACACTGAGCGCTTGTAGTGATCAACAATCTTTTACATTGGTTAATTTTAATGTTTTGGTATTTTAAGTCTCTAAGATGCCTAGAGACCAACCTTACATGATCGCAAAACCATTTTATCCATAGACCTGACCAACTAATAAAAATGTATGAGTTAAGGGAAAATATACTATGGCCATGTTCTGGAATTGATGGGCAACTGAAGAATAGAAAATCATATGTCTATTGACCGTCAAACTTATACTTTGATGCTATATTTTGAAATAAGAAACAAAGTTGAGTCTTAGAAAAGCTATACAATGTTGTATGGCGTCAACATTATAAAGACGTTGGGAAAATTGAAACATTCATGAAGCTAAAGATTGATATTTGATATTTGTAAAGATTGAAAAAATTGATATTTAGATAATTTCTTAATTTTAATCTAACATTAGCCTTAAATATCACAAATCACTAACCAATCAATGTTTCGCTAACTCGGGCATCATCAGCACTGGTCGAATTTCTCTGTAAAGGATCGAATTCCTGCATTAGTGAGCCGTTTTCTGATTTATTCTTTAACTGTTATTTGAGAGACTTGAGGTTTTGTTGTTTGGAATCATCCAATTATAAACCGAATAAAGTTTTTGCATAATTTTTTTTTTTTAAATGAAGTTATTCAGGTATTTTTGAGTTTTTATTCCTATTAATTAATTATTTAAGATTTTGAGGTGGCCGTGGAATAAGGGATGATCTCAGTGATCCTCCCTTCCAGAAATCATGTCAGTAATCAAGAAAAGATTCATAAAAATTATTCATTTATTCAAGTGCAGAGGAATCGCCTAAAACAAATTATAACTTTCCCATTACAAGATGAAGAAGCTCCCGAATTTTGTTGAATCGATCATAATACCTAATAGTACATACGATATGATTAAATCTCAGTATGCTTTAATACAGCATACAATGATTTTCTAAAATGTAGTATGTCGACATTCTAAGATTCTGTATACCTTATAAAGCAGTAGAAAACAAATATTCTTATGCATTGTTTTAAAGCCCGAAACCGTAACAGTAGAAGAGGAGTGAACAAGCCTGGTTTGGAGTTCCCCAGACTATATATTTTTTTGTAATTGTAAACAGGGTATATAATTATGTCTGTGCTTAAGTTGTTTATTTTACTTTAAGTTAATTTTTTATATATATTTATTATTTCGCTATGATTTAATAAATTAAAATTTTCTGTAAATAAGGTGTGAATGAACTACTTTATCACTATTACTATTGTTCTTAATTGAGACAAACTATAATATTTCATAATAAAACAATTTGTATCGATAAACGGAAAAAAAGGCACTTAAACTGCAGGTTAAGCCGTGTTAAATACACCAACTGACACACAACAAAAACAAATACACCAACAAAAACACCTGAATAAGGTAATTTCGAAAATAATGTACGAAGGGGCATTACATATTAACAAAATTACTGAAATCCAGCAAAACCGGAGTTTAGATTAAATAAGGCCAGTCTTCTAAAATTACAAAGCCTGTATATTACATTATTATTATACTGTATATTACTAAGAATAGTTACAGTTTGTATTTTAACTGCATTACTGACAAATAACTAAGAATAGTGACATAAATTAATGTAATTTTTATTATATAAAATATGGAATGGTTTAGAAAGCAATCAATAATTGATAAATAGCTGCGAAAAAGATAAATACCTCTAATTAGGAATTGATAAATTATTTGCCACTTCTATAATTTTGTTTTTATTGAAAACTAGTTTGGAATGTTATACATTCATCTTCAGTTCTAAAAACACACAAAAATTCCAAAAGTAGCAATTCAAAATACAGTTTGGTATTATACATATTAAATTAAATGTAATATAAATTAGTTTTATAAAACAGTTATGAATTTAATAAAGACAAGAAATCAAATATATGTTGGTACTCACCAAGGTTTAAGTAGATTATATCAAACAGAAAAGTTTGTATTGGTTTGTTCTCGCACTGAACTAGTAATGGAAGAAAGGTGGGGTGTTTACAGGTAAGCAGTTTAGGGTTCGGGGTTTTTCCAGTAATTCTGGTGAGTAATTGTTTTTTCCGTTGTAGATGGGAGTAAATTTAAGAATGGACTATTGGAGATATTTATTTGGTCATTTAAGCAAAAATCTGGATTGGATTTGAAGGATTTTATTATTTCAAGTACTTCATATATATTTAATTTACTGTTTTCATACTGTTTTTTTGATACTGTTTTCAACGTGATGTATTAATTTAACTCCTGAGTCTTTGATGAATTTATGGGGTTTTTTCATTTAAATGAATTGCAAAGTTGGAATTATCTGTCTTATTATTATATGCACGTATATGCCCCTTTAATCTCTGATTTAGTGATCTTCCAGTTTTTCCTGTGTATTTGGCTGCACAATCATTACAATTTAGTTCGTATACTCCGCTTTTTGGAACTATTTTTTGCTATTTTGTCTTTAGGAGAAGGGAAATATGAGGATAGGGTTTTTCTATTTTAAATGCAGGGTTTAATCCTAGTTTTTTCAATTCATTTTAGACTTTGGTGGATATAGGGCTGTAATGTGGAATCAAGACATGATGTTTCGGGATGGGCCTGTCTTCGGAGGTTGTTGAATAGATATCATTAATTGTCTTTTTTCGTATATGTTTTTTTTAATAAATATCTCCAATAGTCCAATCTTAAATTTATTCCCATCTATAACAGAAAAAACAATTACTCACCGGAATTACTGGAAAAACCTCGTCCCCTAAACCTTTTACCTTTAAACACTCCACCTTTCTTCCATTGCTAGTTCAGTGCGCAAACAAATCAATACAAACTTTTCTGTTGGGTTTAATCTACTTAAACTTTGGTGAGTACCAACTTGTATTTGATTTATTTTCTTTATTAAATTCATAACTGTTTTATAATACTAATTTATATTATATTTAATTTAATATGTATAATAATACCAAACTGTATTTTGAATTGTTACTTTTTGAATTTGTGTGTTTTTAAAACTGAAGATGGATGTATAGCATTCGAAACTAGTTTTCAATAAAAACAAAATTATAGAAGTGGCAAATAATTTATCAATCCCTAATTAGATTGATCCTTCTATACCATCATGCGGATGTCAACTGATAAATACCTCTGATAAATTTGATATATTTATATAATCATTTTAAATGTTTATATTACCTAACTTTATACTGATAGAAGCAATGTGAAAATTTGACTTCTGGATAAAGCTAGCCATTATATCAAACCCATCAAATCTCCTGATCTCTTCTGTTTTTGAGGTATGGTAATTTGGTCACGGTTTCGAGTTTTTTGAGAGGGGTTGACTTCATCGACCCTGTAATAGTTTTGAATTGTGGAAACTTTTTGGAAGTTGGTGTTTGCGGATGTGCACCAGCTGGTGACGTTATATTCCAGTACTGGTCGGACGTACCCCACATAGAGTTTTATGATCTGCTCCCCAGACCGAGCCTGTGATCTTTCTCATGAGGCAAAGTCTTTTGAGGCTCTTCGTTGTGCATGATTCTATGTGCGGTCTCCACGTCAGCTTTTTGTCCAAATTTATTTCCAGATATGTTGGGATTTCTTGGGGTTATATGGCTGATGGTGCTTGGTATTGTGCGACTGCTATCCAATTTCTAACGCTTGAAAGTACCGCTTATAACGCCACCACTCCTTCTTAGTATTGGTCTTCAATGCCGTCGGGGTCTCCATCAACAACCGCTTGGATACCTGTATATTCTCCATCCCAATGACAGTAACGGCCGGATTTGTGTTTTATACAGATCTTACTTGATAGTGAATTGCATCTAAGTATAAATCTATGGCCAATATAGCATCAGTTTCTAGCAGTGGTGGCTTGCTGATAAGAACTGACAGGCGCGTACAAAGAATTTTTTTTTTTAATTTTCGGAGGAGGATTTAATAACAAGAATACAATCAATCGCTTAAGTATCTATAATCGCCAAATTTGGCGTAAGTTTTAAGGATAAGAATGAAAATCGGACCAAAACTTATAATTAAAAATACAAAATCTATGTTAGTGGGTATGGAAATCATATTTTTTCAAAAAGTTGGGGAGGGGGGTTATCACCCTGATCCATCAGCCCCATTGGCGATGAGTCGATCTCACAGTGTCGACCCTTGCGTGTTGGTGGAAGGTAATATATATATATATATATATATATATATATATATATATATATATATATATATATATATATATATTTGTTGTTTACAACACTGCGAGTGTTGTCCTTAAAAATCGTGTACCATATTCTTGCATGTGATAAAGTATAGAATTAGATTCTTATCCTATCTCTAGTTATTCAATTTGATTAATTTATTTTTTTTCGGTTTTTATTTAACAGAAAACTTCAACCATGTCCTTGCATCCCCTTCTTTTCGCGGAAATTAAAACAGGATAAATGGATATCATTTTAAAATAAATTGATCAAGCTTTAATTGTAACAATTTGTTATAATAAGTAAAAAATAGGGGTACTCACAATCTTATTATACATGCTATTTGTATACTCAATTCAGGAATACAAAGGACCCAGTGTAGGTACTATCCTATCTTGCTAAATAGGATAATAATATGCGCTGTCCGTGATAAAATGGTGTAACTTTGTTCTGCTTTACTAACCTTGTTTTATTCAAATTTGTTTTTATTTTCTAATACTTTTTCTAAGCGTATTTTCCTGTGTCCAACATTCGTTATCCTTGTTTCTTATTCTCTTATTCTGCTTCCCCATTAAAGTAAAACGAAATAACACCTTTTTAATTTTACTGAAATAAGTAAACAAATACCTAACCACTTATGCAAATACGAATACCAAATCGCGCGAACAAATACCTTAAAACACTGAGAGACCTGTGAGCTGGCAAAACAATATGACGGTTATTTAGTAGATTGTAGGCATAGGTTTGTCGAGGTAGAGTGATAGGATGTACCAGAAGGCTTTGAACACAATTCTAAGGCCTAATCCCTAATTTGGGAGGCGTTGGTGGTCCACACATGGTTCAATTCCTAGCTTTTGAAAGAATTAATTACTTACCTCAATGTGATCACCAATCTTTCTTCAGCTAATATGAAATTAGACTTTTATGCCATTTAGTTAATACCCTAATGTTGGCACACTCATCCTCAAATAATTGAAGAAGCGCTCAGGAACTTTGTTTTTACTAAAAATAAATGAAGATATTCTCCTAATTGTGCGCTTGCATATTCACAGGATGGATATAATGTTTAGACATATTTAGGATCCACTACGTAGTTGCATTTGAACATTCTAATGCAAGTTCATTGTCTGAATCACTTATGTGATACACTGTAGCAAAAATGAAATGTTTGGTTTCTAAATTATTGATAATCTACGAGTAGGTTATAAGCGACCCTCTAGCCTTTCCTCTCCGTTTCGTTCGACCTCCGCGGCTCACCTCTTCTACCTTTTCTTATCTGATTTGCCTTTCATTTCTATACTCTTACCTCGGCGCTCCGTTATGTTTCCACCCTAAGGCAGTGCATCGCTGCCTGGTAGACATTGCAAGCAGTAGCATGGTAGGAAAGAAAAAACTCTGCGACCTTCTTTCCCTCCTTACCAGCACTTTATCCCTCTTCTACGAATCGATAATGCGAATCTCCCTCCAAATACCTTTGTGTAGTAGGCTTAATAGTTGAAAATATTTTATCAAGGCCAAACAGCTTATAGCCGATTTTAAGACAACCATTATCTGTCTTATTTCCACCGACATGTAACCAAATTTACTTCTGGTATTCCATATTTTACAAGAATAAGTTAATATATATATATATATATATATATATATATATATATATATATATATATATATATATATATACATATATTTCTTGAATGAGTAAAACGACTAGAAGTTAGCAGGTGATTTACTTATAGCTATAATAATGTCAAGAATCTGTAATAATTCCCAACCGAATGCTTGTTTTTTTTTTAATCACCCTTAAAATTCATCATTCAAAATCAAGTGCATTTTTAGCATTACTGGAATTCTTTAAATATTATAGCTCTAGGTATATCACACAGTTTACTTCTATTCACTCAAAAGATACACAAAAACTTGATCGGAGTCTTATTACTCCCAGCAGACTTATAGCTGATGGATCCAAATCAGTAATTTTAATCAAAGACATGGTAAGCTTGTTTTGGAGGGGGAGGGGGGTGTAGTACCTTTGTAGTAAAGGGTTCGATTTAAGAAAATAAATTGTTTGCTCAGTTCATTGAACACTATACAATTTTTTTTAAGGCGAATTATGTACTTTTACCAAATGATCTCAGAACAAATATACATATCTAGCTTACATTGTTACGCTCTTTCTTTTTTTTATTTCTCATTAGTATCATTCTATTTTTCTAGTATTTAAATTTACACTGTGATAAGACATATACTTTTAAATAGATTGGTTCTATTTCTTTTAAAAAAATTGTCTTTAAACGAACCCTAGTTGTTTTGTTATTTCATTAAAACGCCGCTTTTTTAGTTTTTTTATTTATATATCTATATACTATCGATGTTTAAACGTTTCGTTACGGAACAGTCAACATTATAACATGCACTGTTATTCACCTGAATACAAAATGGATTTGTATTCTTGTTGTCTTTGACATTTATAATAAGTAACAATGCTATACTATTAAATTTAATCTGTATGACTGTTGTGTGATGAACTTTTTTATTTTGTTTTTCATTTTTCATGAAGTTAAATAGAAATGAATTCCGACGAGTATATGAATTTACCTCAATTTATTCCTGGTGAGTTTCTGTTAAAAATTTTATGTTTATGAGCTGGTGGCTTGAATTTGATTAAGTAATACTACATGGGGAGCTTATCAATTGCCATGGACAAGTCAGAATAATACAGAGTTTAATGAAATCAAAATGTCACATAAAGCCATTTAATTTTGGTTGATTTAAAAATCGCTCTTTTAATGTAGTATTTATTTAGTATGATAGTTGGATTTACTTGCACAGTTAAATTATCTATTATTTTCTAGTAGTTGACATAATTTTGGTGAGTTATTTATTTCCATGTAATATTGAACATCAATTTATTTTTTATTTTATCAGTTATCAATTTAAATTCTATAATTTTTCAATAATAACTGGTATAAATTTCATCGAGCGACTTCTTTATTATTGTGTAATTGGTGAATACAAATTATAATTATCTGGCTTAGCATTTATCTTTGAAGTATGATTAAAGAAATGAGATTAGATTCAATACTTTAAGAATAAAAGAAAAGTTATTTCTTGTTTCCAATTAATTAATAGTTCTGAAAGGTTGGCTGTTCCTGTCAAAAAAAGGATTTTGGAAATTGTATTTTTAATTTTTCTTGGTTATATTAAACCGTAACTTTGATTAAGTGTTTTTTAGGATATTGGAGATTGAATGCATAAGAATTTTATATATTTTTATTGTATGCGTATATCTTTAGAGGCAGAGATGTAGTTATATGTACACACATTTATTCACCGAAAAATCCTCATTTTGTACGTAGCTTATGGAATGTTTAAATTAAATGAGAAACATACTGATGAGTTATAATGTTTATTTATTTCTTCACATTTTCTTCTTAAAGATAAGATCCATCACAGAGTTTGTATTAAAGGGATGCTAGACTATTTTGAAAAATAAAAGTTCTTGTGCATTACAGCTCCATAAGCGTGTTGATACAATCATAAGTGATTCTGCTAGTTATGATTACATCATTTTTAACGATTGATACTTAAAATATTGCTCATGTTTTTCAATTATTATTAAATCAGATTGTTTTAATTTGGAGAAAAAAAAAATGACAATTTATGATGATTAAAAAACTTTGTGTCTTTCACCTTTGGGTAGTGTCACCATATAGGTCAAGGACCCCTTAGGGGTTAGTTTTTTCAATTGAAATAGCAGAAGTATATCTACCTGAATTTATAATTATGTTAATGATGCCAAAAAAGAATACTTCTTTTTGAAAGATTATTTTTATTATAGCTTTACACAGTTCACAGCTATCGACTTCTACCTCTAAAGTGATACACTATCCTCCTAACGAGTCCTTGACCTATGTGTTAGGGACATACCAAGTAGGAGCCTTTTTTTTAGAGGTTGTTTATACTTTATTTTAAAGATAGTATGTTTAGAAATCTACAGTTATTAATTCATAGGAAATATGCATATTCCATTTATTCAATTTTATGGTGAGGATAAAAATGATCTAGTTAGCTCCAGCTTTTCCTATTTGATGATATGATTATTAAAATTGATATGAATTACACTATAGATATTTGTGATGTCAGCACCTGGACCTGGGCTATAATATACCATTAGCAAGATAAATATAGTGTAACTCGATATCTACTTAATTCTTAGTAGTGACCACCTGGAACTTTAATTAATTTATTTTATAGTCCAAGAGTAGATTGACTCTTAATATTATATCAAGCAAGAACTTTTGGAAAGCTTAATTATACCAAGCTTTACAAGAATATAATATAGTTAAAATATGTACCCCAATACTTAGTGCCCAAAATATTTTGAAATTGCGATTTCAAATAGATAAAATGAGTAATTAATATTTTTTTTTTAAATCTATTGCAAATAATGCTATGGTCACAAATTTACAATTTTCCACAATCACAACAAAATTGAAGCTCTTTTAAGGCACACCGTTTGTTCAACAAATTAAGTGCAGCGGAATAGCTGTCCAATAATCTAAAGGGGATGTTATAGTGTATTATTAAGTAATGGGTTACATATTTCCACTTGGCACTTAATATTATAAAGATGTTGAAAATGTTTAAGCTTGACATTACTATATCAAGTTTTTGCACGTCGGCACCTGGACTATTATTTATATTGATAAACATTCATATTTTCCTCTATGTTGTTCTTACTACGTCTGATATTTAAAAAAATAAAAAGTTTTCTCTATCAAAGCAAAGACAATTATGCGGGCTGTATAGGACTTCAATGGAAGTCTTAAGCCAAAAAATATGATAATGTATATTGCAAATTTAATCAAACTTACCTGATGCCATATTTTCCACTTATAATATATGTTGTTAATCAATGGAAAAATTAATTATTCATGATGCACTTTTTCTTGTTCTGGTTTCAGTTTAATACTGGGATTTATTTCCTGGTCCTTACTACCCATTATTAAGAGTTTGATGCATTGTGGGTGTGCACCACTGACCACAGTATAAGTTTTTTTTGTCTATAAGAGGACTTGCAAAAACTTTAAACTAATTCAGTGACTCAGTTTATATTTACTTATATAATTGACCTGTTGTTCACTAATTAGCATACATGTGAAAATACAACTAAATCATGATTAGAGGCGATTGCTATCATTTATTCCTAGTCTTCAGATTATTAAAATTAAATCTAAATATGATAAAAAATTATATTAATTTCCAAATAGGGGAGGGCACTGTGTATTTTAAAGAAAATAAGCATCCTGAAGACGAAGGACTTTGAAACATCGATGAATGTATTAAGGAAATGTTTTTTTAATAATAAAGATAATTGTCACGGGAAGTTGTTGTTTCACAAATAATTAAATCATAAGATAACATGTTGAAAATAATGAGTTATTCTTTAATTTAGTTTATTATTGTATTTTATGAACATTAAATATATAATTCATGTTTTGTAGAAAAAAAAATTAACTATTATTTCTAGGGATAAAAATATATTACTTAACTTTTTGTTAAGAATTTTTAAAGATTTTCATTGCAATTTTCTCCTCCTCTCCCACACTCCAGTGAAATAAATTTGGTTTATATCAATCTATTCATGAAGGCTTGTAATAAAGCATTTTTTAAAAACATTTCATTCTATGCTACAGTGTTTTTTTTTCTTGTTTTGTTTTTTAATGAATAGAATAGCCTTTATTACATTACATGACATTATTGATTGTTGACATTACAGACAGCACAAAAACGTTTTTCTACATATGATGAATAATACATTAAAATTAAATATAAATGATTAAAATATTACACGTTTAAAACAAAATAATTTATAAATTTTCCTCAATAATTCAATTTGAATTATACTGTTTTTTAAATTTTTCAATGTAGATTTTCCCAATTTCTTTAGTTCTAAGAAGTGTTAATCCTGGTTTTCATTTCATTTAAATAATTTGGTTTGTTTATTAGATTCAATGAATATTTCTGTTTTGTTTTTTTAAATAGTAATCATCATTTTTCGATAATGTTTCTGCTATTATCTTATTCATTTAAATATTAGAACAATTTATAGTGCTATGCAACATCTATCTGTCATACACAGGTTAGTCCTAGAATCTGTATCGTATATCTATACAATCATTATCTATATGTCTGTTACTATAAAAATCTTAGTTAATAATAGTTATTGAAATTTACAACCGTTTTTACTATATATTTAGTTAATACGCTGATACAAATTAATATGGCACAATTATGACTTGTGGAGAAACTACCCAGTGGTGGCAATCTTATGACTGTTCTTGAAGATCTAAAAGCCTTGTTCTTTTCAGATACTTCCGACGTTTATTAGAAAGTAAGGTTATAAAAAAGTGAGTGTGGAGTTTATTATTTTTGTAACTAAGCGATCAGCAGTTTATTTCAGGACAGCTCTACCATATAGAGGATATTACAATCTTTATGAATAATTTTTTATTGTTGCATAGTAAGGAGCATTAAGGATATTTCAAAGAATATTGTATTTTAAGGATTGCATTCAGGAGGAATTTGATAGTTTCATGGATTAACATCTTAACCTTCTAGAGGGTGTTGTAGTACAATGTATCCTAGATACTGGCTTTTCTTAATTTCTTTGATCTGGTTAAAGAAAATACTTGTCTACCTGAACAGGTTATGGGGAAAGGATATTGAAAATACAGAGAATTAATTAAGTTCGAAGAGATTATTATAACAAGAAATCCTGCATGCAAGGAAGAGGATAGAGTAACTTTAACTTAGTATACAAAAGTGAGATATGGGTATGTTAGGAGCTCCAATGTTGAATTTACATCTGTTTAAAGCTCTTCAATGTCACATGGTGGTCAAGAGACCGTCTCCTACTGGTGCTGGTACTGGTAAACGTAAAGGTGGAGGTACAAAGTCAAGCAAGTAGGCCTAGTGGTCCTTTTTGCCTACCCCGGAGGTGATCACCAATAGAGAAAGCCTATTTATCCTCCATGTCGAACCTTCTGGTTTTCCTGATGAAGTTCAGAAGGGACGTCCATTCAATGGAGGGAGCCTCTTGTTCTAGGATTCTGTCAGATCCAAGCAGTCTTTATGTTAATGACGTATATCTATTGCACTCAGCTATGTAGTGTAGAGCTGTTTCTGGTGCCTGCCTACAGGAGTCACAGATCTTTAAGTGTCTTTTAAGCCTGCAGTGACCTGTAAGTACTCCGATAAGCAGTCTGAGTTCTTTTCTGTGGAGGTCTAGATTTGTAGTATTAGTAACTTGTCTGAGGCCTACGCACTCCCTCCTCTCCTTTCAAGCTTTTTCCTTGTCCAGTTGTGGACCTTTTTCTGCTGATATCTTTTAGAGATGCTTAACGAAGGTTCTGGGCCCAAGATAGGTGTTAAGTATAGAAGGACTTCTAAAGCCTTGGCAGGTGTGATACCAAATGTTCCTGTAATGTTCATGCATGCCATCCTTTGAATGCGGCTGAGCCTTCGAACATGGGAGGGCCTATTCAGGGCTGTGTATATCCAGTGCATGACCCTAGATTTGAAAACCCAGGTGCTGCCCACAGCGCGTCTAACAATCAAATGAGGGCTACAGTTTAGTTTGGAATCCAAAATAATACCGAGGTATTTGATATGTTGACTTAGTTGGAGGTGTTTGCCAAAAAAGGTTGGAGTCTTAAAAGCGGCCAGCTTCCGTTTCTTAGTAAAGAGAATTGACTCGGTCTCAGTTTGATTTACTGAAATTCTCATTTCATTATACCAAGTCTGAACAATATTGCATGCTCTCAGAGATGGTGGTAACAAACTTACCTGTTATGAGGATCACTCCATCATCTGTGAACGCCTGGACAGAGAATCCAGCATCCTCTTCTTCTTTCATCCCCTCCTTAGTGCCATCAAAGTGGAGGAACGGCCTCGGCCCATCTCGCCCACTGATCTCTGTCACTAGCCCTTCTCATATGCACCGTCGTGCTGCCTCTGGCTCAACCAAGCCTCTCCAGATAGTTGTGATACATCATCCTGGGTCTGCCTCTAGGTCGTCTTCCCTCTGGTTTTGCTTCCAAGAGCCATTTAGCCTTTTGGTTATCGCCCATCCTGTAAACATGGCCAAACCATTTCAGTTGGCATTCTTCTATCATTTCTTTTACTGGTCTTACATTCAGTTCCTCTCTTATTCTCTCATTTCTCCAGCAGTCTCTTCTTGTTTTGCCAAGTATTCTCCTAAGGTACCTCATTTCTATGGCCGTTACTTTGCTCACGTGTTTATCAAGGACGGTCCAGCTCTCCGCACCATATAGGAGGACAGGCAGAAATAATGTTTTAAATAAAGCTATTTTGGTTTCTTTTGTTATCTCCTGTTTCAATATTGTAGTGCAGATGGACTAGAACACACCATTAGCCTTCTTGACTCTATGTAGAACCTCTTGGTCTATTCTCCCATCTCTGCTGAAAATTGTGCCCAGGTTCTGGAAATTATCTACCTTCTCTAGCGGCTCATTATTGCATGAAATATGAATTGCATCTTCCACGTCTCGGCCGATTACCATCACCTTACTTTTAATAGGATTTATTTCCATTCCTTTCCTCTGGAGCTCTTCCGACCATTCATCGACAGCCACCTGGAGCCTTTCCTGGGTGTCAGCAATCAGGACCACATCATCCGCATATAGGAGAGCTTGTGCCTTCAAATCCAGGAATGCCAAAAATAACTTTCTTCCTCTATCCCACGCTTTCTCAACAACCATTCGTAGTGAGAAAATATGGTCCTGGGTTTGTCTCCCTGGTCTAAAGCCAGCCTGCTCCTCTTCCAGACCATGTTCCAACAATCTCCTGAGCCTCTGTTCCAGTATTCTTGTATATAATTTATATACTACAGAGGATAGGTATATTGGCCTATAATTCTCACACTTTGTCTGGTTACGTTTCTTTAAAATCGGAATTGTAATATTATTTTCCCAGTCATGTGGTATTATCTTTTCCGACCAAATCTTTTGAAAGAGGTTCTGTATACATTTGATCATTTCTTCTCCGCCATATTTTATGAATTCTGGTGCTATACTATCTCTTCGTGCTGCTTTGCCCAGTTTTATTTTATCCATAGCCAAAATAACCTCATCTTCTTCTGTGACATCATCATCACTGTTCTCCACCTGGTTCTCGCAGATTCTAAATCTTCTACGGCCATCATGTTGATGATATTGTCTGTTTTCCTGGAGGGAAAATGCATCCTGATAATGCTTATGCCATACTTTAAGAATTTCATTTTCTTGTGACATCAAATTACCGTTATCTTGGACACTTCGAACCGGTTTCCTTTCTTTCCTCTTAGTCCATTTAGAGTGCTCCAGAATTTCCTTGGATTTTCTTCGAAGTTAGTTTGGATCTCCTTTCCAAATTCCTCCCAAGATCTTGCCTTGGCTTCTCTGACAAGTTGCTTGGCAATGTTTCTCTGTCTGAGGTATTCATCCCAACAAGCTTGGGATTTATTCTGCCTGGGTAGACGCCATGCTACTTTCTTATCTTTTCTCGCTTTTTGCACTTCATCATTCCACCATCTAGTACTTTTGGTCTGAGACTTAATTTTCTTAATACCATATGCCTCTGTTGAACAAGAAAGAATGATTCTTTTGATCTGAAGCCATAAATCATCGAGAACCATGTCATAATTGACTTCTTGTAAGTTAGTCAGCAGCACCTCTCTATAACTTTTAATTACTTCTGGATATCTGAACTTTTTGGCCGCAATTCGTTCATATGTTTTGCAGTGTTTCTTCCGCAGCTTAGTAATTTTGGTATCAGCAACAACCAGGCGGTGATCTGTGCCTAACTCTGCTCCTGTAATGGCTTTTATATCCGTGAAATATCTGCGCATCCCTCTGTCATAGATATTGTAATCTATTACGCTTTTGGCTTCCCTTCCTCCCGCTTTAAAAGTAATTTTATGTATTGACTTATATTTAAAGTGGGAATTTCCAATAAGCAAATCATTCTCTATGCAGAACTCTATCAATCTCTGGCCATTATCATTTTTAATTTCTTCTCCACCCCATAAACCTATTACTTCATTCAAATCAGGCATTCAAATCTCCGCAGATAACAACGATTCTGTTCTCAACACAGCCTTTATCAACAGACTTCTGCAAGTCTTCATGAAACTGGTCCTTATCAGCGACCGGTGAGTCTTCCGTAGGAGCATAAATAAATTTAATTATTGAGGTTTTGCCAATAGTGAGTTGGATGTTGGCTAATATGATGCAGGGTGACACAGCTTCCCAGCTTTCTATCCTGTCAAACAATTCATCCCTCATAGCAAACGCCACTCCACCTTTGGCCCTTTCTCTCATATTTACTCCAGAGTAAATCATCGTGAATCCATTAGTCAATCTCGTAACACCATTTCCTTTCTTCTTAGTTTCACTGAGGCCTATAATGTCCACTTTGTATTTTTTAATTTCGCCAACAAGTTCGATCTCTTTACCAGAGAGTGACTTAATGTTCCAAATGCCTAATCAAATATCCTTATCCATGCCGCATCGGTTACCAGTAGGCTGTCCAGATCCAACGCTATTTAATCGTCTTTGAATCGGTTATACTTTGGGTGGGTGATTGACCCAAGCCCCAAAGGCCCCTTTACCTTGGGACAACAGGGTCCTCTTTATATCGGGAACAGGAAACCCTAGATGGATTGCCTTCACCACGGCTTGGAGCTCCACCTGCCCCTTCGCAGTACATCAGCCGTTCTGCTGGTCTTCAGCTCCGCCTGATGGTGTCTGATCATGGACCCAGCCAACTGTCTTCGGCTGTGTGCCAGTACTGGTGCTACTGCTGCCTCACACCAGGGATATTTATCGACCTCCCAGTCTCATAGAAAGGAGGATAGGCTAATAGGCCGAAAAGCTTTAGCGACACTATAATCCTCCTTACTATTCTTCGGAATAAAAGCTATTAAGGATTTCCTCCACGATTCTGGAATGTACCATCTCTTATATTCCTATTTATTTTATTCAGTATGTCATTTCGTAAATTGAAAATCTATTTACTAATTAGGTATATACTTTTTTGAACTTGTTATTTTATTGGTTTTATAATATGTAAGTAAATTTTTACAGATATAATTCTCAGCTACAATAAAACAATAGATGGAGTCGATACTGTCAATACCATTATGGCATTTTCTCAAAATATGAAAAGATGACCAATGGTGTTTAAAAATGCTCAAATCCTGTATTTGTTTAGAATGTCAGAGATTATGTTGCATTAAAGTTTTGTCACATTTCTCTTAGAAATATGGTACTACAAATAATGTAACCACGAATGCTTATAAGATCCGTAGTTTCGACATAGAGTGGATGTCTTCGGATTTTTGAAGAGAAAATATCCCACAGAAAGCAATCATGATGAAAACTATCAACCGAGAAGAAGAAAAGAAGATTTAACATGTTTTTAAGATTCAAAGACACTTCTGACATCTATTTAATGTCACCTGTTTACATGTAAAACAGCTGCTACTAATAAAACCATGAGTGTGTTGAGAAAATTATTTTAAATAAAATTAGCTCAATTTGTTTTTAAGTATGAATATGGATAATTATTTCTTTTTTTCTAGGAACTTATAGAATTTTTATATGTCTGAATAAAAATTGAATGATAATTGAAATTCATATATTTTAGTTTATCCTTTTAGTTATATAATAACCTTTAAATCAGTAAGAATATATTCTTTAGCCATAAAGCATTACATGAATATAAAATTTAAAAAATCAAAGTTTATACAGTTTGGAAGCAGAGAGAGAGAGAGAGTTACTTTATTACTCATACACCTGCTTGTTGTGTAAAAATGTAGACACCTGTTGAAAGGTGTAATACCTGCCTAAGTTAATTGGTAACTTGTACTTATAACTGTTGGTTGCGTAGATTAAATCACCATCCTACTGTTTTCCCACTTATCATGGCAGCTACAGTAGAAGGTTTGGTATTACTTGATTGGTGGACTTATTGAGATAGAAGTATTAGGTTGGAACATAAGCAATGTCTGCTCTCAGGGTATGAGGCAAATGAAAGAAAAACAAACTTTAACGATATTATTTTTATTCAAAATAACTTCTGTTAGTTTCAATACAATTCTTCCAATGCCCAAAAAGATTTTTTATTCCTCGAAGAACCTTTTTGTCTTTTAATCAATAAACTCTTCTTCTCTAATAGCACTAAAACCCATGAAGAGACCTGGCTTCCTTCAACAGCAACCGCCATATGTCCCTATTGTGTGCCATTGCCATCCAGTTTCGTACGTTCAAATATCCTCTTGCTTCCACAATTGCCACACAATCTGCCCAACTCTGCGACGACTAAAAAGGAGCTCTGTCAGAATCCTCTTAGGAGGTAAATCGTCAGCCATTCTTGCGAGATGTCCTGCCCATCTGAGCCTTCAATGAAGTGGAGAAATGAAAATTTTATCTTGTTATCATTTTGGAATATATTTTTTTTTTTAAATGTGTCAAGCGCTCTGAAAAAATGGTAGTCAGATGGATCTGGTGGAACTTTAATTTTCACATCATGTAATGTAGTATGTTTGTCAAGTTAACTTTAAAAAAATTTAAGATGATTGAAAAAAACTATTTTATGCATTGGGAGAAATGTAAACTATTTTGTGCATTGAAAGAAATGTTTTGAAGCTAACAGAAATTATTTTGAATAAAAATAATGCCGTTAAAGTTTGTTTTCTTTCATTTCCTCTTACCCTAGGAACTGACATTTAAAAGAAATAAACTTTACTTGTGTAAATTAATAATAACTAAATATAAGTGACACTTCAACTAATTTTATTAGTAATCAATGGACCGAATTTTAAATACTATTTTATTTCAGTAGGTTTCAGTTTTTTATAATGCAAAGACTGAAGGAAATCAAATAGTATTATCATTTCGGTTGTGTATTGAAACATGAGCTACAGCATTAAGAGTGAAAAAACAAAACACGAGGAAAATTAGATGTCTTTACCAATTAATTCAGGCATTACAAACTCTGAAGGTGGACTTTATATCGTTTAGTTTAAAACTACAACTGTGCAATTTTTATCGCTTTAAATTAAAAACAGTAAGGAATAAATTATATTACCTTGAAATTATTGAAAGAGGGTAGTTAATTTTATTTCACCTGCAGACACCTTTGTATACCTATCATCAATAGAAAATTTAATCATCAAATGTGAGCCAAACTAATCTGTATGTTATTGTTTATTTTAAATTTTATGGATAGATAATCGTTATTTACTATAGTTAGTACCTTAGGGTTTGATTTATTATGTTATAATAATTTCATGAGTATGTAGGTCCATTTAACAACTATCTCATTCCAACATAACTTAATTATCTGGATTTATTTTTTTTACCAGCGTATTAATTTGTATGGAAACCATCGTTTTAGAAGAGGATAGTGAGGGGGCGGTCATATTAAACAAAAAAATTTTACTTACGTACTTCACGGTTGACCATATGTAGAGGCTATAAGCCTCTTATTTTTGCGAATTTAGGCCCCAACCTCAACTCAAAAGGATCCGTTGGGAGTTTGGCAATTTCTTGAGTGAGGAAAGTCGACAGTTATGATCCAATTAAAGCAGTAATAATAATATTGTAAGTTACAACTCACAACAATGGTCGGCCATTAAATACGTAAGTACTCAAAAATAGTTTAAAACTATTTTTAAAGAAGTGTTTGTGTCATAACTTTTAACAACTTTACCGTCTCAGGATATCTATTGATAGGTTTTTGCGACATAATGGGAAAACTTGTATTCCTTTCAAAAGATTTGTTCAAAGCCCAAATAGTCAATTGCTTAAGAAAGAAAAAACGAATAACTGATTTATATATTTTATGAGTTCTCGTGTACCATTTACATGTTAGCTTACTTATTCCCGATTTCGTATAATGTTTTGTTACCAATTTGAAAGTGCAGTTATTTAGTGATCATTTTTTCACACTCAATGACGTATGTGTGTAATGACGTATGGGAGATTCTCCCAAAAATGGGCATTTTGAATGTTGAAATTTCATTGAATTAAATGTTACTAATTCAATGGTTTTTCCACCAAAATCGTTTCTTGGCATGCTCACTAACACTTAGCCACCAAATTTCATCCATAGAAGTTTTTTGTCTTGTCTCAAATATAGAGATTTTACTTGAAAATATATTTTTTTTTACTTCAAACAAAAAATAATATATGTACTTTTATCTTTGGAACTATCAATTTTTGCTTGATATTTCGGATTTCCTCCTTAAATAGTAGATTTTGGTCCACATGGTCTGTCTAAAATTAATTTATAAGTTATTTTTAGTAAAAGATAAAATAATAACTTTTTTGATACATAGTTACAAAATGATGTTAAGTGACAAAGGAATGAGGGGAATGAACGGACACACCACAAAGTACTTTCCATCATAGGGCTCTAAAGCTAGTGATTGTTAATTAAAACAACAAAAAGTAGTAGATACACGTTAGGCGGGAATTGCCTGGGTGAAATAATGAACTTAACGAGTGCAAGACTGGCAGGGAATTCAAATTTTGACAGAGTAATAAGAATTGGTCTGTGGGACAGAGATAAAATGAGTCGTGGATAACTAGCATATTGCATTTGAGGATTTTTTTTCCTTACCTTAAAAGGTCTTCAAACTGGTACAAATATCATCATGCAAAATCTAGCCTAGACGTGTCAATGTCTGTCCTTTCATAAATTGTTAAAAGTAACAAATCGCGACCTCGGACAGGCCTAAGGAAAGAGAATTGGGTGGTTTATGATCAATTACAATAATGATGTTTAGCGATTTTGAGATTAAAAAATGAATACAGTAGTCGGCTATGGCATATATTGTCATTAAAATTGATCCAGCCAAAAATTGTTGATGTGATCCACACCAGGAACATTGGACACAAATTGCCCATTTTTGGAATAATCATCCATATATACACGAATACATATTTATATCCTGTTGGAAAAGTAAGGAAGTGATTAATTATTCTAATTAAATTTACGCGACATAATATAACACTATCCATTCCCTTTCTCAGGTTTTTTGGTAACTATGGTTGCTGGATAAGACCACAGTTTTCGATATTGTTAAGTATTTACACCAATTTAAAAAAATTGACTTTCAATCTGTCACTATAACTTGTTTTATCATGCCTTAGTACTTAGTAGTTGAAATTATGAAGGAAGAAGTATCTGGAGAAGTAAACTTATTTATAAAAACAAATTGTTTCGTTCATTAATTTGTTACGAATAGTAATTTTTGGTAATGACGTTGCGTGGTATATGTTTCTCATTGCTAATACATTACCTAAGGAACGTGAAGTCTTAGTTTAGTAAAGCGACTGAAGCAGTAGAATTAGACCATCTGAGGTCTCTACTAGTATCGCGCATGCCTTGCTGCGATCGATTTTGGGAGATTACTGATAGGAAGAGGAATCCAGTGCAACAGGAGATCTGGGACTCGTGTATAATGACCGAATTATCAAAACTCTTGTAAAGATCGTAATATATCTCTATTCTTTTTTCTTTCTGATCATTTGTAATCTGATCTTGATTGCGAATGTAATCGGAGAAATAGCGGAGGTCAGTTTCCCTTTTATTCGAATTGGTACCTTAAATTGTTGAAATTTCTTATTTTGTGTGATATGTGATGCATATTTTTGCCATAGAATTCGTATATATTTTAAATAATTAGTAAGTTTATTTACGTCCTCACGTTAGATTTATATTTTATGAAATCCTGTGTCCATAGGTCACAGGAAATTATTTCATGAGTTATTTCTATGCTTTCACTGCTTCATTCAAATGTCTAAAAACTTAATTTTATCCTGCTTTGAATATTTAACATTTACTGTATGATCTGCTGTCATAATTAGTTCCCAATGAATTATCTTGTCAATAAGAAATTTTATTTATTGCTAGTTGTAAATTGGAGTTGTTTTCAACTATAATAAAATAAATTTTAGTTGTTTGTTTTCTCGAATTCCATTTTGTAATATATCAGTCACATTGGATTTGTCTCTACTAATTAAAGCAAATAAGTCTTTTAATTAAATTGGTACATCTCATAATAATTATCAGCTTTCAATTGAATAATTGAATATCAGAATATTGAATAATTATTGCTAAAAATTACCATTTTATAGATGAGTGGTGTGGGGACAGTATTGGAAGTGAAGAAGATTTAATAACTGACTATATAGGGAGTGAAGAAATGAGCGAGAAACAAGGTGCTTCGGGTCCGTCACCCCTTGTTCCTACAATAAGTGTGACCCCTCATTCACCTGCAGGAAAACATTATCCTATACTTGGTAACTATTATTATTATTTATTTATTTTATTTTTTCTGTTCATTGAGTATTGAATATTAATTAGCGAGTGCGAAAACTCAAAAAACAGACAATTGGAAGATTCCTCAACAGTTTAGAGTTGTAGTTACATTTCGCCAATTCAGGCATCATCATGACTATAAGATCACATAAATGTAGACCAGTGATAGCACATCCTGCTTCAAAAGCCTTAAAAAGATTAACCAAATAATGTAGTATATCTCGCCCAAACAGTTCAACATATACTGAAGGAATATGTTGAACTGTTTTGGAATGATATACTATCTTATTTGTTTAGACTTTTGAAGCGGGATGTGTTATCACTGGTCTACGTTTATGTGATCTTATGTGTTTCATTTCTGATGATGGCTTTGGAAAGCATTGACAGGTTAGTTATTTACTGCAATTTGAGTAACTAATTGCTGAATAACTTAAATAAGGTTATATGGTAAAAATATGAATAAGATAAGTTATTTACTGCAATTTGAGTAACTGACTACAACTACCGAATAAATAACTGGTAAAACTTCATTTTATGTTGAATTGTTTTGAAGTGATGTGCAATTTTATTTGTTAAGTCTTTTTTTAGATTGTTGAAGCGAGATGTGCTATCAATGATCTGCATTTATGTGATCTTATGTTTTGCAGTCCTGATGATGCCTTGGCGAAACGTTAACACATTAGTTGGCACAGCTTCCATTTAAAATTCAGCCTCTTTATCAGTAGCATTTGCCGCACTACCGCTCTCTAGCGCCATTTGTGTTAACTTACTGCTTTATATTCAATTCAATTAAAATTATTACTCCTTTAATTAGATATTATTTAAAATTATTAGTGCTGTCGACTTCTGGTGGTCTGGGGAAGTTTTACTTAAAGCAGTAATAATTTAAATTACAGCAAGGGCCCAACCTCAGCTGAAAAGGATCTGTTGGGGGTCTATATATCTCTTGAGCTAGCAGAAGTCAACAGCTGTTATCTAATTAAAGCAGTTCATTCAAATTACAGTAAGGTCCCAACCACAACTGAAAAGGGTATATTATGATTTTGTTTATCTCTTGAACAAGCCTAGTGAACAGAAGTCGTCAGCACTAATAATTTTAAATAATATCTAATTAAAGGAGTAATAATTCTGATGTGTAAAAATTTTCAGTTGAATTAGTTAGCAAAATTTAGCAGTTTGCTAACTAATAACTTTAACTAAACTAAATTTTGCTAACTAATTCAACTGAAGATATACTACATTATTTGGTTAATCTTTTTAAAACTTTTGAAGCGGGATGTACTATCACTGGTCTACATTTATGTGATCTTATAGTCCTGATGATGCCTGAATTGGCGAAATGTAACTACAACTCTAAACTGTTGAGGAATTTTCCAATTATAACATCCAATTGTCTCTTTTTTGAGTTTTCGCACTCGTTAATTAATATTCAATACTCAATGAATGGTAAGGCGACTACTTACGAATCCTTACCATGAATACGGCGACCGCTAATGGTAAAAAAGCTGCATTGTAAAGTTGTACCTACTAACCTGTTAACATTTCGCCAAGGCATCATCAGGACTGAAAAACATAAGATCACATAAATGCAGATCAGTGATAGCACATCTCGCTTCAACAACCTAAAAAAAGACTAAAGAAATAAAATTGTACATCACTCCAAAACAATTCAACATAAATTGAAGATATACTCATTATATCTTTGTGCCATAAGTCTATATGATTACCTTTCTATATTGTATTATATTTTCCAGTAGCCCCTTTAGCTTTATTAATTAAAATAGTATAGGAAGTGGAAGAAAAAAGCAATTTCTTTTTTTTTTAGTGCCTAAAACTCTCCAGGTTCAAAATTAAAAGTGTGTAATCCTCATTATAACATTTTTTTTTCGACATTTGTAACGAGAATCACACATTTTTAATTTTTAACCTTGAGACATTTAGGTCTTTTAACCCTTTGTAGGGTATTACCAATATATTTATTCTTTTAGGTATCTAATATTTAGTTTTTGTGTTCTTTTTACGAAAAAAAAAATGTTTACTAGGAAATAATACACTGGTACAACATATGTACCAGTGCCCGTTTGCAGAAGCATTATTTTACGAGGTCACTGGTACATTTCGTGTACCACAACTGTGTAGATGAGTTTAAAATTCATCATTTTTGTTTTTGAAAATAAATAAACGTTTCAAATTTATAAAAATGTATTTATTTACAATGCTAATAGTATTTTGGACTTCTTTGAACTAAATTACAAGTAAAATATAACTTATTTGAAATTATATATAGATTATAAATTATATAGAAACAGTTATATTATATAGAAATAATATTAATTACATTATAGTACTTTGGAATGACAATAAAATAAAAAAAATTACCAAGATTCACCTAAGTTGTTTTAACCAAATAGTGTCAATTTCTCCAATCATATTGAAATGTTATCCTTTCGACAAGGAGCGGAGTAGCTCAGTGGTAAGGCACTGTGTTACAATACTCCCGGTCCCGGGTTCGTGACCGTCTGTGGCAGATAATTATTTATTCTGTTATCAGCCGTGGATCGACCCTGTGGGGTCGGGAGACCTTCCTGGGGCACACCCAGCCCCTATAAAGTGGGTACTCTTAATTGGGATAAAAACCTGGCGGTTAAGCGTGATCTCGGCCAAATCACCTCCTTACACAACCGTTGACTTAGAAACAGTACGGTCCTTACCAAGTACTGAACCCAAGACCCTTCATGGGTTGTAGTGGTACAGGATTTTTTTTTTTTTTTTTTTTTTTTTTTTTTTATCCTTTCGACAAATTTAATATGAAACAATGGCTTAGAATAACATTACTATATTTTTTTTTTAATAGAGTAAGATAATTAAAATGATTGTACACTTAAGAGTTTTAATTTTATGAGAGAAACAATGTAGAAAGTCGTAGTTTGAAGACAAATGCTTGACGGTCACTGGTACAAGCATTGTACCAATCTTTCTCTACCGGCTATTTCGGTGGTGGTGGAATCCATAACATATTTTTCTAGTCTTGCTGCCATCTATTATATCCCAATGAAACTATTTACAAAATTCTAATTGACGTATTTGGCTCTGGTACAGCATGTGTACCAGAGTTCCATAAAGGGTTAATAACCTTCTTCTTTTTTTTCTTCAACTGCTAGAAAATCCTAAGGACTTGAGCTCATCTACATGACAATTATCCAGGCCTGTTTTGAATTTAAACAAGACATCAGATTCTTCGCTAATCCAATCCCTTCAATACAAAATCCTTTGTTAGATCCTTATTAGGTTACAAATGAATTAATACAATTATCTTAATATTACATATGTTAATGGTTTGGTGAAATATATACATCTTTCTTTCCACCATGATGATGATGTTTTGCTACTACGTCCCAAGTTTGGTCTGATCCCAAATAGATCTACAGTCATCTCTGTTAAATGTTGTTGCTGTTGTTAAAAGTCAATTTCTCATATCAAGCAGACTTTGGATGACCATTGAAATTTAATTGAGGCTTGATTGAGATTGAGATTTAATTGAGGCCGGAACTAGGCTTTTTTTGCAGGTTGGCAAGCTTAGTTTTACTGTCCCTTCCTTTACCCTCCCTCTCCCAAAAAAACAGTTTTATAACAGTATTTTGGTACCTAATATATTTCAAAATAAATATCACCTCATAACATTAACTCATTTTATTGACTAAGGTCAAAACAAATAAAATTAAAAAAAAACATTATTAATTATTGTGCAGATACTAACATTAAAATTTCACTTTCCGAGCTTGCTTTTTTTTTTTACAGCAAAAATGATTTTGATCTGATCATAATTTATGGAAGCAGCTCGTTTATGCTCTATGGGGGATTATACTCAGATATTTCATCTTTGTTGAGTAATCTTGCTCCTCAAATAGTTTTTGATTATTTTCAGCCTGCTGGAACTCCTTTCTTTAGAGGAAACTGTGATGGTAAGGAATGTTCTAAGCTTGAGATACCTCTCTACCAGTTTATTTTTATAAATTAAACCTAATCTGAACAATGCAGTGGCATCTTTCATGCCTCTCACTATTGCCAGCACAAGGTATTGAAACTTTCAATTTCAAAAATAAATTCTTCTATCTATGACAATTACTATTATTAAAATTGAGCAGAAACAAACATTTTTTATTTTACCTAAAAATCAAATTTTGCTCAAATTTGGCCCCTAAATTCTTCCAGCCGGGACCAGTGCCCCAATTGTTTCCCCCTTCCCCTAGTTCCGGACATGGTTTAATTAAATTACAACCTGATCCAATTCATTACACAGATGGTTCAGCTCAGTACTGCTTCTTCTTCATGTTTCATGCTTGTATATACCACCATAAATCCAGTGAAGAACATTCCCCTCAAATGTTTGAAGGAACTGCTCATTCCCTTCGGTCAATGTCACACTTATGGCCAGGAACAGGCCTTTTCAGAATTTTATATTTTCTTCTCTTTGAGATTAGGGAATTTTTCTTTACAAGTGGCTTTGAAAGATATATTAGCATCTGTTCATAACCAATATTAGTCTCTCTGTTTTCACTTCTATATTACACATTGTTATTGAGGTGATTCCCAAATATATAAATTCCTCAACTTGATTAATCATGCTGACCAATTTGTCAAGATTATCTATCCTTTAGTGATTTTGGAGAGACAGTGTAGACATGTACTTTGTTTTTCTAGAGTTCTTTCCACTGTAAACTGCAATATCCCTCAAATAAATCCATTAGTATGTCACCTCTCCTCCAAGCCATCTGGTAAGACCTCTTAACATGGTATAGCAATTGTTGAAATGCTACAAATTTGTATCCTCTCCCCATTTAAAATTCATATCATATAAATCAGCCATCCATGTACTTGATATATATTGTGTATGTAGTTGTGGATTTAAATATAAAATACAAATTTCTTTTGTATTGGAACATTGGATTTTGGTAATTATTATGATTATAAGGCTTACCTTGCAGCCAGTCACTCGAGAGACCAGGAGCACTAAGTATGAAGCGGATGGTGCGAAATCAAAATGCCTGTAAAATCATCAATTCCTATAACTGTTTGTGGGAGAGATTTCTTTCCTTAATATTCTTTCTCTTGAACAATGTTTTAGTTATATCATTTTCTATATACAAAATTTTGTATTTTAATTTAAGAACTCTATGAAGTACTGCTATAGTATAAGTATTATCTCTGAAATACTGTTAATAATCACTAAATCCTACATTATTGTTTGTTAATGTATGTTGTTTGATTTTCATGTTTTAGAAGACAATCTACAGCAGCTGCATTACATCCATGAAAGTGTTCAGCAGATGAGAGAACTAATAGTCCAACCTGTAAGTAGTCAGGTATGTTTTTTCCTCATAGTTTTATTAATTATATCAAATTGGATAAGAAAGAAAAGGTCATTAATTATTTTTTTAATTTAATGAGGAGGGTATAACTATAACTGGGAACTCTGATCGTTAGTAATAATTGAGGCCACACACTACATCCTAAAACAGGCAGGCCACTCTGGCATATCTTAATATATACTCACAATAATATATATATATAATATGTATTATGTAGCGCTATTAATATATACTCTGGCAGCAATGTATTAATTGGCTATAAAAAATCATTGCCTGATTGAATCAGGCAGTCTAATTAAGATTATAGATAAAAACATATAACTATCAGTACAATAGATCAAAGGTCACACTGGAGTCTTCAGCAATGAAAGATCTGACACTTAGGCTCCTAATGATAGTTACCTTCCAATCTACTACTGCTTAGTGCCTTTGTCTTTTTTTATTAATTTATTAGAACAGTCTTAATTCAAGACTAGGTCAGATACTGGATATTTTTTGCCAAAAAGGACGTCCCCTGCACAAATAACTACCTCATACTACACTTAAAAACTATAAAAAGTACATATTACAAACTTACACAATTTTGGCAGAACACAGAACTTCTAAACTTACTGGTTTACTCTGTGGCGCTACAGACTGACGTGTTTCTTGATTTACTCAATAAGCCTTCACCAGATAACTCTATCTTGTCCAGTCGTTCGCCAGTTGCGGGTGTTCAGCTGGTTTCGGGTATCACAGATGATGCCATTAGCATCCTCCCATCTATGGCATGGCCTGCCTCTTCCTCTGGTTCAGTAGAGCCTTCTGTCAAGCAACTTTCTTGGAATCCCTTCTTCTGACATTCTGACAACGTATCCAGCCCAACACAGTCTTCCAAGCTTGATGAACCTCATCACATCAATATCCCTATACAGATCATATATCTCCCCGTTCTTCCTTTTCCAGTTCTCGCCGACCTTAATTTTCCAATTCTGCTCAAATTCTTCGAGGATCTCCTTCTCTTCTGTACTTGTAAGAGACCAGGTGATCCGTAAGTAAAAACAGGCCTGATGAGGATCTTGTAGAGAAGACATTCCATGTAGTGGGAGATGGCCGAACTTCTCAGGTATTTGCTGAGACCAAAATAACACCTGTTTGCCTTCACGATTTACTGGCTGGTTTCGAGGAATATCCCATTTCCACAATTTATGACAGATCCTTGGTATGTGAAATGATCTACATTCTGAAATGTAAATGGACCCATTACTACTGGTTTTCAAACTACTATCTCTCTTCCAGATCCTGCACAATTGTACTTGGTTTTCACCTGATTGACACTCATTTCCATAGCTTCTGCTGCTTCAGTCAACTTTAAGATTGCATTCTTGATGGACTCGAAAGATCGTGCAGCTAGGTCTAGGTCATCTGCAAAACCAAGTATATGTACCAGCCTTTTAAAGACGGTATCATTAGTTTGGACGGTATCATTCCCAAATCACGTGGTGCCTTTTCTAGAGCTAAGCACTGCATATAGTTTAGGTCTTTTTAAGACTGTTATAGGTACTCCAAAAGTCAATAAACTTGATGGGTTGTCATTTTGTATTCTTAGAATTTCTTCAGTATTATCCGGAGGTTTATCTCTCAGCTATCGGGAGAAGCTTGTGGTAAATAATTTTTGAAAGGACTTTCTTGGCACACTGAAGAAGTGAGATCCCATGTTAAATAGAGTAGTCCAGGATGTTTCCTTTCTTGCGCTGTGGATAAATAATGCCTTCTTCCACTGATCAGGCATCCTCTCTTCTTCCAAGATGGTGAGGATGATGTAGAGGACTCTCTGAAATTCATTACCACAGTGCTTAAGGAACTCAGCCAGAATCCCATCGTCTCCTTGAGCTTTATTGTCGTTCAACCTGTTAATGGCCTCAACGATATCATCACTTGTTGGTGGGTCTGGGGCTCAAAATTATCTTCAGCACTTGGGATTAGAATAGAATACAAGGAGAATTTTATTCTGGGCTAAGTCCTTTAAGATTAATTAATATTTCAATCTTTTCAATAAAAAAATAAGCAAACTAAAATTTTTGTCTTGAAAAGAATAATTAATGTGAACAAAAAAAAAAAAGAAAAATGAAATAGAGAAAATGGAAAATATAAAAATAATGGGCTGATTAGCAAAGTTGAAGCTAGTGCATTAAAAACTATTATTTACTTCTGATCTACATGTTAATCTTAAATTGAAATGTTGTAATTAGAGAGCATCCTTTTGGAAAAGGAGAGATTTGAATGAGGATAGAGAAAAGGCATGGCGGATATTAGAAGGAAAGGAATTCTAGAGGATAGAGGAGCGGGCAAATGTTTCGATTCTGTGGGAAGGGATATAGTGGTCAGAAAGGCGCAATCTTGTTTCCTAGGATTTCAATTTTAGGAGGCTGTAGATGTAGGAAGGGTGCTGGGTGATGATAATTTGATATAGGAAAGATCTGAGGAAATATTGTCTACGGTTGGAGAGGAAGAGCCACTTTAACTTGCAATAAAGGTGGGACACATGAGCCCGTCTCGAGGTACCGAAGACAAATCTTAAAAAGCAGTTCATGATGCGCTTCAATCTATCCTCGAGCATCCTCGGGAGGCTCTCGTATACCACACAGCCATAGTCAAGTGGGTTACAAGGGTATCCCACTGTTCGTTTGCTGTAACTTCTGGCATGTTTGCATTTACCTCCATTTCAGCCAGCTTCTGGCTATAACATTCGCTAACTTCTGTCTCCTTCAGCTTCGACATTTCTTCATCTCCATCTTCTTTCCTCTGATTTTTGGGCATTAGATGTCCTGCCTCTGATTCTGGACACCAACAGGTAATGATCTGTGTACATATTAGCGCCTCGATTGGACCTGTGCCTCCTATTGTTCAAAATATTATCTATTTGATTCACAGTATATTTGTCTGACGGGGTGCACCATATTCCCATGTCCGTTTTTAGCAATTAGGTCCTTAGATGCAGTGCAGTTAATAAGTATTCGGCCATTCTCATTTATGTCATCATGGAGACTGTGCATTCCTAGTTGGTCTGAAGACTTGCTCCTTACCAATTGTTGCATTTTAATCCCCCATGACCACCTTTATATCGCTCTTGGGGCAGCTATCGAGGTTCCTGTCTAACTGATCATAGAACACTTCCTTCTTATCATCAGGCGATATTTCACTGGGAGCTTAGCAGCTGAGGAGAGGATAATTATAGAATTTTCCTCTCAACCGTAAGATGTTAATCCATGGCTAATAAGGCTCACTGACTTAAAATCTATTATCAGATTTCTGGATCTTTCCCTCACTACGAAGCCCATTCCAGACACATGCAAGCCCGAAGCCCAACCCTCCTTTCTCAACCTAGGCTTGGGACAAGGCCACGGTGGTTACATCTAAAAGATGTATGGTTAGATCTAAAAGATGCAACTGCGACAGAGAAAACCAAAAAATATTTAAGCACATACTTTTCGATTGTTTTGTATTAACACCAAAGGTATGATTTAAAAAATAATCTGTGTGATGCAAGGAGAAACATGACCACCTTAAGAAGACAAAATCTTTAAAAAATACAAAATGGGATTGATTTGCTTCATCTCTAAAATTGATCTTCATGTGAATTATACTGATCCAAACCCTAAATCATCTGGGTTAGTACATTTTACAGTAAAGTGTGAAAACCTTAAAGAGCAATATGTTAACATTTCTTTATTGACTGAACTGCCTGAAGTTATCTTCTTTTGTAAAATGTTTATTTCTATTTGATATCCTTTTGTTTGTTTTTCTCTTCTTTTTTTTGAACTATTTTTATGAATGCACTTATTTATTTACTTTATTTTAGTGAATTGTTCTTGTATATACAGTAAAGTATTGATATTTCGTAGCTCGGTAATTCGTAAAAAAAAAGACTTTTACCACTATAACCCATGAAGGGTCTTGGGTTCAGTACTTGGCAAGGACCGTACGGTTTCTAGGCCAACGGTTGTGCCAGGAGGTGATTTGCCTGAAATCACGCTAAACTGTCAAGTTTTCCCCCCAATTAAGGGTGCCCACTTTATAGAGACAGGATTGATCCACAACTTATAAAAGATAAATAATTATCTGTCACAGCTGGTCTCAAAACCCGGGACCAGGAGAATAGGAGCACAGTACCTTACCACTGAGCTACCCATCCCGTTCCTGTCCTGTAATTTGTATATCCCGACAATTCATAACGGATTTACTGGTCCCTAGAAAATATCTCTTTAATTCGTATTAAAACAATGAAATCCGATCACTTCGATGTTTTAATTTTTGTCTTCCAAGTAATGTGAACGTCTAATTATTCGAATTTTCTAATAAAAAATTTGGCTAACTCGAAATCTTTTGAGAGAGGAAAATCGTTTTTATGAATTTCATTTTATTTAAACTTTTTTTTTTCTATTCATCTCTCTTTTCGTCAAATGTTTCTTTTGATGTTTGTTTCTGATTGGTTTTGACAATGTCCCTGAGAATGTCCAATAAATCTCTTTCGACCAAGGAAAAATAAGAAATCATTAAAGCCATGGCAGCTGGTGAAAAACAAATTTATGTGTCCAAACGCTATAACGTTCCTCCGTTGATGATACATATTAAAAAAACAAAAAAAAACAATGGAAAAAATGTCAAACAAATTATAATGTTTCAAGACATGTGATTACCTAGATCTTTAAGAGCATTTAATTATATGATTTGCACAAGCATGGAATTTGAATATACCGGTTGGAGAAAACAATTTAAAAGATAAAGAAAAAGTTTTTGCAGAAAAATTAGGGATTAAAGACTTTTGAGCGATGATTGGTTTTATCAGTTCAAAAAGGTACAACATGAAGCTGTGTCCCAAGGGGTGTGAACCATAAAAGTGAGCCACTCCAGCAATCTTGCGTTTGTACCCGCTCACAAAAGAAAGAGTCGTGAACCGTTTACACAATTTGGCGTTTGTCATGCTCAAAAATGTTTTCAGTTCAGATAGAAGCATCGACCATGAATGACATTGTAATTGACAGTTGTGCTGGAAGTAATCCTTTTTCCATCATTAATTAATTATAAATTATAAAGAATTAATTTATTTTATAGTGATCTTAGTTAAATTGAAACACAGCTATTTATCTCAGTTTAATAATTAAAATAAGTCCTACTGTTTTATAAACATAAATACCTGTCCCTCTTACAACATGAAGGGTCTTGTGTTCAGTACTTGGTATGGACATACCGTTTCTTGACCAACGGTGGTGCATGGAGGTGATCTGGCTTGGATCCTGTTCAGCCCCCAGTTGACGGTTCCCGCTTTATAGATGCTGAATGTGACCTAGGAGGGCCTACCGACCCCAGGGTTGGCCCACAGCTGATGTAAAAATACCATAATGATATTGGATAATCTATGATAAATTAGTAAAAAAAATATATATATTTGAAAATTGTGTTATCAATTATATTTCTTACTTCAAATAAGTAGTTTATCGACTGAAATTTTACTGTTATTTATTAATAATAATTTTCGTGTTTTAGTCCTTCATGGCCTTATTTTTATTATTATTATAACTATCAAGAATTAATAAACTGTCCTCAGAATAAAGAATTAATAATTGTACATTAAATAATATACTGTACTTTTTCCATTGCATACCATTTCAAAAACTGTTTGGTTTCATTGTCATTAAACTTATCTCCACACTGCTTGGATCGTTAGCAATTTCTCAGAAAAGCGATTTTAACGACTATGCATTCACACAGAAGCATTGAACAGAAACCACACAAAAGCATGGCTCACTGCCTTGGGAACCTGGCATTAAATTTAAGAAACTTGGTGGGGAAAGTACGGGTATGTCAACCAAAGTTTGTTGTCGGTGAAAAGACTAGTTGGAAGAAATGATTAATTCTTATGAATCCAGTAACATTTTTAATGCAGATGAGATGGGGTTATTTTACAAGTGCCTCCCAATTGTTATATGTATTTTAAAGGAAATAAGTGCCATAGCACAAAAAGTAGTAAAGAATGTATAACCATATTCAACTGTCCTAGCAACAAATAAGTCATGAAGGGTCGTTGGAACATGTATGCGATCTCCTTCATTTAGATCTGGATAATGATGTGTTACTAGCTAAAAAACTTGTAACTAAAAAACATTCAATCATATTTTAAAAGGAAGGGTTTTCTAACAAAAAAACAAGTGACTGATTATTTTTAATAACTGTATTTTTTTTTTTATGTACAATCACATATTCATTTTAAACAATTCATTACTTGTTCTTATTGTAAATTAGTTCACAGATTTAACCTCATATTTGTTGTGAAGTAATGTGTTTTTTACTAGTTCTACATCCTTTTTTTTTTTTTGCATATGATAAGATATCGAGATAAGGTATCGTGAACATCAATGGGTGATTTGTGTGGACTTAAAAATGGTAAACTTTCTCCTCAGACAGCAAAGTGGCCACACCAAATGTCCTTGTTTCTTGTGCCTCTGGGATTGCAGGGATAAAAGATACCACTGGATTAGGCAAGATTGGCCTAAGAGATTAACGAAACCTTATTCAAACAAGATAAAATCATCTTTTCTCCTCTGCATATCAAGCTGGGCCTTATGAAGCAGTTTGTAAAGGCTTTTGATAAGGACAAATCATGCTTCGCATTTATAGGGGAAAATATTAAAGCAGAAATATTTAATGGCCCAGAAATAAGAAAATTCTTTGAGGACCAAGCCTTCGTAAATTCCATAAATGAGGCTGAGCGAAAATCCTGGACTTCATTAGTTGCAGTTGTTGGAAATTTTCTGGGCCAACGAAAAGCAGAAAACTATGCTGAACTGGTAAACGATATGCTTAAAAGTTTCAAATCCCTTGGGTGCAACATGAGTATTAAGGTGCACTATTTACACAGCCACCTGGACCGTTTTCCTGAAAATTTAGAAGACAGCAGTGAAGAGCAAGGTGAAATATTTCATCAAGATATTAAAATTACGGAGGACCGATATCAAGGAAGATGGAATACGCACATGATGGCAGATTATTGCTGAAATTTAGAAAGGGACGGTTCCAAGATATATTCGAGAAGGTCACGAAAAGAAGCTTTGAAATGTTGAGTGACTAGTTCGTTTTATCGACGACTTGGTACTATCTTTGTATTTATAATAATATTTGTATATACTAATAATATTTGTATAATATAATGATATTTGTATAATATAACAATATTTGTGTAATTTGATAATAAAATTTCATGCTTAATTTTTAGATTTGATTCATGGATTTAACCTTATATAACGTAAAACGTACATTTCACTAAAATGTTATATCTTAGAAATTTGACCTCCTAGGCAAAAACTAATTCCATTTTTGAATTCAGGGCACCAAAGTCATATGAAATCAGCTCCAAATACCTCGGCATCAAAACTACTGTTGGCCTGTATTTTTACACTATGGTTTATTAATTCCTAATAGTTAAAAAATGTCTTTGGTATAATAATTTCAAAACACTTTATGTTTTTCCTCAATCTTCAGAAATTGTGGAGATATGGGCAAGTGAATAATTTATAATCAATCATAAGTATTTAATTCGTACCTAATGAGGTGACAGATATTGGTTTCAGTAAATTTTGCTATTTTTTGTCAATGAAAACTTGTTAAAAACATGAAAAAATCATGGAATTTCTTCAAGCTACTTTGGTAAACACACTGCACCAATTAAGCTAATGCTTCTTGTTCTTTGTCATATTTTTTGTTATTCATTTTTGTTTAAATCATTCTCTACACTTGACAGCAATTTTCTCCATGACTTTAAGAGTGTGGATGGTTTTATTGATTCTCATATATCTGACAATTTCATAAATAATATTTAAGATCTTAAAATCTTTCTAAAATGCACAAAGGCCATATCTCTCGTTGATTTTCAGCAAGTTAGGCCTATAAATCTTAATTAACATTAAGTAGCATCTCAATCTTAACAACCCCAGCTAAACTAGCCTAAAGGCTATCAATAGTTGTTGGACTATCAAAAATACTCAATTAGGAATTGAATATGAGAATTATTATTTTTTATTTTTTAGAGAAACATCAAATAATGACTAGATTTTTATTTTTATATTTTTAAAATAATTTTTTGATTTTTGTCAAGTAATAACTCTGATTTATTTGACAACATATAAAAAATCACATAATAAATGTTGGACAAATAATATAACAAAATTATCACACCCTTTTGGAGAAATTTTTTTTTATATTATAAAAAAAATTTTTGATCGTAATACATTATACCATTTCATTATATTATACCAGGTCGTTTGTATGAATTTGTATCAACATTTGTATGAATAGAAGTAAACAATTTATTCTAACAAATTTTGAAACAATAACTAAGGGTTAACGATCAAATAGATAGACGAAATATAATTGTATAATAAAGTAAGGTTTTATATTAGGTTTGTTGGTAGTTTATTTTTCAGCATATCGTATTAATAAAAAAGTGGTTAAATGACCGTTTTTTAACTTGGTGAAACTTGGTGAAATTTAATGACTCCGTTTTCACCTAAGGAAACGGAATGTGAAGACATTTTTAAATCTTCAGTTCGCCGTTTGGGATCAGGGCGGTTTGTTATTGCGTTGCCCTTTCAGGAAAATCCGAATCGATTGGGGGATTCGTTAGAGATGGCCAAAATAAGTTTTATAAATTTGGAAAAGCGTTTGGGTCGCTGTCCGGAAATCCGAATGTTATACTGTGAAATGATGTTGGATTATTTGCGGCAAGGGCATATGTCGCTCGTAACAAATCCATTACATAGCCATATGTAATGATGGCTATTACATACCCCACCATTGTATATTTAAATCCAGAAGTACAAGTACGCCTCTAAGAATAGTTTTCGACGCTAGTGCTAAAACTGCTACTCATGTATCATTAAATGACACTTTACACGTGGGTCCAAAATTGCAAACGGATATTTTCGTTTTGTTAATAAATTGTAGCCTTGACCGGCAATGTACCGGCAAATTTTCATAGGCAAATCTCACGGAAGATACCAATGGATTTTATGGCGATTTTCGTCCGAGGATCAGTTGGAAGTTTACGAACTACATTGTGTAGTGTTTGATATGACTTCCTCACCCTACTTGGCGCTTAGGACCGTTCGACAATTGGTTGAGGAAGAAGGCAAAAATTATCCGTTGGCGGAAATCAGAATCCCACAAGACACGTACATGGATGATCTTATCACTTCCTTTCCATCGTTGACAGATGCTATTCAGCTTTATCTCCAAACTAAGGAGTTACTTCAAAGGATCTGTGGAGTTTGGGTTTGGATTGGGATCAAGCTGCAACCCCTTCTATTAGAATTAAGTGGGGAAATTTTCAAAGAGAGTTAAAAGTATTGTCAGATCTTTCGATTCCGAGGCATGCCAGAGTGTTAATCGATTCGCGAGTCGTGTTAGTAGGATTTTGGGACGCGTCGGAGGTGAGATATGGAGCCGCGATTTACTTAAAAATACACGCGAGAGAGGAAAGTTTGAAGGTTTCCTTTTTATGTGGAAAATCCAAAGTAGCTCCCTCTAAAGTTTTGACAATCCCACAGTTGGAGCTTTGTGCCGCACTGTTATTAGCTAATCTGCTTCAGGCTACAATTACTATTCTTCGCCCACGCTGTTGTGTGGAACGGGTTGTGGGACTGTCTGATTCAATGGTGGTATTACCCTGGATTAGGTCGTCCCCGTCCAGGTGGCAAACATTTGTAACCAATCGTGTGTCTAAAATACAAGATTGTGACATCGATAGCTGGAAGCACGTTCCCAGCACGGAGAATCCTGCTGATTGTTTGTCAAGGGTTTAATGCCTTCTGAGCTCTTGACCCACTCCTTGTGGTGGAGTGGACCGATTTGGTTGGGTTTAGAAGAAAGCTGTTGGCCCGTTAAAACAGATTTAGACATGTTCGATAACCCTCCGGAAATCAAACGGGACACAATTTTAACGGTGGGTCGTACCGAAATAGACGATAACGTCATTTACGCACTAATCATCCGTGGCTCAAACTACCTTAGGGTGCTACGGACGATGGTTCTAGTATTGAGGTTCGTGCGCGTTATTCCTATAAAGATGAGGGTGGATCAAAACGATTTGGACATTTCAGAGCGGTATCTGTGTAGAGTAGTCCAATTATTTCATTTTTCACAAGATTTTGATAGGTTAAGGAGTGGAAAATCTTGTTAAAATAGCATTCAACTTTTATCATTCGCGTCGGAGGGTGTTTACAGAATGCTGATATCGGGTTCGATAGTTGTCATCCGATTGTTTTGCCTAAGAAGGACCCGTTTGTAATTATGTTGATTGACTACTATCATCGGCAAAATTGTCATGCCGGACCACACTTATTACTATCGTTAATTAGCCAGAAGTTTTGGATTCTTTCTGCCCGAAAAATTATTAGTAATCAGATTCGAAAATGCAATAGTTGCTTTAGAGTTCGTCCCACAGTGTTCACACCAGAAATGGGTAACCTTTCTTCATGCAGAGTTTCCCAATTTAAACAGTTCGAGCAGAGTGGAGTTGATTATGCGGGCCCACTTCACATTGCAATGGCTAGGCGACAAAATCCCTTCATTTTTAAGGCGTACATTTGTTTATTCGTATGTATGTCGACCAAGGCAGTTCATATTGAATTGGTGTCGGAGCTATCTACGCCAATGTTTTTAGCCGCTTTCCGGCGATATTTATCGCGTCGGGGGCCATACTGTACCATTTACTCTATTTGTGGGAGCTCAGGAACAGTTGACCCAACTGTCCCATTGGCTAAGCTCTATTGAGTATCAAAATGCATTAACTGACCAACTAGCCGAATATAGAATTGAGTGGAAATTTATTCCACCCGGGGCTCCTCATTTTGGGGGAATCTGGGAAGCTAATATTAAAAGTGTGAAATCTCAACTCCTCACATATGAAGAGTTGAATACCGTCTTAGTTCAAATTGAAGCAGTACTAAATTCAAGACCACTTTGTCCACTTAGCGCTGATCCACAGGAGCCGCTTGCTTAACTCCTGCTCATTTTTTGACCTTGTCACCTCTGAAATACCTCCCGGCACAAGACGCTCAAACTGCTAATAAACTTAAACTAAACTAATAAAAACCTAATAAATGATCCCTTTATCATAGAAATCTTCAATAACAAAAGAAAAGCGAAATGCGCATGCGCGATACTAAATCCAATTCAAGAAATGGAATCAGAACCCTTGAAAACCTAATAAGCGATTCGTATATCATAGAAAACTCAAACAGTAACGGAAATGAAAAACGCACAAGCTAAAACTAACTAAAAAAATGGAATCAGAACCCTTGAAAACCTAATAAATGATCCCTTTATCATAGAAATCTTCAGTAGCAATGGAAAAACGAAATGCGCATGCGCGATCGGAAATCTGATAGTGAATTCGGAAATAGCGCCCTTGAAAACCTAGTGAACGATACTTATACTGAAGAATTTTGAAAACTAATAATTAAGTAGAAATACTCATGACCGAACAAAATTTCGGTAGTAAATTTGACATTAACGACTTCGAAAACCTAACGAACGATCACTAAATTGATGTAATCCACCCTCTCCCCACTAAATAAATAAAAAATAATAAACATTTAAAAATAAATAAACAACTATTTCATTTCAAAAATTTAAACTACCTACTTGAAATCAGCACTAATAATCTATAAATCTAATAAACGAAAAAAATGTCGAAAGAATATGTCGAAATTATTTCACAAGTCATTAATGTAATTAAAATAATTATTTTTCAATAATAAAATAAATAATATTGAATTAATTCATGTCCGGTTAGGTTACAATTGAAATGGAAAAAGTGACAATTGATTTTGAAAGAGTTACAATTGAAATGGAAAAGGTTACATTTGAAATGGAAAAAGTTACAATTGAAATGGAAAAGGTGACAATTGATTTGGAAAAGGTTACATTTGACGTGGAAATGCTATATATTCATTTTGTCTGAAAATTCTTAAAGCTCATCTCTCGAATCCATAAAACACAGTTAAAATAAGTCATCTCTTAAATCTTATGTTTTAAAAGTTAAGCAGAATAAATTTGAGTTAATTTCACTAGTATAAACATGAATCCTGTATCATTTTAGATACAAACATTTTTATTATCATTGTTACTATATTTTTCTTTTGTTTTAATTTATTTTTATTACTTATGATTTCCTTAGCATTTAATCAATTTTATGTCATGTCCAAGTGCTATTAAGGAACCATTTCTCAGACTTGAGTGAAACATTTCTCTTGTTTGTTTGCGTTTGTGTAATTTAACAATTCGATTTACTACCTTGATCATCTTATAAAACAAAATAATTTATCCAATTTATTAAAGATGATTTGCTATCTTTCATCCCAGTTGTTTCAAATGATTCTGTTACAGTTTAATTAATACTGATTTAAACCGGTAAATATTATGATTTTTTGGCCATTTAGTTGCTTGTAAACAAGTTTTATTTCTATTTTTTTATTATTATTATTATTTATTTTTTAGCTGTGTATTTATCATAATTGTTTATTTTAGGAAGCAAGCAGGTTAAGTGCTTCATGCCCTTCGCTCAATGATGCCGGATCTGACCCTGACTTAATGTCCAGCTTAAATTCAACTCCTACCCAAACTTTGACCTTGACAACACCTGCCATCACCCGCTCAGTGTCTCATAAAAGTATGATAGTTTAATTTATATGCTATATACAAAGACAAACCGAATAATAAGTTCTTTACTGAATAAAATGGCAAAATTAAAAATAAGTTCTCCGGTTGAGATTCTTCACAATTTTTGGATGATTTTTAAAACTACATCGCTTAGAGTTAACTTTTATAATAATAAAAAATATGAAATATCCTGTTCTGATTATTAGTCCCTTTACTTATGTCTATCCCAGTGTTTTACCATTCTTGACATTTATTTTTTTAGAAAGTTTGCTTCAATTCATTATAATAATTTTAGATTCTATCTGAAATTTTATTTAATATTGAAGATGTCTATTATTTCTAAATGTTCTAGCATTTATTGTTATTCATGGATATTTCCAAGATTTTATTCTCTTTTTTGTCATTTTTTACATCTCAGAAATTCCTTGTTGAGTCCACCAGCATTATCATTCAAATCATACTGCCTGGTATTCATATACTTCATGAATAATTTTTGCACAGTGAATAACTGCATCATTGGCTCTATCATCCCATTCTAGGCCTTCCTATATGTTTGATACCATGTATTGCATCAAGGGATTTTTTCTCTCTTGTTAGATCCCTGATCAATCTATGACTATTGAGTCTGACCATTCTTACATTTGACTCCTAGTACAATCTGTGTAGTTCTTCATGCACTTTTCTTCCCGTACAAAACTCCTCCAAATATGCAGTAAAGCTTTCTCATAGGATCAGAAGTGCTATACCATCAACTTTGATAAGTGTCCTATTCTTAGATCCTTAGGAAAAATCAGACCTTGTAGAGTCAATGATTTCCTGGTTCTAATAAAGATTTTGTGCTGTATATTCCATCTTAGAAGCATTCCTAGAAGTAGTGGTTTACCCCAATAATTTGACTTCTTTTCTATCCTTATCAGCCCTTTTAATCAACAACGTAACTTTTTTTTTAGGAAATTCATTCTAGAAATTCTCCAACATATAATCGTCAACTTTCTTCTTTGTTACAGGCTATTATTTTATTGCAATAGTATAAAAGAATAATTCAAAGAACAACTATTACTGCCATTATCTTTGAACTGGTGTCTTTATATTATTTTAAATTAATGCATCGGGGCTATTTCCCTAACAGCAAGTCCAAGTTTATTAGTCAAAAACTAAATCAATTTATTTTTAAAACATTGTCATTGTGTTATTAAAGTCTTAATAGACTTATTTCTGTGAATTTGTTATCATCAAATTTGTTCATTAATTTTTAAATCTTTATTCACTTACTAAAATTAACTGAACTCAAGAATTTTTTTTTATTTGTTTCTTACGTACTGAACCAGGTGGCAATCGAGCCCACACAGCTCAAAGTTTTATCTTTATTTTTCTTTATGGATTGTGTCATAATTTTTTTTCCTGAGCTCCCTGCTTGAATCTTTTCACAGTGTCAGATTCATCATGGAAAAATCTTTGAATCGAGTGAAAACATGGATCCAGTAATTTTAAACATGTTTCTAGTAATTTTTTTTAAGTTACAGAAAACATTTCTTTCTCATAGTTAGTTTTAAGGTTATGTCCTCAAAATTGTCTCTGGACTAAATGTGTAGCTATTAAAGAGCTTTGATAGGACAATAGATTAGTTTAAGAAGAACATAGATGAATACAACAATTAAATTACTTTATCCATGAGCCATCAAGTCATATGATTTCACAGGGTCAGATTCAACTTATAAAAACCTTTAACTTTATATATATATATATATATATATATATATATATATATATATATATATATATATATATATATAATATTGTATCATTTATGCTTTAATTGTTTTAAACTGCAACATCAAAATCATCAATCATTTAACATTTGTAAAAGATAAGTGAAAAATTTATTAAAATTGGATATTTCAAATTTTTTAATAAAAACTTCAAAACAATGTACTGTAAGAGTATGGTAAGCAGATTTTATTTGTGTTTTTACAGATTTTGATATAATCCATTAAATACTTCATGTTAAAAAGAATATAGGTGATCATAGTAGTTGAAGAAGCACTTGCATAACATAAAACTGTTTTTTTTTTTAGTTAATCTACTTCATTACTTAATTTTTTTTCCCTGAATCCAATAGTTATTCTACTCACGTTATTTGAGATACTTCTCAACAAGTTGCCATCTCTCTATCCATATCCAACACCTTGAAAAATTCTTACCATACCTGTTTACTCTCCATTTTGTTTAGTACACAGGTTCTCTAAGTCTTCCTTGGTCTGCATACTTTAGGCCAGTTCTGGGCACTATATGCAAGTTAATTTTCATAGAAATCTCTCATTATCTGTTTATTTGTGTCTTATTTATCTTTTATATTATATTACATTTTATTTGTTTGTATATTGGCTTTCTCTTCTCCCTCTTTAGTATCTCACCTCCTCTTGGGCTCCTCAAATAGAATGGTTCTACAGATAGCCCAATATTCACTTTCTTAGTTTAGCATAGACTAAACTCGTCATAATCTTATGTGCAGTACAAAGTAATTATGTTTTATAATTTTCTGGTTGTTCAATTAGGAGTGAAGTCTTGTTCATTGAGATTATAAATTTCTGTTCTCTTGGACAGGCCAGCTGTTCCCAAGGAAACAACAATCATGATTTGACGCCTCAGGGATCTTGCATTCAAGATCCCTGAAGTTCCAGTTCTGTACAGTACAATGGTCAGTGTTTATAATAGAATTGTACATGTCATACAATTTTCTTTTAGGAGTGTACTTCATTCTTCTATCAATCAGTTATCAAATTCCCCACCTTGTGCCAAATTGAATTAGAATTTCTAGTGGATTGTGCAAAATTTGGTTGTTCATATTTTGTTCCCACAAGTGTGAAAGAGTTGAACAATCACCACTGATAGAGCTCTCTCATACCCACGGGAGGCTATGATTTCCCTTCCAGTAGTAGCCCGGTATCCAGTGCATACTTTTTCCAGACAAAGTTGGAAAAAAATATATTATATGCAGAATTTCCTCAAGAATCTAGGAAAATAGTCTTGTCTAGATCAGTTGACGGATTTTTTTTAATTTAACAATGTATATAAAAAATGATTTTTAAAAATTCAGTTTATCTCTGCTTCTAGGGGTCAAAGGGAACTAAAGAAATCAAGTTGTTCATCATGGTATAAGTTACAACATGAAATATTTTTTAAATTGCAAAAATCTGCAAAAAAAAATAGTGTCAACTCCAAATTTTAAAGTACTGTAGAAAAAAATGCACCTAATCAATCATGATGAAACTATAAAAAATGATAGCCCTTTTGATACCCACAAAATCGGACTTGTTTCATTGCAAAATTATAAGATCTTTTCTTAAAATTAATTTATAAAAGTAAAAATTCGAAGTTTCATACCTCTAGTATAAACACTTTGCGGGTTAGAAATCAGAAATATTGTTTTCTTAGACGATGTGCCCCGATAATTGTCCTGTTTTCATCCAATACTCCTGACTGAAGCCAGCTCAGTGAGCAAGAGGCTGGAAAAATCAGATTTTTTCACATCAGGATCAATATATATTATATATAATATACAATTTGATGTTTTTTTGGGATCTCTCGGACTCCTAAAAGCGGAGATATACACGAAAAACTGAATTTAAAAATCATTTTTTATATAAATCGTTACATTAAAAAAATAAAATCCATCATCTGATCTAGACAAGACTTTTCCTGGATTTCTGAGGAAATTCTTGCACATAGTATATATTTTCCAGATTTTTCTAACTTTGTCTGGAAAAAGTATGCCCTGGATCCCGGACTATAGAAGTAATTAGGTTTAGTGTATAATCATGCTGCTATAGCCCTTTGATTTATTTATGCACCAAAGCTACCCACCCACACCCAAAAAAAATATATATATACATATTCTGGGAGTTGGAGTAGGCATCTGCATACTAATCATGCTTGAAATTGTTTATTGATAGTAAATGATTTAATTTTATTTAGTCATCCGTGATTACCCTGTATAGAGCTTTAAGAATATTTAAATTTAAGGTTATTATGCTTTATGATATTGTATTGAACCTTATAAATTTTTAATCTTAAGGCGTAATTTAGAAAAATTTCATGTTGTGAGAATCAGTGAAATTAGGTATAACCATGTAATTTTACATTATTAATCAGATTTGTGGCTTCAATTATTTTATATAATATTATTGCCCGATTGGCTTATTGGATTGCATTACAGTTTTCCTTTAATAGCCTTATAATGATCCATGATGCATTTTAAAATACAATGTATTTTTTAGGATATCCACTCAACTAATCATAAGGAATAGTTGATTTTCTAATACAAATACTGATGGGTAAACTATTTATTTTAATTTAATTAAATTTTGGATACAATTTTAAACAGTTGATGGGAAATTTTAGGAGGTTCAGGTGAGTGGGAACTGTACAGAAGAAATATGGGTTTGGAAGGAGATATTGAAGTTTCACGAAGAAGAAGTTGGGCTGCATTAGAAGATCTTACACACTGTAAGGATTCTACTAAGGCTGGTCGTCAAAGAAGGTTTGTAGCTTATATGTACCCGCATAGCCACAAAGTGGAAACATGTCTTTCCAGAAATTATTATCAACTGATTATTTAATAATAATTAATAAAAGAGGACAGCTTTATCAATACACTGTGCAGGACAAATTACCATTTTGGATTTTTATTGGAGCTTATTTGTGAGATTGATATTTTTACATACTGTTCCATAGTTTTAGTTATTTATGCATACTGTACTGAACTTAAGTCTGTAATCTTAAAATAATATAAATTTTCTGGGATCAATGCCCCGAAATGTTAACAAATGTATAAAATAGGATAATAAAAGTTACTATTTTGGAAGTATAATTGCCAAAAATTCCCAATTAAATTAGAAAAACTTCCTTCAATTTTTTTAAAATATCAATAAATTGTCTACTTTTCTCAAATTTTCAGTTTATGGGAAATGTTTAGGAGATTGACTTAAGACTTTGGCTTGAATGGACTGAGGGTTTAAAGGAGACAATATATATAAAAAGGGTGATGGTTGTTGATAGTTTGGTGAAGGTATGATTCAATAAAAAACAGATGGAGGGATTGGTGAAGGCATGATTCAAGAAAAAACAGATGGAGGGATAGAGCACCTTATCCCAATGTAAATATGGGACTCATGAGTGTGCTTTTAACTACTGAAAATAAACCATAAAAGCAGTTCATGATTCATTTCATTGTGTCCTTAAGTGCTAACAAGGCCACCATATACTACACCTTCATAGTCATAGCAGGGAAAATGAGGGAGGATACAAGGAGCTTACATGTAGGCGATGGTGGAAATGATAGAATAGCTTCGGAGTACCCATTGAACGCCAAGAACAATATGGGTTTTCCAAGAAAGTGTTTGGTGAATAGTAATGCCTATGTTTTTAAGGGAAGAGCTGAAAGTGGTGGGGTGGTCATTTAGAATTAAGTTAGGAAAGTTGACATTGGATATTAGGAGGGAATTGGAACCTATAACAATGGTCTGGGTTTCTGTAGCATTCATTCAAGTTTGCCTAGGCAATGATTTTATCTAGTCTTTCCTGAATTTTGTTAATAAATTAAAAGGAGGAAAGGAGAAATATATTTGGGATTCAGCTTAAAGATTGTGGGAACAGTTGTGGATTGAATTAGGATGATTGTTGATATAAGAATTAGAAAGCAGAGGAAATGCTCTTACCCTGGGATTTAAACCTACGGCAAGGTAAGAAAAGCAGATAGGGATTGATTGGGAATAGCACTTGTTTAGCTATGGTTGAAGAGGAAAGATTGAAACCAATGAATAGAGGTTTTGGGCAAGGATAATGATTTTGATTTGGTAAAAGCATAGCATCACCGATGTCCGAGTATTCAGAGGAGCCAATGTCGATTCTGACCATTTCTTGAGTATTGCCCATGTTACAGCAAAGATTGCTATTAATCCACCTAGGGCACGGGAAAGAGCGAAGAAATTTAATATTATAAAGCTTAAAGACCCACAGATTAAGGCGAGATATGGAGAATCATTGGATTTACGGTTAAGGTGCATGCAAACTACAGATGATAGCATAGGAGATATCTGGAGCAGCTGCCGGAAAACTATTGAAGAGACTGCTGAAGCCGTTCTGGGACCAGCTGAAAAAGAGGCTAGGCATTGTTGGTTCGATAAAGATTGTCAGACTGCCACTGAAGCTAAAAATGGAGCCTATAAGATGATGATTAACAGGCGCACACGTGGAACTGTGGAAGAATATAGAAGGAAACAAAGGGAAGAAAAGTGCTTACATCGCAGGAACAAAAGGGAAAATAAGAACAGGGAGTTAAAGGAGTTAGAGGAGTCTAGGACCATTGGGGACACCAGGAAGCTCTACACTAATGTAAATTGAACCCGAAAACCATTTAAGCAAATCCCTTCGATGTATGTGGATGAGCAGGGAGCTCTCCTATCTGAAGAGCAGGCCTGCCTAGCAGAATGGAGAAGATTTTTCGAGAGGCTTCTGAATGGCCCAAGTGTAGAAAGACTGATAGAGCCCCAAATCCTGGAATCCCAAATTGATGACTTAGAACCACCAGATGAAGATGAAGTGACAGATGCTCTCAACAAGCTGAAAAACAACAAAGCGCCAGGAATTGATGGCCTCCCTTCCGAATTATTCAAGCATGGAGGAAACGAACTCATCAAACTCCTTCACAATTTACTGATAAGCATCTGGACTGAGGAGATTATACCAATGGATTGGAAGAAGACTGTTATATGCCCAATACACAAAAAGGGTGAGCTACTGAAATGTTCGAATTACCGTGGTGTCGCTTTGCTCCCTTGCGCATATAAAATACTGTCCAACATTCTGTTTCAAAGACTTTTACCGTATGCAGAGCGAGAACTGGGTCAATATCAGTGCGGATTTAGACGTGGTCGATCGACAATAGACCAAATTTTCTGTCTGAGAACCATTCTGGAAAGAGGGCGTGAATACAAACTTAAAACCCATCATTTGTTTGTCGATTTTAAATCAGCCTACGACACAGTAGATCACGCAAAGCTATATGAAGCATTAACCCATTTCGGAATCCCCAGAAAGCTTATAAGATTGATAAGGATAACGATGGAAGACATTGTGTTGTGAAAATTCGAGGCAACATCTCAGAAGAATTTTCAACAAAAAGGGGAGTGAGACAGGGTGATGCTTTAGCGTGCCTCCTTTTCCTAATAGTACTAGAAAAGGCTGTTCGAGACTCCAACATTCAAACGTCGGGCCCGATATTTAACAGGATGGTCCAGATTCTCGGTTTTGCTGACGACATTGACATAATTGGACGTTCTCGGCAGGCGGTTACTGAATCCTTCTTGAAACTGGAGCCTGCAGCAAGAAATCTGGGTTTGATTGTCAATGAGGAAAAAACAAAATACATGGTAACCCAGGAGATCCCTCGGCAGGATCGTGATAGAGTAGATTTTGGCCCTTACAAGTTTGAGCAGGTTTAAGAATTCTCTTACCTAGATTCGCAGATAACCAGCGATAACCGGATGGAGGTAGAGGTAAGGAAAAGTATTTTGATGGCTAACCGTTGTTACTATGGATTGAAACAGCACTTGAAAAGTCACTTAGTAACCCAGCGTACCAAGTTCATCCTGTACAAGACTCTCATCCGACCGGTTCTGACTTATGGATCCGAGACATGGACAACAACAAAGGCTGTGGAACACGATCTTCTGGTATTGGAACGCAGGATATTAGGAGGAATTTGTGGTCCAGTACTTGTAGATGGAGAATGGAAACGGAGGAAGAACCAGGATATCTACAAGAAGTTTGATGCCCCTGATGTCGTTAAATTTATAAAAGCAGCCCGACTCAGATGGGCAGGCCATGTTGCCAGAATGGGAGATAATATGATACCAAGGAAGCTTCTGACTGAGATCCTTCATGGTGGACGATGCGTCGGAAGACCCAAGTTGCGATGGAGGGACTGTGTGGACACCGATGCAAAGAAGTTTGGAGTGAGAGACTGGATGGTGGCAGCAAAAAATAGGGACACCTGGCGGTTTCTGTTGGCGGAGGCCATGGCTCGCTAGCGGGTTGTAGTGCCAAGAGAAGAAGAAGAGAAGGATAGAGGTGTTGAAAAATAATAAATCTCCATGGGCAGATGAAATACCAGCTGAGCTACTGAAGAATGGAGGAGAAGAGGTAATAAAACAGCTGTATGACACAAAAACCTATGAAATGTAAAATCAAGATACAAAATGCACTCTCAAAAAGCTTTGATGTAAGGTAGGGAGATCCGATTTAAGCTAGGGCTGGAGCGGGCTGTTAGTGCAATAAGGACCAATCCTAGAAGGACGATTTATAATCGCCTAACCCAATGTCTTTTGTATGTTGATGATATTCTTATCAGCGCCCGCACATTACCGGCTCTGACAGGATCCAGTGAAGAATTCGAAAGGACAGCAATACAACTAGGTCTGAGGTTAAATGAAGGATAAAGTTTGTATATGAAATCCTCAAGGAAAAATGTAGCAACATGTGAATCTATACAGATTTGTCAGCATCATTTTCCAGTGGGTAATGAATTCAAATACCTTGGAGTGGTAGTGACAGACCAAAACAAAATGCAGGCCGAAATAAAAGCCTGAATTACAACTGGCAACAAATGTTTTTATGCACTTGCAAAAACACTAAAATCAAAGGAAATGCCATGGGACGCGAAGGCAACAGTTTATAAAACTATTATAAGACCAGTGGTTACCTACGGGAGTGAAACATGGGATTTGACGAAGAAAAGTGAGAAGTTGCTGACAATCTGGGAGAGTAAGGTCCTGTGAAAAATATACGGTCCCAAGAGAATAAATGATCAATGAAAAACGTTGAGTTATATGAGCTCTACAACAATGAAGACATCGTGGTCACTATTAAAAGGTTCTGCCTCAAATGGTTAGGCCATGTAGAGAGGATGGAGGAAGTGAGGTTGCCAAAGAGACTACTCTACGGCCGCCAGGAATGGAGGCCATAGAGTAGTAGGGGAAGACCTCGGCTGTGGTGGATCGATGATGTCGAAGACGACCTTAACCGTATAGGTATAAGAAGATGGAGAAGAATGACTGCCGATAGGTAAGCCTGGCAAAAGTTTGTTTCTGAGACCCAGGTCCCTTAAGGACTGGTGTGCAAATTAATAAAAAACAAAAAATGAAATGATAGAGTAGTCTAGGAAATCAAAAGCTTTGGAGAAGTCAAGGAGTATAAGTACGATTAACTCACAGTCACTGACAGTTTTGACAGGAGCAGATTGTGTGGATTATTTTGGCCAGAAATCAGATTGGAGGGAATCGAGTAATTTAGACTTTGAAGAAATTAGATATTTAGGATATCACTATTTTGTCTATAGATTTAAAGAGGGTAGAAATTGGGCAATAGTATTTAGAAGATGTAGGATTAAAATTTTTTTTAGTAGGATAGGGCTGAGGCTTTTCTCCTGCAGATATGAAATCTGAATTTTGATCGGAACAACTATGGTGAAAAGAACAACTAGCAGGATTTTTGGGAGGCATAATTTTTACGGGAATTCCATTACAGGGATAGGCGTGTTCGTAATCACAACTGTGAATACGAATATATTCATATTTACAGCTTTAAATACAAATATATTCACAGTCGTATTCATACATATGAATTCGTATTTACAGGAGTATTTACTGCTCTAACGATTTTGATAAAACTTGCTGAGTCTTCTCCTTAAAGCCTTTTAACTTTTTATTTATGTAATGCATCACCGAGAAAATGCAGGGAAAAAAGTTATGATGAAAAATATATTTTATTTACACATAACTTAAAAAGTATGCATTTTTTGGTAAATTATTTATAGAATTGTATGAAAGGTAATTAAATTATCTAAAAAACAAAACAATTATTTAAATCAGGCCTGTGCTAGTAAAGATAAAGCATATCTCATAAGGTCTACTAGACCCTAAATGGAAAGCCGAGTGTGTCTGGAAGGAGACAAATGCGACCGAACCTCCTCCTACCAATCAAAATCGGACCAGTATTGGCAAATAAACAGCGCATCAGCCTAACCGGAAGTGGCAATTGTATCAGAGCTTTTACACTTTTTTACAATTATCTCGTACTCCGAAGAATTATCAATTTTGGACTCTATTGTAACTTCAGAAAAAGTAATATAAACTTTCTATGTGCATCCTTCATTACCATTAACACCTAAAGTGCTTTGTAATGTTTTTCGTAATCTATTGTATCTGTATTCTTTTATACTTCGCAAATAAGCATTATTAATAATCAATTAATTAATAATTATCATTTTTATATAAAATATTAAGTATGCCAGAGCTGATGTAGTCAGCAAATGCCTAAAACTCTTATTTGCTTACACACTTTTTGGTGATACAAACATAAATATAAACATTAACTTTTTTGTTTTCACCTTTATGCTGGTTGGGCATTTTGGAACTGTTTTAGTTTATTGGATTTATTTACAAATTAATTGATTGGTAATGCAATTATTTTATGCTGTAAACATAATAGATTGACTTTATTGTAAAAAAAAATATATGCTTTTTGTTAAAAATTTTCACTCACACATTTAAAGAGTGGGATAGAAGAATAAACTTACTTTACTAACTTAGAATATATTAGGAAAAAGATAAACTTTTAAACTTCCTAAAATGTTGTATATTTTTTCTTAATATTGGCGTGTGGCTAAAAGAAATACTTGATCATTTTGAGAATACGTGCACTTTATTTTTATTTTAATGTTATTCTAAAATATAAATTTCGCATAAAAAATTTTGAATAATATTTGTAACTTTAAATTACATACCTATCACTTCCTTATCTTACTAGAAATTAAAAAAATAAAATAAATAATAAAAATTAGAACTTATGAAATTATTCTTCAGGAACTTGGACAGACAATTTAAAAATGTCTTGTAAATTATCTATAGGTTTAATAAGAAAGAAAATGGACAAAAAAAAAAACTGAGTAAAGCAAACTAGAAAATTGGAGATCTTTAAATTCGTCCTCATTGAATCTAAGCTATCCCTTTCTCTCTTTTTCGGTGGAGTTAGCCTTCCCAAGATGTCTTTTCAATGGCAGATATTTCTGGATTCTCAGGTTGAGAATGGCCATATTCTCCCCACTAGTGAATTGAACTTTGACTTATTTAGTTGACATCTGCATGATGGTATAGAAGGATCAATCTAATTAGGGATTGATAAATTATTTGTCACTTCTATAAATTTGTTTTATTGAAAACTAGTTTCGAATGTTATACATTCGTCCTCAGTTCTAAAAACACACAAAAAATTCAAAAATAAGCAATTCAAAATATAGTTTGGTATTATTATGCATATTAAATTAGATTAATATAAATCATTAATATAAAGCATTTATGAATAATGAATTTAATTAAGATAAGAAATCAAATACATTGGTACTCACCAAGGTTTACATGGATTATATCAAACAGAAAAGTTTGTACACGTTTCTTCTCGCATTGGAATAACAATGAACAAAAGGTCGGTAGGATGTTTATAGGAAAACGGTTTTAGGGTCAGGATTTATCCAGTAATGCCGATGAGTAATTGGTTTTTCTTTTATAGATGGGAATAAATTTAAGATTGGACTATTGGAGACATTTATTTGGTCATTTAAGCAAAAATCTGCTTATGCAGTTGAAGGATTTTATTATTTCAAGTGCTTCATATATATTTAATTTGAGCCAACCATCCATCAGGGACGTCATTTTGCTGCATAACAACGCCTGGTCCCATACTTCCTTGATGGCTAGATCTGTAGCCCAATATATAGGTAAATCTCAGTGTGCATTAATTGGTGGCAAACGATTTTTTTTTTTTTTTAGCATTGTTTGGTATGGTAAGGTGAGCCTAAAACTAAGTTTGCGACCTCGAAAGCCCCTGGGAGAACTTTTGGTAGGCGAAAAACCTCGAAATTTTGGCATTATTTCAGTTTTTTGCTCATAAACTCAAAAACTACGTGTCCTACAGAAAATTGTATTCTTACCAAAATTAAAGTAGACAAAATTACCTACAATATGCACTAATAAAACTTAATTTTATATCATCTTAACTCTTACCTACAGGTCTTTGAAGTTTGCTGAAATTTTCCAAAAAATCTTAAAATGCAGGATTTTGCTCATTTTGAGGTCTATATAATCGTTTATGGTGCCTATTCTATGTTTTTAATTATACCTATATTGTGGAAGTATTAATAGGATGTACATACATGTATTTATATGTATTGGCATAAACACTCACATATATGTAGTATATATAGCAATATAATTTATAAAATTAATGTGCCAATTTGTCATATTAGAGAAGTAAAAGAGAGAGAGGGTTATATCGGAGTGAAAAAGTTGGAGTTGAATAGAAGGATGCTACACAACAGAGTCAATTAATTGAGGCATCATTTAAATGCATTAGGACAGGTAGATAATACCTTATTTAGTTGAGTCAATTAACAGTCCGACGAAGATATAAAGCACTACTTTACCTATGAACTGACACCTTATCCCTTATCTTTGTTGAGTGAAGAGGGATTAGGAGAGGGAACCAAATCATTACTGTACAAAGTTTTCAAGCCTACAGATATCCAGACGTTGTTGTTGAAAAATAAGATGGTTGTGGTGGATGTAGGTTTACTCCTTCACAAAGTTGTGTGGGATAGGACTGAATCTTTTGATTCTATCTGCATAAAGTACTTCACCTATGTCAAGAGACAATGCTGATCATAAGTAATAATCGTCTTTGATGGCTACCCAAGTGATCCGAAACAGTGAGATACGAAAAGCTCAGAAAAGGTTCGTCAATAAATACATCAGAGAACACTCCCTGCTGTTTCCCAAGAGAAGTTTTAGGGAAATGAATCCAACAAGAGCCGTCTGATTCAAATGTTGAAAACATATTTTGAAAAAGGCTCAATGAAAGTGTTAGAGGCAGTAGAGGACACCGATGTACTCATTGTAAACATAGCTCTTTCACAGTCGAGCAGTTTTGATATTATTGTTATCCTAAGTGAGGACGTTGATGTGCTTGTTGTGCTGTAAGGGCTTTCCAATTCCAAAAAAAAATAATGTGCATCTTCTCAAGTAGTGGCAAAGATGATCCATATTTCTCTACCTCATCGTATGAGTATGATCCTAAATACCTTCTTTTTGCGCATGCATTCCCTGGTTGTGCCACAACTTCGTCTCCGTTTGTCCATGGGAAAACAAAGATATGTGCCATTATTGAAAAAAAAGCTTGGCCCTGAAAGTCGGCTCTGTTTTACAAGAGAACTCCCTCAGCAGCCCAACTCAGTAGAGTAGGGGAGAAAATTCTGATGGTGTATGAGTGTTGAAGCGACCACAGTTGTGCAAGAAATTGATAACTTAAGATACTACCTCTTCATCAAAATGTCTATAAAGACCAGTTTCAATTTGCCCAGCCTACTTCCAACACTAGACGCAGCTAACCAACACAGTTTTAGAACATTATTCAAATTCAGTGCTGGCCGGGCAAAAAATTAGATCCTTTAAAATGGGGTGGAAACGGGACAGTCTCGGTCACACCCCCATCCAAATGAAAAAAGAACCTGCACCCCAGCCATTGCTGCAACTAGTGTTTTGCAGCTGCAAAAAAGGTTGCAACAATGCGTGCACCTGCCGAAAATCTGGTCCACAATATGCAAGAATTGTTTGGGCACATCTTGCTCCAACATCCCACCAATTGAAATCGAGAATGACATGGCGGGGATGTGGTGGAGGAGTAAGGACAAGGAGAGGAAGAAGAAACTATTACCGAAGCTGAAGAGGAGGAACAGGTATTTGCGGAGGATGAGGAATCTGTAAATGGGCCTTCAAAACGTCTGAGAATTAGATGAATTTGACAAATTGTTGACAAATATTCTTTTATTATTATTGTAAATTTTTATGCTTATATATCTATTGAATTTGATCAATTTTATTGTAATTAAAACTACTTTTTTCAATTTTTCACTATAATTTTCCTGAAAACCACAAACCTATATTTTTGTATATACATATTATAGATTCCTATGGTTATTGCATACTTGTACAACATAATTAATGGTTATTTATCATAAGAAAATAGAATAAAAGAAAAGAGTAGGCACTGTAAACGATCATATACAGGTCAAAATGAGCAAAATCCTGTCAATGTTATAACTTATATTGCTATATATACTACATATATGGGAGTGCTTATGCCAATACATATATGTACATCTTATTAATACTTCTATAACAGGTATAATTTAAAACATATTATAGGCACCATAAACGATTATATAGACCTCAAAATGAGCAAAATCCTGCATTTTAAGATTTTTTGGAAAATTTCAGCAAACTTCAAAGACCTGTAGGTAAGAGTTAAGATGATATAAAATTAAGTTTTATCAGTGCATATTGTAGGTAATTTTGTCTACTTTAATTTTGGTAAGAATACAATTTTCTGTAGGACATGTAGTTTTTGAGTTATGAACAAAAAACTGAAATAATGCCAAAATTTCGAGGTTTTTCGCCTACCAAAAGTTCTCCCAGGGGATTTCAAGGTCGCAAACTTAGTTTCAGGCTCCCCTTACCATACCATACAATCCTTAGAAAAAAAAATCTCTTGCCACCTATTAATGCACGCTCGACCCCTCTCAGGTCACCTATATACTGGGCTACTTGATGAAATGTTCTGATTTATCGCTGTGTGACTTTTACATGTTAGGACCATTAAAAGAGGCTTTCAGAAAGCAGTATTTAACTGATGGCACTATAGACCGTGAAGATCTTTGGCTGCCCGATATTTAATTCTTAGATATTTATTGTTTGCGGGAGCACAAATAGCCTAGAGGGGGTCACCTAACCTGACGTTGCTACGAGCTAGGGTTTCCATGGTGCAGCGGCAGGCTACCTATAGCTGGTCCCTTTGGAGCCAATTCGGCAATGTCCTTCCCACCGACTCACTCGGGTTCAAGGACAGTGACAAATTGGTCTAGATCCACGGATTATGGCTGTTCAGGGTCAGCAGGCGCTCGAGGACCTATATTTCTTTCTCCGTAGCAGACCGTCCATGGACCAAACCTTCGGGTGAATAAGTCCCTGAGGAATCCCGGGACCGGGATTCGAACTCACAACTTTTGGGTTTGTAAGCTGGTGTACTTTTGCAAGCACTTTAATCCGCTCGCCCACCCTGACCCTATATAATATATAAGTATGTAAATAAGGAATGTATGATTTTGCTGGGTATTCTAGAACCCATAATATTTTATATGAATACAAACTATGTTTATTTATTGGATATGCGAACACTGATCTAAAAGATTTTGAAAAGCATTAAAAGCACTTTTGGTGTTGATGGTGATAATGAAAGCCCATGAAAAGTTGGTTTTATTTTTACAGAAGTCACACTAGAATCCAACATTGATGAATCTTTGCTGTAACAATGGTAGATATGCTAAAAATTATATTTTTCCAAGTCTAAATTTGTACACACCATTTTAGTTACTATAATAAAATATAGTAAAATAAATAGGTTTTGATAGTATTTCTTTAAGTTTATTTGATTTAGAAATTTATAGGACTAATTTTAATGTTTTGTATTTGAAAGTATAGTGTGTAACTTACAACTTAGAAATGGCGAGGAGATATGTGCTATGTAACCTATGACTTGGCGATAATTCCTTTTGTAATTATCAATATGAAAATTATGAATAGGACCAATTTATATTCATCTTTGCCAAAACATCAATTGTTGAAAACCTAAATCTCATATCATGATTTAATTATAAGTAGTTGGAATACAAAGTCAGATTATAATTTTTTTTAATCTAAAAACTATAGGACTAGATCTGAATAATCAAACATTTAAAATCACCAATATTAAATTATTTTTTTGATAGGTTGGTCACTCTCTCTGATAGATATTAATAATAAACTATAATGGTAACAAAAATTATTTTCAAAACATTGAACAGACCTACCTGCTCTGCCCATTTTTTTGAGATCACCAAAAATAGCCTGATATTAATTTTACAATCAGTTGAAACAAATTCACAAATTTCATCTGTCAGATGCTGTTATTGTTGTGATATTTATTTCAGGCAATCAAATGCCGGTGATTGTATAATTATTTCTAATATACTTTCAAAAACAGATGGATATTAATTATTCATTTTCTCATTTCAAAATCGTGATTTCAAAAATGTTTGTGCCCTTCTTACTGTAGTAAATGTTTCAGCATAAGTCTATTCTTGTAGGACTTGGTATTTTGAAGCTCTCCAAAAAGTTTAGCTTGATATTAATAAGTCAACTTTTTGCATGTTGGTTCCCCGACTATACCAAATCATAAAGTATTGGGTTATCCGGCAATTAATACAGGTTTATGGTTTTAAAATAAAATAAATGATACGGAATTATTTTTATTAATCAAAATACGCTTCATTACTCTTGATACATTTCTGCCGTGTTTGTAATGTTTCCATTCTCTCTGAAAAGAATGTTGAATCGTTATTATTAAAAAAATTCTGAAAATGCATTTTCTCACAAACTTTTTTAACCAAGAAAATTTTTACCTTTAAAAAATCGGCCCAGATGTCTAAAAAAAATGGTAGTCCATAGTCGAGAGGTCTGGAGAGTAGGACGGATAAGGCAGAGTCTTATTTTGGCAAAGAAGTGCAGCTCAAACTTCATAACTAACATTTTTTGGCGGTTGTTTAATGCACAAGGAACCCAAGTTTCAAGCTTTTTTACCTTTCCAATTGCGTTAATGTGATCAGCCATGGTCGATTTGCTAACTGAGAGTTTCTCTGCAAGTTCTCCAACAGTTATTCTGGGATTTCCTTCGACCAAAGCCCGCAGAACATCGTCATCAAGGGAAGAAGTCCTTCCACGACCATCTTTGTCTTCAAGGCTGAAGTCTCCCTCTCGAAATTTTTTAAATCATTGTTGAATGGTGCACACACTCACTCTGCTGTCGCCCTAGACTTCATTAGTATTTCTGGCCATTTGAGCCCATTCCGACCGAGTTTAAACTCATGAAACGAAATTATGCGAAAATCACGCTTTGAGATTTTAGTAAAGACTGAATTATTTCCAACTAATGAAATGCTACAGAAGATAAAAAACATTTTTGTTTGGAAGAGGATTAATAAGTGTAGACACCCATACAAATGAATAATCCCTCAAACGTAAACAGTTTGTTATATAGAGGGTTAACATGAAGAAAACATCAAACCATGCATTATTTTCTGGACAATCCAATAATATGATCCACTACTTGATGACTATTTTGCAAGAACACAAATGTATGCTCTCTTTATCTAACTAGTTTGTTAAGCATTACCCAGAAGAAGTATTATTGTTTAATAATTTATCACCAATCATAACATCAACTTTGAAATGTATCATCATGTCATTATTTAAAAATAATGATATATCTACTTCTTTTACTTTTATTTTTTATTATATTACATTATATTTTTTTATTTCCATGTTACAGTGGGAATGATTTATGTAGTATCAGCTTAAGCAGTATGGAGTCTGATATGGATGATCCGTTTTGTGAAAGTACAACTAATCTTTTAGGAACTAATGAAGTTATTTCTAGGGTTCGGCAAACACGTACTCATGCTAATTCATCCACTCATTCTCTTAATGAAGCAGAACTTCAGGTATAATCTCTTTATAAAATTAACCAATTTTTTTTTCCTTCTAATGCTAAAATGTTTGAGAAAAATAATACTAAGTTATATTATCTTTGTTTGATAAATGAGATCTTGGTTAATAAAGTTATTTGATTCTGTATATCCTTTACTTACTAAGTAGAAATAAATTTCAACTAATTAGTCAAATTTTAAAATTAATTATATTATTTTTTAGCAAATGCTGGTAATCATTAGCCTATAATCACCAATGTATAATATTCACTGTTCACTAACTTTTTTGGATGGCATTGACCAAACTAGGTGTTGATCTTCCTATGTTTGTTATATTTAAATTTGATAAAATCTGGGCATAACGTTATTTCCTGCCACTCCTTATTAGGTTTTATTTCTTCAAAATAGTTTTTATATCAATTTAAAGATCAAATGATTTTTTTTCTGTGTTGTTATATATCCATTATGATTTTCTTATTTACATCCTACTTATTGATATTTAGATAAATTATGTCTTATCAGCCTATTTTTATGTTACCAAAATTGTTTTGTTGATATTGTTTTTGTTATTTGTACTTGAGTAACCAGTTACTAATTAGTTGACATCTGCATGATGGTATAGAAGGATCAATCCATAATCAGTTACTAATTACGTATACTTCATTTTTAAAAAATGAAAAAATGTTCATTTTTTAATATAAATTACCATGCAATCAATGTTTAGTTTATTAGCTTCTTTTTTGTTGAACTGATTTGTGTATTTTTATTTTATAATATTTTTTAGAATGATTTCAAGAAAGTTGTATCTAAAAGAGAAGCTGAAACTAGGCTACTTAATGCTCGCCTCAGTTCACCTCTTCAAAAATCAGTATCAACACCTTCTATAATAGCTGTTAGAGAACTTGCCAATGTGGAACCTGTTAACATAGAATCATCTACAGCAACTTTGCCAGTGTATGTCCATTATTTGAAAATATGTTTGCATTATTATTTATCACCGCATAATGCACATGTTGCACCTTTTATATGTATGTACTATTTAACTTTTCCGTGTTTTCTACATCTCTTCCTCTCCCTCTATTTCTGTTTTCACCATCTAAATGTGCATCAGCGTGTGAATGTACATGTGTGTGAGTCTGCACACATATGTGTGTTAGATGAATTTATGCATTTACTCTAAAATCCTTTTTTCTATCTATAGTTTGTTATAGTTTATTGTCTATTGAAAAGTTTGTTGAATATTAAATACTCGGCCAGCATTACAGAAGTGTTCAAACCTTGAAAATTATATTGCTTATCAGCCTGTATTTTTCAGAGTTTTGTGCATTGTTGGTTTTAAAATGTCTTGTTTTTAAATTTATTCATATTTACTTTTATCAATTATTTTTTAGTTTGCTTTTGTGTCTTGTTTATAAAACTAATTTTATATGTATTTAGATTATTTTTTTTTTATAACAATTAACAAAACTATTTCCTTGGAAGTAATTCATTTAAAGTACTTTAGATACTTCATGGTTTGAGAAAGCTTAGTTACCACACATTTGTTGTATGATATTTGAAATTGGTTTATTTATAAATTTATAATTTTAAGTTGTTATGCTTAGAAAATAAATTATCACCATCAGTAATAAAAGTTTGCTGGTCACCACTATCCCATGTATTATATTCAAGCTGAAAGAGAAGAGGTTTGGTTAACTTTATTGATATATTTTAATTTTTTTTTTTAACTTGATGGTCTCAGGTTTTGAATAGAAACCACCATTTAGGGGCATAACCAAAACAGAAGGTTTCATTACAACCTTATATTCACTGCTAATTATCAACTTTCCTTAATATTTTTAAATTGTATTATTTCATTATAAAAGGAATGATATTTTGATGTGCCATATGTTTCCCTTTAACACTTATTGGCCTACAGTCTAATGCTTAACTACCTTCCAGTGCTCAGTCATGTTCTTAAGTCAAGTTGCAGAACGTTTCTTGGCCTAGCTCATGGGCCACCTTTGGAACCCCCTATGTTCATAACAAAAAAAGTTAAAGTTTTGCTATAATTTCTGTATTTTCACTTTGTAATAAATCAATAGTTGATTGGTACATAAAAATGAAACCTCTAAATCTAAATGTATTGTAATAATATCACTATTTAGCATGGCATTCCTTATAGGCCACCATCCATTCCTGCAATCGGTTAGTGAAGTATGGATAATGACCACAGAGTAGGCCATACTTACTGTAATGACTTAAGTGCTTTAAAAAAAGATTAAGTCTATTATTTTTTTTAATGATTTATTTCAAAAAAAATATTTAAAAAAAGATACAAAAAGTATATAATATTAAAAATACATTAACTAAAATTTTTTTTTTTTAATTTAATACGGATTTATCCAAAATTAAAAAAAAAAAATACAATGCTTGCTATTAAAAAAAAAATATATTATAATGGTGAACAGAAAATAATTAAAATTATAGAACACATTAAAATACTGCTTCATTTTTTGTAACTACCACCAGTTTTGGTTTTGATAATTTCCTGCTGCTGAATTCCCCAAATTCCCTATTAGAAACCCTTTCAGGTAAAAGCAGAACATTCAAAATTACAAAAATGTTTCTCCTTATAAAATGACCAAACTGAAATAACCTTTTTGGATTTAGTTGTTTTAATTAACTTCTTGATAATGATTTGTATTAAAATAATTATTTTAAATGATCTATTTTTTATTTGTATTTCAAATGAAATTCATTCAGCTCTGCAAACTAGGCACGAACACTAATGGGTTGAGATAAAACTAAAGAGCTGAAACAAAACGGGTAATAAAGTTCGTGTGACCAATCTTCAGTATGTCATTAAATAAAATATCTTGCAAGCCTGTCAAAGAATACCAATTTTGATCATTTAGATCAAAAACTGATAAGCTTTACGTTAGATGATGAAAATTTGAAAGATCTAATGCTAATTTTAATCAAATAATGTTAAAACTTGAAACTGCCATATTACCACCATGAAACCATTTTTTTTTTTAAATATAACTATCTCTAATTAGTTTATTATGGTTGCTAGAGATTTTAATAGTAATTAAGAACACTGCGCATAAATAATACATTGAAAAAAGTCTCTGTAGATTAACAAAAAAGGCTTAAATAGTTTAAACAAATTCAAAAAGAAGTCGGAGTCTGCAACATTAATGGTTTCAAGGTGTAGAACCGGTTTTTTTTTTCCTACCTGACCTGTTGGTCATTTGGCGTTTAGGCAGCAGTGGTGTAGTACACTGGGATATACGCATGACACTGCTACCAATAAACTACTCTTTATTTGTCTTAAACTACTCTTATTTTACATTCTATCGGGTGGTTTTAATTTTGATACAATTAAAAATAAAGTAAGGTTCTGTGGTGCAGCCCAGTGCGTGGTTGTGCACCTTACTAATGGGGCTGCACCTTATCCACTGCCAGGCTGCATCCGTCCGTTTGCTGTCCAGCCCTCCTGTTCCGCCCTTGCTAGTCTGGTCCAGCCATCCTGGACCCTTTTTCATAATAAAGCACTAGTATAAGTGGTAAATATACTAGTGCAAAGATTTGTTTTTAGAGGTTACTTAACGTCTTTACATAATAATAATTTTACTCAATTTTTTTTTTAATATAACTATTTTAAATGTTATCCTATTTTAACATTTTACAGTGTTAGTCATAGGCGTAGTAAGCCATAGACTAAATTGTACTTGTACTTTTGTAATTTTATATGAAACAGGTGGTCTTTATAAAGTAAAGTACAAGATGTTATATAGTTGTTTATATCATTAAAAAATTGTTGCAATGCTTAAACACGATAACATTTAAAATAGTTATATTAAAAAACAGTAAATTTAAAAAAAATTAATAAAATTATTATTATCTAATGGTGACAAGTAACTTGTAACCTCTGAACATGAACCTTTCCCCTTGTACTTGTACTTTTGTGCTTTATTATAAAATAGGACAATGGTCTCAGTCCTGGCCTGCTTCCTCTTCCGGTGGTTCGCTGATGTGGCTCACCCTAGCCAAGGTGAAATGTAAGGGATTCCACTCATAGAAGAAGTCCCTTAAGGGGGTGTAATTCTCCTCATCCATCAAATGGGGGAAGTCGGGCTCGGTGAGGGTGAATAACCCAATTTTTCTTGACAACCTGGTCCGGTGTCCTTCCATTTCAGTGCAGGATACCACAACATGCTCTGTTGTCTCAGGGATTCCATAGGTGGGCACTGAGGGTCAATATCCTTCCCATGTTCTTGTGGTTTCCCTTGGAACACTCCATGTGCTATTAAGATCTGTGAGGACCAGTAGTCGGGGAGGACCCATTTCGCATTATATCTTGAATAGACGGTGGGGAAGAACTTCCTCAGGGTGACGCCCTTCTGGCTCGCCATCCACTATCCATTCCACCCTTCTATTGAGTCCTTCCTAATAACCCTCTTCCATTGATTAGGAGTCTCGCCAATTCTCAGCCGGAGTCTCTCCACTAGCGCTTGCACCCCCTGCTTCTTACCTTCATATTTCGACACATACTCTTTAAGGATGAGGTCCAGGAGTATCGCTCTGGCCAGCACCTGCACTGCCTCATGCGATACTGTCCTATAAGCTTTCCTGACCCACAACAGAGCCAATTTCTGTTTGCTAGCCTGTCTCCTCTTCTGCTATTACATGAGGTTTTGACTCTGTGCCGGGGATGTATACCTCAGGATACCCAGGACCCTCCTTTGTAGATGGTCATAGTGGCAGGATACCTGAGGCCCCAGAATGCACCTTCTATTCTTATCCTGACTCCAAGATACGTCTTGTCCTCACCTAGTCTCACTCTTTGTTCCTGTATTTCCAGATTGATAGGGTGAGCCCCGTCTGTTTAGCCTCTCAGGAGTATGGCCTTGGTTTTAGCTGCAGTCATTCTCAGTTTCCTCCTCATGCACCACTCCGCAACAAGATTGGCGCACCTCTCCACTTGTATCTTCAATCTGGCTCTGCTGTCCTCGGCCACGATAACTGTTATGGAAAGGAATCCTTCATCTTCTAGCTCCCCTTGCAACTGGTTGAATACCAACTTCCACAGGGCCGGGCTAAGGACCGAATCCTGCGAGTATCCCCTTTCGATTCATCTCTCTACCTCATAATAGCTACCCCTAATCTTGACAGACCGTCACTGACACCGCCAGGAAGACACACCTGTCACTGAGGTAGCTACTTACGAGGGAGTATAAACTATATAATCAGTATAATCTATATAAGTAGTATAACCACAGTCTGCTGGGGGTGTTGAACTCTTGCAATCGCTGGAGTACGCAAGGCCTCGAAGTGTAGAACCAAAAAATCATCCATTTTCTTTCTTTCGTTGTATAGTATAAATTTTAAGTGAATGATTTTCAGCATTATATCGCTTCTCATTTGCATTTAAATCAATTTTAACAATGTGGCCTATCAGGTAGGCCACAATCTATTCTATAATCCAACTTAAATTTAACATGAACATACAAAAGTTCCAAGCTTGGCCTATCAGGAAGGCTACCAAACGTTATGAACAAAATTTTTACTCAAGCCTCTGAGCACTAAAGGATTATTAGAGGAATCAAGCAATTAATCTTTGTGACTTTAAAATTGTTGAGTTCTTTTTTATAAATATTCTAGATTTTACAGAAACTTTGAATTACTGTAAATTTTTGTTGAATTTTCCTTTAGAATAGTCTTTCTTTTATAGGTGTTCTTTTTTTTTTATAAATGTCTCATCTTGGTCATGTGTTGATTAACTTGGTGACCCCAATATCCTGGTTAATCCAGTTTTAGTAGGTGGGTTCATCTTATTATCTGTTCTATTCAGCCATTCTATATTAGATAATTATTTCTGAATATTTTGCTTTTTAGCCATTGGGAATAATAAACTGTAATTTTTTTTTCATTTGAATATTACTAATGATGGGATTCCATCTTCTGATAGTCACATCACTCCTCAGGTAATTTTTCTGTAATTCCTTTCTCTCTGTTTCTTTATGTCATTATTGTAAATGAATAAAATAATTATATTAATTCTTTAACTTAATATTGTACAATATATCATAACCAACAGGTTTATTTAACTATAACTTCTCATAATAATAATAACAGCATCAAATCTTCTGCTCCAGTGTCCATTCTTCTCCCATCATTGCGGCTCTCATTTCTGACATTTTCCTCTCTTTCTCCAGTCCCTTCTTTTAGAGGTGAAATTTATTTGAACAGCATTTAGCTTCACCTTTTTGTTTTTTATCATTTTAATATATAATTTTCCGTATTAGCTCAGCTCAGCATTGGCAAATGTAGTGTAGCTATTTATTGAGCTTAATTTAGTTTCTACTTACTCAAATATTTAATATTTGTAACTCTATTCTGAACAAAGTTTGATTTACCAATTTCATTATAGCTTGGTATCGACATTACCACTAGCATGTTTAATTATATTTTTTCTCACCTGCAAAGTACTGCTTCCTGATAGCTAATCATCGTTTTCTTCAAGTGTTAATAATAGGTTAAAGGCAAGGCAAGCCTCTCCTGACACCAGTCTCTGCAGTGAACCCTCTAGATAAGTCCCCACCATCTCTTACATAACAAATATTGTTCTCCAAAGTCATTCTCACTAGTCGCACAAGTTTAGGAGGAATGTTCATCTGTAACATTGCTATATATGCCTCCTGACAGTTTAGGAGTCATAGGCTCGTTGGAAATCTACGAGGGATCTGGTATTCTGCGGTCGTCTCTAGTAGCATCCAGAGGGTAAAGATCTGGACCCTATTTCATAATAAAGTACCAATGTACAAGTGCAAGCAGGCCTATAATTTACTACGCATATGACACTGTGAAATGTTGAAACATGATATAATTTAAAATAGTTATTAACTTGAGCAGATAATGGTTTTCCATTCTGTTGGCAGTTTTTCTTCCTTCCATATTTCAATCTATATCTCCTATAGTACCTTAACCAATTCATTACTACAATGCTTTATGAGCTCTGCAGGAGTTTCATCGAAGCCAGGCAATTTATGATTTTTTAATTTATCAATAGTTTCCTGTACTTCTTCTTCATCTGGTGGTTCAATGAAGTCTTCATCGCTAGTTGCTGAGGGGTGTAATGATTAAAATAGAATGATGGGAAGGGGCGAGTGAACCAACCATGGATTTGGTAAGGAAAATATAATACCAGGAAAGTGCTTCTTCGTTAGTTTTATTTGGATCCAATTAGACAATACTGTGTTGGATAAGAAAGGATATAGTTGATTGGGTAGGTCTGAAAATATTGGTCAAAAGGAACTTGAGGTCGTTATACTACTACAAACAGGGAAGGTGAGGAGAAATTAGAAATTTAAACAAAAAGGAATTCAGGGTTTATCAGATAATAAGGATTAAGATAGGATTTTTACATTCAAACTGCCACACAGTAGGGCGAGTATATAGGTTCCTTGGACATCGCCTCTAACTTGTTCAGAAAATCCAGTGGGCGGCTCAAAGTTTGTCAATATATGTGTTTGAGGGTGTAGAATTTGAATTTAAGCGATTTGTTCGTCATGAGTACTATGAAAGATAGCAATAAAATATTAATTTTTTTTAATGATGAATTCAATTAATTCTACACGCTCTCTATAATTGTTGTTTATAATTCAAGTTATTGCATATGAAATATTATATTTTGGTACAATAGCATGCTACACACTGCTTCAGCACTTTAATCTTCTAGTATAGATTAATTATTATTTGGAACAAAATAACTATTTTCTTTTAAATGATTTCATAAAAATAATTTTCAACTTTTAATTTAATTAATCACTTTCTGAAAGCAAACTTCTCGCTTCCTGTTACATTTTATTTTTAACCAAACTGTTAAACTGTGGTCGCAAACTTGATATGATGGAATCGGAATTGATTAACAAATTGTTATATACATATGTCTCTGCTATTATCGATCATAGATTAGATAAACTAGAACACATCTATTGAAACTAGTTAAGTTCAACCTGCCTTCTCGTAATACTCTAAACTTTTTTTGTTGACTATCAAAAATATAGCATTACATTCTGGTGTTACCAATATTTTGAAACATGGCGACCAGTTCTGTTCTCAGATTACTGTATTTCAGAGCTCAAAACAGTTATTGAACTTTTCCAAAAAGTTTCAGTTCAACTGTCTTACTAGAACTTTTACAATTAAAGTATTAATATAACTGTTCAACATGAAAGAACCTTCTGATAAAAAGTTTCTTAAAAACTTATATCATTTAAACTTTTTTATTATAAAAGTTCTGTGAATAGAAGTTCCCACTAAAACATTATAAATATAAGTTCTCAAATATAAGTTTTCACATACTTGTGGGGTAAAACTTGAGAGGGATCTTCGGGGGACACATCAGGAAACAGCAGTATTGTTGAAAAAAAATTATAAATCCTTTACAAAAACAGAAAATAAATAAAATTCGAAATAAAAGAACAAATAGAAAAACAATTACCTTTTTATTTAAGATTAAATTTTTATTTTTATTATACAAAAATTGCTTTAATTTTAATTAAATAACCTAAAAAATGATTATTTAAAGAAATAACATTTTAAGATAAGAAAACATTTCAATAATGAGAACTTTTATTATAATCTCACTAAAAAGCTCTAAAGAGAACTTTTTTAATATAGAATTTGTATATAATACAATAAAACAGAACTTTTATTATAAAAGTTCTTAAGATAAAGTTCTCCAAAAACTATTACTATATAAGTTCTGAACAAAAAGTTCTTGCATGAACTGTTTCAAAAAAGTTCCTTGGTAAAAGTTCAATTTAGAACAATAATTTTTTCAAAACAAAAGTGCCCAGTTATTTTGAAGCTCTGCTTTATTTATTATAAGTATTTTACAAATAAAATATTTCTGTTGAAATAATTATTTCCTGTAAAATGAATAATGTAAAAATATTCTCGTTACCAATAGATATAGTATTGTAGACATTACATTATTTTTTACCTAGTTAAAAATGACATATTACCATAGTCAAATATAACTATATAATTATAAAAAATATTTCATCATTATTTTTGTTGATTGTTTAAAACTATATTCTTGCAACTCCCGATTTGTTAATTGTATGTTTGTAATTTGTCCAATATAGTCTAATATGCATTACTTTGAGAAAAACAAATGGGTTGATGAAAACCTGAATAAGCTAAGAAAAAAAAATTAAATAAATACAAAATTATCATAGCCATTCCAAGTTTAACATTTGTGCGTGTTAACTCCTCAATTACAAGCGAGGTGGCAGGTTGGGGCAAGAAAACTGTTTTTAGAAGTTGTACCGTTTATTAACAACAGGGACTGAGTAGTTTTTCGGGTGATTTGCTTAATGGAATCAAATTGTTTACTATAATCTGATGTTAAGGTATTACTAATGCGACTATAATGTTGAAACTTGGGCATGATGGGGAAACAATATTAGTTGGTCACTATTGCAATCAAATTTCCAAATTTGAACTTCTTTTCGTTTTTTCTCCCAATGTCCAATGGAACTGTGCACTCACCCCACTGTGTGTCATGATCAAAGAAGCCTACTCTAACTCCATTTTGGCAAATCTGCAGTAATATAAGAAACTGTAGTTGGGGAGGGGTGTTTGTGGAGAAGTAATGTATAGCTTCGACTAGCTTACCATTCAACTATTTAAAGCTTGTAAATTAAAAACAAAAATAGAAATATTGCTTAGATATCTGTTTAGTCAGCTGAATCATTGGTTGAGCCCTTATATTTTATGTCTTGGGCACATTTTTTAAAGTTGGGGATTTTTTGACAAATGCTATATATATATATATATATATATATATATATATATATATATATATATATATATATATACATATATATATATATATATATATACATATATATATATATATATATACATATATATATATATACATATATATATATATATATACACATATATATATATATATATATATATATATATATATATATATATACACATATATATATATATATATATACACATATATATATATATATATATATATATATATATATATATATATATATATATATATATATATATATATATATATATATATACATATATGTGTGTGTGTATTTTTCCACACAAATAAATATATTGTCGAAATAAAGACATTTTTTATCACGTTTCCCTTTTCTCTGAATGTTGCCTAAAAAAAAATTGAACATAACATTCCTATATTATCTTCATCTTTTATTTATATTTGTATTGTTTACTGTTTTTTAAAATTCCGTTATAGATGTGCTAGCAAACCATTATAACAATCTTCAAGCTATTGTTTTATGCAAAATTCTCTGTCATTTCATATTCAGATTTTTTATAAAGCAAATTTCATCTTTTCTGTTTTGTGAGTTCTATGATAGGTGTCTTGAAAAGTTCAACCTTCCTTTTGCTATAAATATTTTTATTGATTTCGGATTCATTAGCTCTTTTTTGGTCTAGACAAATTATCTTAAATTTTGTTGTTATTTTAGTTAAATTACATTTTAAGGGCTTTCTATTGCCCTCTTGAATAAAGGAATTTAACTGACAGTATGGAGTTAATTATTGATTTGTATTTAAAAATTGTCTTACATTTATAAGGAAACAATTGCAGAATAACTTGTATCTCTAATTTTGATTTTTTTAACTATCTTTTACAATAGGCTTTTGTCACTACTTTGTGTCTTACTGTTATCTCTATATTCTACAGCTGTGTAGTGTAAAATTTTGCTTCTGAATTCCCTATTATAATAACCAGCACAGGTATGCTTATTTTTCTTAATTGTTCAACATTTGTTTTTGTTTTCTTTATATTAGTATTTATAATAGTATCCTGTTTTATAATGTTGATTTTAGGCTATCTCTATTTGTATGGGGACTTTCCCTAAGACAAATAAATAGTTAATAGCATCCTACTTGATATTATTATTTATCCAGACAAGATATCTTGCAGGAGGTAGCAGTGCCCCATTGGCTTAAAAAAATATCTCGCAACAAGTTTTTTACTCACTAGCCACTTCCTGCCTCAATTGTCTTATCTCATTCTCACTTTTTCTTCTGATTTTTGGCAAGTTACAATAAATACTTTTAGCCTCACCTAGAGAATGTTGGTATGATACTTTGGATAGCATCTACCTGCTACTGTCCTGGCTCTTATCCATCCTCTATTCCCATATCCTCTTAATAACTTTTACATATTCCCTGCACCCTGAGCAATTTTCTGGATCTTTTATTTTTATTCTGCACTTCTCCCCTTGTGTTTACATCCAATCAAAATGTAGAACAAGCATTTGATCGACAAACAGCAAAGAGTTACTTGCAAAAAAACTATGTTGTATTTTTTTTTTTTAATTACTTACAATTTCTTTAAAAAAGAAAAATAATAGTTTTCAACTTCCAACAAAGGCATTCATAAAACACTTGCTGACCCGGCAATGCTTCGCTATTTCTGGACTTGAGTATATATGTAGATTAAATGAGCACAATTGAAAGTTTGATAAAAATTATTCTGTGTATAAATGCAATATTAAAAATTAAATTTATTGAACTTCAAAATAGAATTAATTCATTCGTTCAAGAGATAATCATGACAAAGACAGACCAATGGCCAAAAATATGTTACTTTTTACTCAGAGGGGCTCTGCAGAATGTAGAACCGTTAAAAAGTACACATCGAAAAACAAAAACATGAACATGTAGGAAAATAAAAACACGACTACAATGTTAAATGCTCTGACTGTATCATTGATAATGTTTCGATTTCGATGATTTTTTTTTTTTTTTAATTCAGTTATCTTTCAAATGATTAGTGAAAAATGTATACTTTTTGATTTATGCACAAATAAAATATAGAACCTTTTTTTTTGGTTTTTACATAGCCAAAATATCGATATTAGTAGATTTTATTATTGGAAAACCATCTAGGAACCATATAGATGATATAGTTAAAATTTGGTTAAGACTGGTTCTGTAGTTTTTTTGATTAGAGAATTCAGTTATCCTTCAAATGAGCATTCATATAATCAGTGAAAAATGGATAGTTTTCGATTTATGCACAAATAAAATATAGAAGTAGTTTTTCAGCTTTTGTGCAGCCACAGTATCGATATTGGTAGATTGTATTATTGCAAAACCATCTAGGAAGATAATATAGTTAAAATTTGGTAAAGATTGGTTCTGTAGTTTTCGCAGTAAAAGCTTACAAACAAAAAAGGGACTGTCCTTTTATATAATAGTATGATATGAAATTATTTTCTAATTTCTTGAAATATCAGTAAGATTAATATTGATGGTAGTTGCGAGATTGAGAAAGAAAAAAAAATCAGAGTGCTGGTTGATTTGCTGATATAATGATATATATAATAATCAAGACATGTGTACTTGTATGGATTTTTTCTTTTGAATGATTTTTTTTCTTTGAGAACTCTTACATGCAATCTGTGTACATATTTTGTTATTATAACGAGATATACTAATAACATTTGTACATAAAACATAATTATTATTATTTGGGCCTATGGCCCTTTAAGAACCAAGCCCTTCTCGACAATAGACCTCCACTCCTTCCTATCCATTATAAGTATGGCTCTACCTTCTTCAAATGCCAAGCAGGTTCAGGTCTTCCTCGACATTCTCAAGCCAGTGGAGGCGTGGTCTTCCTCTTGCATGGCTCTCCGTGCATATCTTTCTGGAGGTATCCTTTCAATATGGCCCAGCCATCTAAGCGAAGCCCTTCTGATAAATGCCATGTCAGGCACACCATAAAAATGGCTCAGCTCGTCATTCCCTCAAATTCACCATATGCTGCTCTCGCAAATGGGGCCAAAGACTTTGTTCAGGATCTTACGTTGCCAGTAATTCAGGAATCATTCACTCGCGACGATTAGGGGTCATGTCTCACAGCCATATGTGACTGCAAGGTTACTTAGCCTTGTAAACTGTGAGTTTCGTACAGCACGAGAGTCCCCGAAATTTCACTGGCTTCTGAAATGTGCAGAAGCATCTGTTCACAGCAGTTATGCATGCTTTTATTTCAGCTGTCATGTCATCACCTTCTGTTATTATAACACCCAAATGTTTAAATTCGTGACAACACTGGAAAATTATAGTTCCAGATCCTGAAGGTTGCTTATGATAGTGGTGATTTTCTTTACGTGTATATGTACATTGTTTTCTTTTCATTGATTTGCATACTTCTTGCATTGGCTGCATATTCAAATTCCTCAGCCCCCTCTGACAGGCCAGGAGATGTTCGGGCCATGATATCAATATCTGTGTAGGCGAGGTGCCGGGTAAGCCTATTATAGATTGTTCCTTCCGGGTTCGTCCGTATATCAAGTGAGAAATTGAAAAGCATTGTTGCTAAGGGATCACCTTGTTGTACATCAGTGTTAACGGGAAAACTTCCAGCTAGGTATCTTTGCACCTTAATTCTGCCAGTGGTGCTCTTTATTTTCATCTTGACCATATCATGTCATCTTGATGTACCAGTTTCTTTGGGATGCCAAACCTCAACAGGTCATCATACAAGTGGTCTCTGATAATGTTTTTGTAAGCTTGGCAGAAGTCAATGAAGAGGTGGTGAAGGTCCACATTATATTTATTGGTCATCTCCAGGGTCTGGCGTATTGTAAAGATATGGTCTACTGTGGACCAGTTGTGACGGAAACTACACTGGTATTCACCTATTTCTCGTTCCATGAACTGTTCTAGTTTCTGGTTCAGCCAGTAGGTCATAATTAATAAGTTTGGCTGAGAAGTCATCGACTCCTGGAAACTTATTATTTTTCTGACATTTTATAATGCTGAAGATTTCCTCCCTTGTATGTAGTTCAATTGGCTTGATGTTTGATGCATCTGTCAGTTCCGTACTTCTCTCCTGTACGCTTACGACGCTCTTATTCAGTAGGTCTGGAAGCAGTTTGTCCATCTTTTGGTTATCTTTTGAGGGTCGATTATTAGGCCCCCATCGGTATCCTTGCAAAAGGTGACTTGATGGTTGAAACCTACTTTCATTTGCTTTAATTTGCTGACAAATTTTATTGATTTGCCACAGTCAAAAGCTTCCTGCAGCTCTTCCAGTTCCCGCCATTCAAATGCACGCTTCTTGCTCCAGCATAGATTCTTTCTGACCCTCTGCTTTTCTCAAAGAGACTGAATCGTACTTCTAGTTTTTCTATTCAGTTTCTTCATTCCTTTCATGGAGGGTTGCTTCACAATCAGAATCAAACCAGTCCTTCTTTAATTTCCTCTCTTGCCCACCAAGGATTTCTTCCTCTGACATCTTCAGTGTGTTTTTCAGGGCAGCCCACTTTGTGTTGATGTACGGTCAGTCTGAATTTCCTTGACTATCTCTACTAGAGGTAGGTTTGAGCTTCGCAGTTACTGGAAACTCTTGCGAATGCTTTCCATTTTTAGCTTAGTAACTTTATAATTTACTGGTTTTTCAGCTGCATTATTCGTTCTATTGGCGATATTTTGTTAGATTTTAGCTTTAGCTCCTACCATGTAGTGGTCCAAGTCCACATCTGTCTCCCAAAGCTCCATACATCCTGTCAGCGAGGTGTCTACTATCCATTACAATATGGTCGATTTGATTTTCCGTCCATCCATCAGCTAATATGCAGATTGCCTTATGAATTTCTTTGTGGAGGAAAAGTATACTGCAAATTTTAAGGTCTTTCCATGGCGAAGTCAATGAGTTGCAAACCTTTGTCACTTGATGCTTACTGTGGTTGGTTTCAGGTATTCTTCTTTGCCTATTCTGGCATTGAGATCCCCTAGTATAATTTTTGCATCCCAGCGAAGCAGCTAGTCAAAGAACCTCTCTAATGTTCCATAGAAGGTGTCCTGCTCCTTATCTTTATCCTCAGTGGGAGTAGTGGGAGCATGCAGTGCGACCAGAGATCTATTATGGAACTTGCCTCGGATCCGGATGGCACACATTCTCTCATTTATAGCCTCTCATATTAAGGGCTCCAAAATAACTGTGCACTTTATTTTGAAAAAGTTCTTGTTCTAAATTAAACTTTTTCTTATGAACTTTTTTATTAAAACTTCTATACTAAAAATTCTTTAAGAACTTATTGTACAAATTTGTATACACAAGTTTTATATTACAAAGTTCTCGTTAGAGCTTTTTAGTGAGATTATAATAAAATTTCTTATTATTAAAGTTCCCAATTATGTAGTAAGATCCATAAGTTTCCAGCCTGCCCTCGTTTCCTACTTCAAGCAGGCTGAGACTTGCCTGCCATGCATGTCTATGCCTGCACTCTTCATACCCACCACCCGCACTTCCTCAGTCCTGTCAGTCCGTATCTAACCTTGAAGGAATCTGTGCTTTTTAACAATGTTCAAGGTCGAATAACGTGTGGTTATTAAATTCTTGTGTAAAGAGGGCCTTACTCCTGCGAAAATTATATAGCATATTATAAATGGTGTGTATGGGGAATCCTTCCCTTCGTATTCCACTGCAAAAGAATGGACAAAATTTTTTAAGTTAGGGAGAGAAAGTGTGGATGACGACCCGCCTCCTGGTCGCCCATTGGAAGCTGTCATTTCTGAAACAATCCAACTTGTGGAAGCTGAACTGCTGTCTGATTGGAGGCTGAAGACCAAAGAAATAGCAGCTAGGTTGGGGCTTTCAAAAACAAGTGTTCTGAGGATTATTAAAGAACATTTGCTTAGGAGGAAGGTGTGTGCTGGATGGGTTCCAAAGATTCTTTTGGCTGCTCAAAAAGTGGAACATGTTCGCTGTGCAATGAATTTTTACGTGGGTATAATGCCTACCCAAAAAAATTCTTGGATTCAATTGTAACTGGGGATGAGACAATGGTTCTATTCTATGACCCACTCAGCAGAAGGGAGTCTATGGAATCGAAGGCAAGGAGAAGCTTCTCCGCTGAAGGCAAAAGTCACGCAGGTGACAAAAAAGGTAATGGCCACCATTTTTTGGGATTGTAGAGGAATGCTGTTGATTGATTTTAAGAAAAGGAACACCACAGTGAATGCTGAGTATTATGTAGCCCTACTTCACCACTTACGAGACTCCATCAAAGAGAAAAGGCGGGGAAAGTTGAGCAGAGGTGTTCGGCTTCTTCATGGCAATGCCCCTACCCACACAGCATTGATTTCCTAGGCCGTTGTGAAGGACTGCGGATTCCAAGAAACCTCCCATCCATCCTACAGGCTAGGCTTGGCCCCTAGCTACTTCTACCTTTTCTCGAAGTTAAAATCTGACCTTTGTGGGAGGAGATTTAACACCAACGAAGATGTCCAAGCAGCGGTGGAAGAACATTTTTCTAACAAAGAAGGCAATTTTTTTTTCATGGTATAGAAACGTTGCCCAAGCGTTGTATTAAGTATGTAGAACTTAGAGGTGAATATATCGATAAACAATAATACCAGTTTTTTTCTTTCACCTTTCCTTCTTCCTCAGGCCAGAAATTTATGGACCTTACTACGTAAATGTGGAAAATACTTATGGAATTGTGTCTTGAAAGGTTTTCTTATCTTAAAATATTATTTCTTTAAATAAGCATTCTGTAGGCAATTTAATTAAAATTAAAGCAATTTTTCTATTGAAATTAAATGTTAAATAAAATAAAGAAAGAGATAATTGTTTTCTATTTGTTCTTTTATTTCGAAAATTTAAATTTTAACATAGGTAAAAACTTTTAGGAACATTATAAATAACTAAAAAAGTAATAAATAAAAAAGTCTGTGTTGCACAGTTTGGGAATGTTCCAGTTACTTGTTTTTTGTACAATTTTTCTGTTAATTTATCTTTCTTTTCTTTCTGAATTATTTTCTTATTGTTATATTTAAAAAGTATTATAACTTAAAAGCATTTAAGTTTTATTTTGCTAAAAATTTTGTTCAATATGTAGAAATTTTATGTTATGTTTTTGAAAAAAATTTCGTGTAAAGAGATTTTCTATGTTAGGAAGTTTAATTTAAGGGTTCATCTGTTCTTCAAAGTATGTTTACATTTAATTTATTTATTTTTTATCAACTCTTGTCATTTCACTTAAAAGCTAAACTGGGTACTTAACCACCATTCCCTATCGATATTAATAGCTTATGGTTCTTGAAGTCAGTATCAATATAGCAGTAATTGGTTTAATGCCTGTTGCTCTGTTCAGTTAATTATCACTGAATGTGGGTGTGATATTTAAATCAATTCTAGTGGGAATTTAAGAGTATGCCCTGGCTTACAAAATAAGCTTTAAACCATCTTTTTATCAACAATTCCAGAGAATAAAGGAAATTTTTTAAGCTTCTTTTTATTCTATTTTTTATAAACAATATTACTTATATTTAGCCAAAAAATAAACCTTAAAGGAAATAAATTCTAGATTATATTATCTCTGAAAGTGTACTAAGTTAAAAAAGAAAAAGTTTAATAAAAAATTTGTCTGTATTTAGAAACACTGTAGTGGGGCTCACAGAATTAGATACTTGGGGTGAAGGTGTTATTCGGTGCTGTGTTTCCAGATGCGGGTAGACGGGATGCTGTGAACCGGCTCTCTTCGAGAGAGCTGGCAACAGGGCATCTCCGCTGTTGCCAGCTCTCTCTCTCTCCTCCACTCCTACAACTTCTCAGTATGAAAAGCGATAGTCGATAGTTGGCTATCGATGATCAGCATAGTATGAATAACTTGCCTGTGTTACATCAGTGAGGAAATAGTGACACTTGTAATACAGAATTTAAGATGACTTATTGCGTTTATAATATCATGAAGTTGAAAATTATCTTCATATAGTTATATATATATATGTGTGGTTGTTATATAAAATTCATATTTTATAACAAAATAATACCACAAAGTGCTATTTACAGTTATTTAAATTGAAGAGTGTTTTATGATTGTCTATTTTTAAATTTAACTATTGCTATAACTAAAGAGAATGTAATTTTAATTTACATATATAAGTAAATTATAATAACCCTTATATAATGAAATGTTTCATTTACCTTTTTGAACTTCATAAACTTTTAATGTTTCATTAAAGGTTTATTTCTTGTTTATAGGAATTTTGGTACATTAATTTAGTAATTTGTCTTTAAATAATGAAAGTACAGCTAAAATCGCTACATAAAAAGTCAAAGATATGATTTTGGCTAGTCTGGTAAGGCAAAGAATCTTTCCTTCCTGTTGAGAAAATTATTATTTTTTTTTCATAGATTTGGTGGCTAACAGGATGCTTCCTAGTGTTCTTTGAGTTCCATTCCCCTTGAAGTTGTTCAAACATGATCAAACATTGTTGATTCTTAAAGTTTAAGGTATCTTGTTTTTAGAATAGTCATCAGTGTTGTTTTTTTGTGTGTTTCTTTTGCTTTTGATTATTATTTTAATTGATGCTTCAGATTTAGTCCTTACTAATGCTTGTATTATTATTTTTATTAAGTAACTGCTTTTATTTTTATTGTTTTAATTTAATTTTATCACAATTTTTTTAATGAGTTCTTAATATTCAATATATTCTGTTGGTTGTTTAATTATATTAGGATCTGGTTTATTTTATTTTATGGTGGGTTTAAAAATTTAAAGATTTCTTAAAATTTAATTATAGGGATTATTAGTTATTACTGGATGATTTTATTTTTCGAATAAATAAATATATAAATAACAATAAATAACAGCATTAAGTTTTCTTAAATGAGTGCATTAATTTCTTAAATTAATTTTTGTTCATTTTTATTTGTTAATGTAATATTTTTTTTAAAACCTCTTTCACTACATCACTTATATTACTGAAATAGTTCAGTTCTTTTGCGTTGTCTAAGCATTCAAAATCTATTTTAACCTTTGAAATAAACAAAAGTTTAAATCACTGGTTCAGTAGAAAAAATTAAATGAATAATTATTCATTAATAATGTACTTGTATTGTAAAATATAAATTGTAGTTATATGCGCATGATGCACTTTAAGGCATGGCTTTTCCTATTAGCTGATATTGTATCCGTACAGTGGGAGCCAACTGAGAGGATTTGCAACTGAGAGTGATGAGGATGAAGCTTTGGCTGCATTACTAGATCCAGAAAAACAGTTAATATCTTCAGACTATTTTACGCAGTAAGTACTAATGCACTTGCTTTTAGACCACTCACTAAATTGGTTACCATATCTTCTTTTATATGTTTGGTTACTAAAAACAGTTAATTGTTTACTTGTCAAAGTAAGTACATTTGTGCATATGGAAGCGTGTGTTATGTGTAGATTATTTGTGAATTTACAATGGGTGAAAACTACAAAAATTATCTTAAATTTTACGAATCTTGTTAGTGCTTTTTTATTTTGTTGATATGCAATGTATGCATATGTAGTGTGACAACTCAAATACTTTTCAGTTATTCTGGTCTTTTTCTCCAAGGTCTTCTTTCTGATATTTGGTCCACTCAATCTAGGTAACTTTCTCAGAGAGACTTTTGAAGAAGTTATCTGGAACATGTGGATGAAATATTAGAAAGAAGGTATACACCACCTTAGAGAAAGCCAGAATAAGGAAAAAGCCAGAATAACTGGTACAACTATCCAGGAAAAGAGCTTAAAAATTATATTAAGTACTTTTGTCAGCCACAAACTACGAAGTTTTCCTTTCACTTCTCTCAGTGTATTATTTGTACAACAGATAATGCACAGTAAAAACCTCTAATGGAAATTTATCACAATTTTGTTTGTTTATTTTATATTTTTTTTTTTTTTTTTTTTGTAATTTTTCACAGAACATGTTTTAATGTCTCCATTTAACAATGATTATATATTTGCTTTTAATTAATCTTTCTACTATTAATGAATTGTTCTCAACTGCAATTTTTGGATACAATGGATACCTCTAACATGAATGATGAATATTATAATCTTCATTTATTCAACTGTCAATATAAAAGTATTGCCCCTGCGATGACAAATTATTAAAGAACTACTATTCAGGGTTGTTGACAAACTATGAATCTGAAATTGGTGTTTAATGCGTATTTAATACTCTTTCATAACCATGATCTCTATTTTTGTTTACAAATTTGACAATTAGTAAGTCTTCATACCATGCCTGAAGCAAGAAACAGGTATCGAGTATGAAAACTACAAATTTTATCGGTCAGTAATTGTCAATTATGATGACAATATGGGCTGAAAAGTAAAATAAAAAAATCCAGGTATCTTTTTACCAGTAATAACTATATAAAAAAAATGAACGATTATTACAGTAACATATTCTAAATAATTGTGCATTTTAAAAAAGTTACCGTTCAAAATAAAAGTTATGTTATTAGTAAAATAAAATTAGTTTGTGTTTGTGTTGGTGTGTGCGTGCATGTTTGTGTGTATTGGGTGATTCCTATTAATTTTATTCTCCTATGGTGCTCTTAAAGTGAACCACCGTCTCATTTTAAGATACACTCTCTAGATGAATAGACACTGGTATGTGTTAAATTCACTTTCTCATCATCATTAAGTGTAATTACTTATTGTTGGGGATTCTCTGTTTGTTATCTTCCTTTAGTTTTAGTCTGCTTTGATACTTCAGCTTAAGGTATAAATGAATGTAATACTGTTCAGGAATTTGATACAGTAAGGAAGTGCAACATTAATAAATCATTTTAAATTCTGTCCTTTGTTCAAATACATAAACCTTTACAAATAATATCCTCTACTCTTATCTTAAAATTTGGTGTCTATAAGATTTTCTGTGCCAGCTACGAGATATTTTAATTTTAAAACTATTTTAGACCTCAGATTTTTTTTTAAATATTTCCTTACCTGGCCATTTCTACGCATGGAATGTACGTTTGCCACTACTTCCAATAAAAGTCTATTTTTTTTTCTCATTTAAATAATTTAAGGATATCTTTAATTATGGTAATAATAATTGGGTATTCTATGGTGCAGCCTGGTGTGCGGCAGCACACCATTTACTAATGGGGCTGCACCTTTGTGTCTCTTCCTTTCTGATTCGTGTGTTCGGGACTAGATTTTGCTTTACATGCCCTTCCTGGGCTTTCTCTCTGCACTGCCCAGATCAGCCAATAGACTTCAGCTTCTTCTTGCAGATCCTCCTCAGGCGGTCTCGGTGGCGGTCGCCTCTGATTTTGGTTGGGCCATCTCTACCATGGGTGAAAAATGTGGGTCTCACCACCTCTCTCCACCTTCCTATATATTCCAAAAAGAAAAAGTAGTTCCCCTCCTCCATCAACCTTTGGAAATTGGCCTCGTCAAAGGCATACAGTATAATTTTCCTGGATAGCCAGGCTGATGTCCTTCCATGGTGGCACAGGATATTATCGCATGCTCGGCTGTATCAGGTATTCTTCAAGTGGGGCACCTGTGATCAATATTCTTGCCATGCTTCCACAGTTTCTTCTGGAAACCCCCATGGCCTGCTGTATTTTGTGAGGACCAATAGTCGGGGTGGACCCACTTTGCCGCTAGTCTCGGTTAGATGGTAGAAATTTTTTTTTAAGGGTTGCACCCTTTTCATTAGTGACCCTCCATCTGTTCCACTCATCCAGTGAGTCCTCCCTCAATACCTTCCACCTCCTAGATTCCTCACCTATCCTCTGCTGCAGTCCCTCTGGAAGTGCTTCAAGCCCTTGCCTCTTAACATCGAATTTGATGGTGTCCTCTCACAGTATGAGGTCAAAGGGCATCTCTCCGGCCAATCACCTCGTGTGATGTGGTTCTGTATGCCTTGGTGACCCTCAGCAGTGCCAGTCTCTAGATGGTTGCCAGCTTCTTTTCTGATTTGTGAGATGACGACTCCAGGCAGGGGATGCATACATAAGGATGCACATCACGACTCCCTTATAGATGGTTCTAGTAGGCAGGTACCTCAGGCCCCAGAATGCACCCTCTATTCTCGACAGCCCATTCAGGGAGCTAGATCCCAGAAACTAAAAGTTCTCTACCTATTCAAGCATATTCCCAATTATATCTATATCACTGTTTTCCATTATTAACTATATATTTGATATTATCTGTATCAATTTTGATATTTAATTCTTTGCCAGTTATATCAATGTTGCATTTAATTTAACATTTTCACCCATCAGTGCCAAATCATCAGAATTTTTACTGCTAAGCACATGGCTATTTTACCCCCAGATTTAAATTTTTTCAGTGTGAATTGCTCTACTAATGATATATTTTAGAGCTTAATTTAATAAAACTGGGGTAAGGGAATCCTTGTTTTGAATCCAAATGTATTTCAAACTTCAAAGTAAAAATACCCAATTGGACCCAATTAATTGTTTCTGGCATGAACATCCTTACTAAATTTTTTCTAATGTTGCTACCAGATGAATTATCTGGTCAATAGTTGAAACATATCGAGAGTCTCCAATTATTTCTTTGGCTTCAACGTCTCCTGTCTCCGGTGATTCAACTAGTTAGAATTAACATAAATATTTTAAACCATGTTAAAATGCATGAGATTCCCTGATAGTTATTACAATCAGTTCTCAGTCCTTTTTTGTGAATTGGAATAAGTGTTGATTTGTTCCATTTTTTGTGAATTTTTTCTTTTTTCCAAAATTTTTTTATTGAAAGATGCGCTTTAGAAATTCCAACTTCCTCACACCCCTTGACTGGTTCACTAGGAACATTGTTGATTCTAGCTGCTTTATAAGATTTCAATTTTCCTATGGCTATTTTGACTTCCTTCTTTCTAGGTTCTTATATTAATGCCCCAGTACCCCCCCCTCCCCCCGGATTTGTCATTTTTTTTATACTCAAAAAACTATTACATAATGACTTTCCTGTCAATTGAGCCTAAAAATGTTCATATTTTTGTTTATATATTAACATAATTCTACTTTTTGGAAGTTAAAGCTGAAGAATAAAAATTATATCCTGTCATGTCTATTATCTAGTGCTCTACATCTTATTATGCTGTTTGGGATCATGATAGCCTACCCCATGGGGGCAAGGGTTTAATACAGCCTAGTTCAGAACAGTGTGGGTCTGATTCCCATCTGGGCAATTAATATTTATTTATTAGTCATTGCACAGAACGAATCTTGAAACTCCTGATCTGTATACACTTGACTGAACTGTCCTTTTATACAACTTTTGATTACTTTTAGTATCATTCTGCTCCCCTTTTTTTTCTTTCATTATTTAAGCTTTCTTTTAAGACATTTGAACCCTTTGAAAAGGCCTTTTATTAGTGTGATTCATAAGTCTCTGGTTTTTAGTTCAAATGAATTCTTTGGAAATTCATGAGACTTTTCTTGATTTTCTCAAGCTTTATGGTCTTGTATTTATCAGAAAATCTATTTAATTTATTTATAAATATTTGTTTAAATTTTATATTATGTTTTTGTTTATATAGGTTCTGTACATTTTTTTTTTTTTTTGTTATCAATTTATTAACTTTTTTTTCTGGTAAAATGTTATCGTTAATTTCCTTCTTTATATTCATTTTCATTTTGAGTCCTCTTTTATTCATGATTTTCTAAATTTCATCCATCAGGACCCATTTATTTTGTTATCATTGTCTTTTTTATGGTTTCGAAAGCAGTCTTTTTAACATGGATCAGATCATACTGTGTGGTATATTCACTGTGAATTAAATCCATTCAATATAAGTAAATATTTTTGTTTGAATAAATAATATGTAAATAAATTAATGTTTAAGTAATTAACATATATATATATAATTTAAATTGGTGGGGGTATAGTTGACCATAGATGCAATTGAAGAAGTTGGTCGGGAAGTGCGGTCAATGAAGAAAAACACACTAATAAGTGGAACTTATTTTTTATTGTGTGCCAACATTTCGGCTTACGTTATAGGCCTTCATCAGGATTAAATAGACAAAATAAGATCACATCCTAATAAAATACAGAATTTTAGCAGTATGAAACATGAATATATATATATATATATATATATATATATATATATATATATATATATATATATATATATATATATATATATAATGTCGGTAGAAAATATATAAAACACACTGACATGTAAAAACAAAAACTATGACAATATGAAATCAAAATGTTATGTGAAACCATTATGTTATGTGAAAAAATATGAAATATAATTACATTATGTAAAATTAAAATAATGAAATATATGATAATTATTATAATGTGAAAAACTTTGCAGATTATTACTACAATGATTTGTTATTTAAAAAATATATAATGTGCCCATGCACACAGTTTTCCTTATCGTTTTGGTTTAGAGTCCAGATAATTAGATTATCTTTCAAATGAGCATCTGAAATGTTCTGGGAGATGTTGCATTTTCGAGTTATCAAATAACTAACCAAAAGTGAACTGGTTTTCATAGGAGAATACGTATGTGCAGAATACTTTATAAAACATATCTACCAAGTCCAGCAAAGAAATTAAGAATATAATAATGGTGGCTAATAGTGCCTATTGCGCAAAACTGAAACTTCTCAAGTTTCTACTTTTGTCTAAAGCAATTAAAATTATGGACCAATGGATTGGAAACTTAGTGTTTGTCCAATGATGATTGTCATAAACTGAGAGTGTTCGAAAATAACTATAAAAGCAAGTACTCTAAGACTGGCAGAACATGTATCAGAATGGAGGGTGAAATGGTACAGAGGAAAATGTTGGCAGCACACATCAGTGAGAAAAGAAGAAGAAGACCACAAATCTACATCCAATTAGAATCCCTTCTCATTTATCAAAAAACTGATAAGCAACTTATTTCTGACCTATTCCCAAATTTTCAATTTATTAAAACAGCAATAACTTATTATACATTCCCATATCGCACTATCCACTCCCATCTCCATTATTACTACTAATATCTAATTCATATTGGTTTTCTCTCATTATAATTTTATTCATTTTTCAACTTATTTTTATTTTTATATTTTGACAACTTCTTATTTAATTAAGACTTTATTCTACCTCTCCGCCTCTTACCAGTTTCTTATTTCTTACCGTTTTTATTTATTTATATTCATAACCCACCATTCTTACACTTATTCCAATCAATAAATTCAACCAATTTCTCCTCTCTTTTAACTGTTTTTCTATTTCTTCTATTTAGGTCCCCACCTTCTACCTGCTTCCAGTTCCTGGCGGGCCATCTCGAAGTGATCAACTGATTATTATTTTATCAATGTTCTACTTTCTCTTAAACCCTCACACTACCCGTCTCCCCCCTGTTTTCCTGATTAGCCTATCCAATCACATATTGTTTGTTTATATTTTACCATATATAATTTTATATTGTACAACTTCTATATCTATACGTTGTTAATTTGCTTATACATTTTTATGTAGTTCACTATATCTTTCATGTTATTCTGTCATACATTTCTTTATATTTTAATTTTACATGTCATTATGTTTCACTTAACATAAATTTCCATTCTGTTTTCATATTGTCTTTATTTTATTTTTTTTTCATGCCTGTATTTCATATTTCTGTCTACCTATATCTACTTATATATATTCATGTTTTATACTGCTAAAATTCCATACTTTATTTGGTTGTAGTCTTATTTTGTCTATTTAGTCCTGATGAAGGGCTACAATGTAGGATGAAACGTTGGCACACAATAAAAACCAAGTCATTTGTGTGTTTTTCTTTCTCCTAACCACACCTCCCCCTTCCCTCCCCCTCCTGACCAGTATCTTAAATAATTTAAGCAATAAATCCATCTTATTTTTAGAAAATTAATTTTTCCCTTTGATAATCTTACCAACAAAATTAATAATCTTATCCTTCCTAAATCATAATCATAAAAGTTCATATACTTTATTATAATTATTTTTTGCCTTTTTTAGTGCTGCATACGATGAACATCCTGAAAAGAGAAGAAAAAGAGGAAGCTTGTTCTTTAGGAAGAAAAAGGTATTTATTTCTTATTATTTTATTCAATTTTGTAGGTTGTTTAGTTATTGACTCAATCAATGATTAAACAACATTGTTATTAATTTTCTAAAAATTAATTTATAACACCTTTAAAGTTGTTTGATTAAATTTAATTGAATCCTTTTTAGATTATAGAATAGGAATGCAATGTATTTTTTAACACTAGATTTATGAACAAAATTGTATACCTCTTTTCTTGAAGAATTAAAATTAAATTAATTTTTTTAAATATATTTTACAAAAATTATTTTAAATTTGAATTTTATAATTGATTTGGAAGTGTCTCAGGTTGGCAGCTTCAGTAAATTTATTGTTAAAGAGAATTCATATTAGATATGTGTTTGTTTTTAAATCTTAAAAGAGAACTCATTATATGGTTAAATCTCACATTATCTAGTCATTAAATTGTCTGTGACATTTTACAAAATTTGGCTCTAGCAATTGTGTTGAAAGCATTATCTTAATCACTGATTCATAATTTGTTATATTATAGAATCAGTATATATAATTTTTTATCATTGCGTACAATAATTTTTTGATATTTAAGCCACTCTGAAATAGCCTCAACTTTCTTAATTAATTAATGTTCTTTACTTCTCCTAATGGCCAACCATATTAAGGAGTAGGGACCATGATTGTGTTAAAACAGTCAATTTCATCATTGTGGGATACACGGTACTCCCAGAACTTTTTAGTCACAAAATTATTTTTCTGTTACTGGAGTATTTACTCTCATCCATTTGTATTATCTAAATTTTGAAAAACAAATTTCCGAATGTTTATAAACATTGTGTTCTGCCATTTAAAATGCATTAAGAAACATCAACATTTTGTACCTCTATATCCTGTTTCCATAAACTGGAACTTTTGCTTTAGTACATCAGTATGTAATGGCAGTTTTTCGCTTGGCTCAGATTCTAGCACTGCCCCTAATTTTATTATTGCTATTCCATCAATCTTAATTTTAATTTTTGTACTTTCTTCAGCTAGATCTCTGATATGACCTCTGAAAATCTCAGTATTATTATTAGAAATCTTTTGTATTAATTTGTGATATGGAAGTATTCCTTCCAAAGGTATATGCTGGATATGTATAGCTTCAAAGTTAAGAAGCAATAGCAGTTGGTGAAACTACAAAAGTAGGGATAAGTCTTTTCTCCTGGCATTTTTTTATTAGATCATCCATTTGGCCGTGAGAAGCATTTGAGCCGATATATATAGGGCACCCTGTATATATTTATACATTTATAAAATTGAAATATAATAAGTTTTGATATAAAAAAAAAAATTAGGTACATAATGCGTAGAGTGTGCTATTTTTGTTTTGTTTTTATTTAATTATTACCTATTAATTTTTGGAAGTGAATTTTCAGTATTATTTTTACTTAGATTGTCAATATTATTAAGTTGTTACAAAAGTCAGTGCATTAATTCATTCCTGACACTAAAGTCTTCATTTGAATCCTTATTCAAGAGTGATGTAAACAATGCAAATATTGTTGTTTACTTTGACTAATCCTTTATTTAATTATGTATACCAACTGTCTCTACCTTTCATTCCATTTTATAAATTTCACTAATAATGCTGGAAGAAAAAATTATCATTCGTGGTCTAAAGTGATGTTTCAGCAAGACAATGCTCCTGCCCATCGTTCACACTTAATGAAAGAAAGATTCTCAGAAATGGAGGGTGTTAGCATCTTACCCCATCCTCCTTACAGCCCTGACATTGCACTGTTTGGCTTTGGTCTTTTACGGTCAATGGCACATTTTTTAAAGGCTGGTGGCACTTCAAAAACAACAGGAATGTCAAATCAGGATGTGAGGAGTTTTCCGCCTTGAAAACCAGGGACCAACCAAATTCAACTTCTGGTAGAAAGATGGGTTAAAGTAATTGGTGGCATATATTTTGAAGAATAATTTTAATGTCTCTTAGAAGTTTATTGCTTTAAATTTTTATTTTCTCTGGAATAAATATCCAGTATGACTGCCGTTATAAGTAATACTTCTAATATTAGTTGTAGCTGCTCAATAGAGTGGCTGTCAGCTAATGGAACAATAAACAAAACCATTAAAGTCAAAATTTGTTCATTACAAATCGTTAGGAATGAATTTCGGGATCTATTTATGTATGTGCAATCAAAAGAAGTGAACCAAAAATTGTTACTGAAGAAATCTACTAATTAATAATGCTCCTCCCGCTTTATTAATTTCATTCCTTAAAATACTTTTTATAAAGTTGTGTAGTGCCAAAAGTTCACCTAAAACCAGTAACATCTGTAGTCATCTACGGTTTCTGTACTTGTAGCCACTACAGGAAGAATCACTTAACTCTGACAAATTGCCTGTACTAAGTTTGAACGAATTCATGTAGGCTACCATTAATCACTTTTTTATTAATTATACCATTTAGAATGTTGCTAAAAGTTTATTTTACTTTCCAAGGTTCAAGTTTTGATTCCTAAAAATAAATTTTATATTTGTATTTTATATTTCAATTAACTTTCTTTTTTTTTTTTTTTTTTTAGGACAAAGGAAAGAAATCTTCACACCATTGGGTTTCTGTTTGTCATGGAAATCCTCAATTTTGTGACTTCTGTTCCAAGTCACTTACCAATAAACCTGCTGTTTGTTGTGAAAGTTAGTATACAATAATAATACTCTCTCTCTTTATTAAGAGAATTCATAATACTTATAAATGTAGTTATAATTTTTTAGATTAGTTACTAAAAATAAAAGTTTAAATTTATAAGTGAGATCTATTATAAAAGTGAGGTTAATTTATATCAACATCTTTTTTGTTATCCAATATTCATTCTTAGCATTTCTTCTATTTAATACTGCTTTGGTTATCAGAAACTGACCTTAGCCCTCAGTAGATATTTTCTCTTTGCTGCTGTAGAATTCTTGAGATCACTATGAATCGTGGAAATGAATCACAAAAGAATTATAATAAATAAGGAAAGAGCTCCAGATCTAGCTTTTCTACAGGTGGCCAAGACCGTGATGAAACAAATTACCCTAATCAAATGGTTCCGTCTATTAGAAAGTTAGCTGAAGAAGACAGTGATATTTGCTATCATCTCCGAACTTGGATTGCCTGAATGGGAAGCTACGGGAGCAAATGAGCCTGAAAACGCCACATAAAATAGGCCGATGCTAACAAATACCGCACAACAAATTTAAATAGGTACAAACAATTTGGAAACTAAACAGGAAATATCGTGTATCCATTCACACGACTTTCCTTTCCACTTTTGGTGCAAAGTCTTGTAAATAAATTGTTTGCTGTATCTTTGCTGATAATGGTCCAATTTCAATGATTTTTTCTTTTGTTTTGTAGGTCATTTGATTACATTTCAAATGACTATTGGGCAATTTGCCACAAATTGTATACTTTTTGAGTTATGTCCAAATAAAATTTTGTTTTCTTCATAGCTTTATTTCCTGCTTTTTCTCGGGGATGTACTATATACATAAATCTAAACTGCTTTAATGAGAAGATTTTTGGCTAGTTTCATCAAAATCATTTGAGCTGTTTTGTTACAACAATCTATAGAAAAAATATTTGTTTTTTAGCTCAGCCGCTATTGCATGCAGGGTGCCTGATTTGGTATACAGGCATCAAAGGACAAAACTATACAAAAAAAAAATCGGTCCATCCGTTTTGGCGATAATCATGGAACAGACATATAGATCAATGGCTGAAAATGCGTTTTTTTGCACTCGGAGGGTTCTGAAACATATAGATCCATTGAAAACTGCAAATTGAAAATTTAACCCAATGACAATAGCTTCCTTTCTGATGTGGTAAGGAAAGTAAAAAGTAGCAAACAAAATATTAAATAGTTCTACAGTCTAAGGGAGACACAGCATCGAGGAATTGTAATGATACTGGAGACTACTGATGGAGACAGCATCTTGCACTTATGTCTCAAATACCTCAATATGACTGGTAGCCAAAACCTGTTCTCATTATGGTTATCTGTGACTACAGAGGAGATTGAGTCAAACTCTATGGACCACAATTCTTCAGCGGGACCTGAAGGCATCACAGTGGAACAATAGGAGTCTTGGTCCCCATCCTACAGTGCTGTATTCTTCAATTTATACTTGGTCAAATCTCCTGACCTATAGACTTATTATCTACTCACTATACTTTGCTTATTACCTATAGACTTATTTCCTAATCAGAAGATCTCATAATGCCAAATGAGTACACACCTGTCACTGTAGTGTCTGCACCTCTACAACATTTACATAAAATTCTTGCTGAAAGAATTAATAAAATAGAGCTATTCTACTAAAATCGGCGAACCTTCATTGTGACTAATGGCACTGCTGGAAATGTTTTTACCCTACAGGTCCTGATGGAGGATTCAAAAGAGAAAATTAAAGACATATACGTAGTAAGGTTCATAAGATTCTGGACTGTCCTCGTTCCTCTACTTCAAGCAGGCTGAGACTTGTCCGCCGTGCATGTCTATGCCTGCACTTTCCATGCCAATCACCTGCACTTCCTCAGTCCTGTCAGTCCGTATCTAACCTTGAAGGAATCTGTGCATATTAACAATGTTTAAGATCGAATACCGTATTGTTATTAATTGTTGTGTAAAGAGGGCCTTATTCCTGCAAATTAAAGTATAATTTTTGCATCCCAGCGAAGCAGCTGGTCAAAGAACCTCTCTAATGTTCCATAGAAGGTGTCCTCCTCCTTATCTTTATCCTCAGTGGGAGTAGTGGGAGCATGCAATGCGACCAGGGATCAATTATGGAACTTGCCTCGGATCTCGATGGCACATGTCCTCTCATTTATAGCCTCATATTAAAGGCTCCAAAATAACTGTGCACTTTATTTTGAAAAAGTTCTTGTTCTAAATTAAAGTTTTTCTTATGAACTTTTATATTAAAAATTCTATACTAAAAGTTCTTTAAGAACTTTATTGTACTATAATTATTTTATTGTATTTTATTATTAGATTATAATAAAATTTTTCATCATTAAAGTTCCCAATTATGTAGTAAGATCCATAAGTTTTCAGCCTGCCCTCGTTTCCTTCTTCAAGCAGGCTGAGACTTGCCTGCTATACATGTCTTTGCCTGGACTCTCTATACCCATCACCCGCACTTCCTCAGTCCTGTCAGTTCGTATCTAACCTTGAAGGAATCTATGCTTTTTAACAATGTTCAAGGTTGAATAACGTGCGGTTATTAAATTATTGTGTAAAGAGGGCCTTACTCCTGTGAAAATTATAGAGCGCTTGGATGGTGTTTATGGGGAATCCTCCCTCTCATATTCCACTGTAAAAGAATGGACAAAATTATTTAAGTTAGGGAGAGAAAGTGTGGATGACGACCCGCCTCCTGGTTGCCCATTGGAAGCTGTCACTTCTGAAACCATCCAACTTGTGGAAGCTGAATTGCTAAAGTGGGGATGGGACAATGATTCTATTCTATGACTCACTCATACACACCACAGTGAATGCTGAGTATTATGCAGACCTACTTCACCACTTACGAGACTCCATCAAAGAGAAAAGGCAGGGGAAGTTGAGCAGAGGTGTTAGTCTTCTTCATGACAATGCCCCTGCCTACACAGTATTGATTTCTTCTAGCAACTTCTACCTTTTCTCAAAGTTAAAATCTGACCTTTGTGGGAGGAGATTTAACACCGACAAAGAAGCCCAAGCAGTGGTGGAAGAACATTTTTCTAACAAAGAAGATCATTTTTTTTTCATGGTTTAGAAACGTTGCCCTAGCATTCTATTAAGTGTGTAGAAGTTCGAGGAGAATATATTGAAAAAACAATAACACCAGTTTTTTTCTTTCACCTTTCCTTCTTCCCCAGGCTGGAAACTTATGGACCTTACTACATACTTTATATACATTATTCACCGTTAGCCTGGAGACCAATAAATTAGACTCCTCTTGTATGTATGGAGAGGAGAGGGGGCAAATCAGGATTCCAAGTACTTCTTCTCAACCTTATCACTTGTATCGTAAACCAGTTAAATTTGAATAAGAATGCAATAGCTTCAAACATTCAGGTGATGTTCAAATCTAATCTCTGCCAGGGATTCTATTAATCCTTTGCACTCGAAGTCTCCGGAGCGAAGCCATTTAAAATTTGTCTTCAAACTCGAGGGCTCTGCTACCGAGACAATGCAAATAATTTTCAGTTTTTAACATATAAGGACAAAAATAAATCATAAAAACTATTTATAGGATATTTCGCTTTTGGTGACAAATGACGGTCGCGGCTCACGGATTATGTTCTCGATAATAGCAGACAATTGTGGTTTAAGCAACATTCCGCATTTGGATGCAAATGAGTTAAGTCGTGTTATTCAGCAGTAGAGTGTATCAGATTCGAGTTTATCTGTTGTTTTTATATTTTGAATTCATATTTATATCCCCAATATGGGAAATAAAAGAAAAATTTGTGAAAATGATAGTGATATTGACAGTAGTAGCGATGAATTAGAATTCGAAGTTTATAGTGAACATAATGTAAATAATATAGAAGATCTTAACCGTGATAATGCAGACAATATTGAACTAAGCTATGAATCCGATTCTAATGATAGTGATGTGATATATTTCCCGTTATACGACGATACATAACGAGAATTGAAAGTGATATTGAGGGATCTGAAAGTGATACAGGAGAAAATGTAGAAGACACAGCAGCTTCAACTGAAAATGACGAATGGATAGATGTTTCGGAAGTGGATAATATTCCATCTCCTATGGATTTCACCTCGAATAGCCGGACCACAAATTTCCAACGATATAAAAGAACCATTAGATTTTTTTTTATTATATTTTACTGATACTTTGATTGATTCCATAATAAAAGAGACAAATTATTATGCAAATTCAAAACTACGAAGAAAGCAATTGTCAAAGAGATCAATATGGAATACATGGAGTGATGTTAATCAGAAAGAATTTCTGGCCTTCATTGGAGTGATCTTGAATATGGGAACCATGCCGGTTGCAAATCTCCAGGAATATTGGTCTACCAAATTCACCAGTAAAATTCCGTTCTTTTCAGACGTATTTACAAGAGATAGATTTCAACAGATATTTTGGATGCTTCATTTACAGAAAAATGCACCAGTCGGCAGAAATAGATGGTTAAGGACCCACATTCAAAAGGTTAATAACTTTTTACAATACATCAACTCAAAATTTTCTGAACATTTTATACCTTATCAGTCAGTCGATTTGCGTTGATGAATCCATTATAAAATTTAAGGGGAAAATATGTTTTATGACATATAATCCAGTTAAACCCACTAAATGGGGAATTAGAATTTACGTTCTGGCCGACTCAAATACCGGTTATGTTTATTCGGTTTTGCCTTATTACGATAGTATTACTACTGAAAATCTCATAAGACCTGATCCGCCTGTCAGTTCCAGAATTCCCTTAGACCTGTATAGAAAACTATTAGACAATGTTCCTAATGCTAAAGATTATCACATGTAATACCGATAGGTATTATACAAGCATACCACTTGCTGAAGAACTGTTAAAAATTAATTGTTTTCTCCCCGGCACAATAAAAACAAATAGGAAATATTTACCAATGGTAATAAAAAAAACCGAAATTTGTAAGAGGCAAGAAAACAGTGGCTTGCAGAAAAGGCAAAACCCTAGTCCTCGCATGGAAGGACAAAAGGATTGTAACTTTGTTAAGTACTTGTAATGAAGTGGGTTTGATATCAGTTGATAGAAGAGTATGTGGTGGTGAATTAGTCAGAATACAAAAACCTAAAATTATTATTGATTACACAAAAAATATGCGTGGAGCCGACCAATATGCTGCAACATATTGTTTTTTGAGAAAATCCCTGAAATGGTGGAGAAAATTGTTTTTCTGGGGGATGGAAATGTGTACAGTAAATTCATACATATTGTACACTACTGTTAAAAAAATAAAGAAAGAAAAACCAATTTCACATTTGAAGTTTGTAAAATTGTTGGATTGGGAATTTTCGATAAAACAGCAAATCTCGAGAATACACTTACACACCAAATACAGAGGGCAGGCTCAACAACCAACTACACATTATACTTTCTGGAACCAAGAAAGATTGTGTAGTGTGTTCCAATAGAAAAATTCCGGGCGAAAGACGGCAGACCCATTATTTTTGTGATACCTGTCTAGAAAAGCCAAGATTACATATTGGCAATTGCTTCAAGAGGTATCACACTTTGGACAATTACAAAATGTAATAATTTTATAATTTTTTGTTTTTTTATATATTATAACATTTGTATTCATAAACAATTAAAAAAATAATAACATACAACGATGACTTTTCTTTAAATGCGTATTTCATAATGTAAAATGATCTTTCATTACTTATTTCATTACGTATTACGTATTTCATTACCTTACATGTAAAAATGATCTTTTCACTAAAATTGCTTCGAGTTGCTGGTAATATGATTGAAAAAAAACTTCAAAGAGTGCAAAGGGTTAATTTTCATTACTCCTAATTAAAATTTATTTACATTCTACTAGAACTTATAGGAGAATATATTGAAAAACAATAACACCAGTTTTTTCTTTCACCTTTTCTTCTTCCTTAGGCCGGAAACTTATGGACCTTACTACATACATAGCCTCCATTGACATAGCCAAGGCATTTGATGATACCCTAAATCATACTGCTCCGTTTAGAATACTAAAGTGTATTTTAGAAAAGGTATCAGAAACAGGAGAACCCTTTATCACCTTGTATTTTCAACTTGTCCTTAAATTGGGTCATGCAATCCTTATCGGAGGGTATTAGATACAAAATAGCAGGTTCAATGGTCAGCTTAGACTTTGCTGGTGGCATAATCATGGGCGTAGATAGGTATCTCCAGAGAGGGCCTTGGCCCTCTGGCACTTGCCGGGCTCCTCTAAATTTTTAAAAAAGAAATACTAAGAAGTAAAATTCCTGAGATTCTGTCAGCATTTAAATTTATTCCTTCTCTGATTGGAATTGGACCATAGCACAAATGAATTTTTATGTATCAATTGAGGTCTACTATCACCTCCTTAATTAATAGAAATCATTTACGTTACACCCTGTGTTTTTGTGTATTTATATGTATTAATAATTTCATTGGCAATTTATTTTTAGCTATTCAAAATTTTAGTAGAAAATATATTTCAAAAGCATTAAATTTTCTCTTTTTTTTTAGATTGCACGATAAATGTTCATCAAAATTCTTGCAAGGACAATATTGCTGACTGTAAAGGAAAAGGAAGCAAGGTAAAAAAAAATGAAATTCTAATTTTGACCTATGTCCTGTTACTTTGATGGTGTCATAAGAAACCAAAAATCTCTCATCTGCTTTGCTCAGGAGCTTCCTCTTTTGTTCTGAAATTCTTATAATTTTAGAGGAGGAAAATGGCGGTATACATAAATTGTGAGCACATAGTAGTAAAGAGTTCGGTAATACCATCCTAAGTTTTTGTTGTTGCATTGCTCAACAATCCGCTGATGAGTCATGGCTTCCAACTGGGCGAACCAATGTCTTATATTTCTTGGTCTTATATCTTGGTCCTTCGAGAAACAAATCTGCTTGAAAGGTGTTTTTGCAGTGAAAAGTAGCATCAGTTAGCAGACATGATCCTTTTTTTCGTTTCTACTGATACCTGATTATCATTTGCAATATGTGAGCCTCAGTAGATGAACTCAGTAACCTGCTCAAATTCAAAATGACCGAAATTTACTTTCACTCTTGGATTCCTAGGTTCTTCCTCAGATACCATATATTTAGTTTTTCCCTCATTTATAGTTAGACCCAGGCATTTAGCAGCAGTCTCAAGAGCCAAGAATGCCTCCGACACAGCTGATTTTGAGCACCCCATCATGTCCATGTTATCAGCATATGCAAGGAATTGGACTGTTCTGTTGAAAATAGTACTGTACTCCTGAATTTTGGATTGATCTTTCGAGGGCAAGATTGAACAAGAGGCATGACAGAGCATCTCCTTGTCTTACACCACTTCTTGATGCGAATGATTCAGATATTTCACCATTCACACTCTCAACATACTCCACCTCAGACATTGTTAGCCTAATTAAGTTTACAAGTTTCCGGTGAACACTCAGTTATACCAGGATTTTGTACAACTCTTCTCTATCAATGCTGTCATATGCTGATTTGAAGTCGATAAATAGGTGATGTGTTTTGATTCTATATTCTCTTCCCCTTTCCATGATGGTCCGCAGGCTAAAGATCTGATCTGTCAAAGACTTCTCTCGCATAAATCCACATTGGTAGGTGCCACTCTCAAGTTCAAAAACCGCGAGGAGTCGGTGAAACCGAATGTTTGAGAATATTTTGTATGTCAGTAAGGATATTCCATGGTAGTTTGTGCACTTCAGCTGATCATCATTTTTGTGAATTGGGGAAATAATAGTTTTTCTCCAGGCAGCTGTAATAGTTTTCCCACACCAAATAGTGAGAATGATGTTTTGGAGGGTCTTGAAAAGTTCATTTCCACCATGTTTGTAGAGTTCTGCTGGCAACCCATCTTTCTCAGGAGCTTTATGGTTCTTCAGTTGATTGACTGCTTTAGATGTTTCATCTTCATTTGGTGGTTCTAGATCCTGGATGCTCTGCTCTATAGTTTCTTCTATTTGTCCATTGTAGAGTTTTTCGAAGTGCCTTCTCAATTCTGATAAACAGTCCTTATTGGTGAGGAGTGTGCCATCATCACTCATACATATGGATAGTGTTTGTTTGTATGGTTTTCTATTTCTGTTTGCTATCTGGAAGAATGATCTGGCATCATTTGTTCTGCATTTCTCAATTTCTTCCAATTCTGAATTTTTGGATCTTCTTTTCTTCCTGTGGTGTATGTTCCTTTCCTCTCTTTTGCTATTTCTATAATCATCTATTGTTCTGCGCGTTCGTCTGGCGATCATTTTCTTATAAGCTATGTTTTTAGCAGCAGTAGCAGTATCGCTCTCCATATCAAACCAGAGGAATCTGGCTTCCTTTTCAACAGGCCCTAAAATTTCCTCAGCAGCTTGTTCTATTTTTGTGCGACAATTAGCCCATGCCATATCAATACCATCATTCAGAGCTAACTGATTGTAGTTTCAGATCAAGTGTTTCTTCATGTTTTTTAATAACAAGGTTCTCTGAACTTCTTTAGATTGAAGTGCTTGGATACTCCTTGAGTTGTTCTGGAAGATCTGCCTGCTATCCTTGCTCGAATGCTAGTTATGCTGGAGTAATGGTTGCTATCAATGTTAGCTCCCCTAAAGACACGGACATCTGTTATACTGTTGATGTGTTTGCTATCTACGAGAATGTGGGTGATCTGGTTGACAGTTCATCCGTCAGGTGAAGTCCGTGTACCTTTGTGGGGGAATAAGGTATTTCCAATGATGAGGTCCTTGAATGCTGCAAAATTCACAAGGCCTTGGCCATTATTATTACTGGTTGTGTGGAGGCTGTGCTTACCAATGGTAGGAAAGTACATTTCTTCTTTGCCCATTTTGGCATTCATTTCTCTGGCAATAATTTTCATATAGTACTGCGGGCATGAGTCCAGTGTCCTTTCTATTAAGTCATCGAATGGTTCTTTGTCGTTATCTTCAGCATCTTCTGTGGGAGCATGAGTACTTATAATGCTAAAGTTGAAAAATATTCCTCGTACTCTTAGGGCACATATTCTTGGACTGACTGCCCTGAACCCTATAATTAGATTTCAAAAGGCCTTTCTTACTATGAATCCTGTTCCACAGCAGTGTTGACCATCGCTCCAGCTATAGTAGACTGTATGGTGCTTTTGTTCCAGTATTCCCTGTCCAATCCATTGAATTTCCTGAATGGCTGCTACGTTGAGTTTGAATCGTATCTATTTGATTAGCTCTGGGTCGGTATAATGTCAAGATTTTCCAGAAACCAAGTGTATACATTAGGCGTTTTCCATATTGTTTCCGTTGTGGTAGATCCGAGGCTTCTTTTTGGTTTTTTTTGATAATTTAGATTTGGGTAATGCCCCATATCAACTCAGGCTACGTACCCTAGTCTTCTGGTGGGGCTGCCACCTACATGCCTGCTGACCTGCACCCCCTCTGGAGGGGCTTCCTAGGGTAGGTGACCCTATGGTGTGTCCTGTATATGACCTTTGTCTATAGTGTGGGGGTGTTGCAGAGAGACGTATGAGGAAACTGTCTGAGTGTTAGTGTAAGTGTTTATCCTCAACCTGGAGGACCAGTGGCTGTTTGCTGCATAATGTCCGGACGACGGGGACGCTCCTTCCCTACGCCGCACTATCCTAAGTAAGAAGAGAAATGAAACAAACAAATTAAAAATGTCTTGAAATGTGTGAAAGAAGGAAAATGGCTAAATTAGGTGCTCTAAATAATCCTTTTGGTATCAATCTTGTATATGTTTTAAGCTAAAATAACATAAATCTATAAATTCCTTAGAAATAAAAATATAATATCTCAAAAAAAATATTAGAGAAATAGAAACCCAAAGAAAATATAGATGTCTTGTACAAGGGCATGAATCAGTTTCACCAATGTTTTGAGCACATAAATACTGGAATCATACAAATAAAAACAACATCCTGGTAGATCCGGGTAACCATATTTAGTTAGTTCAAATAACACATTCATAGTATCAATATGAACTCAGGTGGAACTAATCGACTACCAACCAAATGTTTTTCCTACAGTGAATATTAGAGACTGAGTTGAAATACAGTGGTACAACAATCCTATTGACTGCCAGAAGTTGTAAAATACTTTATTAATAGGGAATACCTAAGAAATAAGTAGTCTAATAGAGATGTGCACATCTGAAAATATCTAATGGAGTCTTAATCTGTAATTTTTATTCTGACAAGTGTGGGAATACAGTGGAGTCTCGATTTTCCGAGTTCGAGCTCGGGCCTATCTCAAATTATCGAAAAACTTGGATTGTCGGGCCAATGTTTGGAAATGAAATAAATCATTGAATAAAATCACATTAACATGTTTTTAATCTTCATCCACAAATTTTATTAAACTTTTTTTTTTTTTATTGATAATTTTTACATCAATTGCTATATACTACTTTTTAAAATTCCAGGTAAGGTACTATAACTTTTTATTTATAATTCCTTTATTGTTTAATAATTTTGGAATTTATACAAAATTATCACTGTCATACGTAATAAGGTCCATAAGTTTCCATCCTACCCTCGTTCTCCTACTTCAAGCAGGCTGAGACTTGCCTGTTGTGCCTGCACTCTCCATACTCATCATCCGTAACAATGTTCAACATCCATATTTGCATAAGAAGAATCTTTTTTGTCCATAATAGTTCTCATTCCTTATTACCCTGCTCTGTATCCTATTTTTAATCGAAAATAATGTAAAGGCATTTCGAGTACTTGCATCAAATTAAAAAATTTGGTGGAAAAAATTAACACTTCCATTTGCATCAAGTGTTCTAGACTTTCTATGTTAAAAAAAAAATAATCTATACCATTACAGCCCATGAAGGATCTTAGGTTCATTACTCGATAAGGATGTACTGCTTCTAGGCCAACGGTTGTTCAAGGAGGTGATTTGGCTAAGATCACGCTCAACTGCCAGGTTTTTCCCCCTAATTAAGAGTACCCACTCTATAGAGGCCGGCTGTGCACCCAGGGTGGATTCACGGCTGATATAACAGAATAAATAATTATCTGCCATAGATGGATTCATACCTGTGCCAAGAAGATAAGAGCACAGTGCCTCACTGAGCTACCCCACTCCTTCCTATGTTAGTTGATGGAAAATCACCAGTCTTCCAATGTCTTCAGTGTTACCGTCATTCATGATTGGGTCTCTCTAATGAATGCACTCTTCTGCACTCAATTTCGTTTTTTTTTTCTTTGTTTATTTCTTTTGATTGTATCTCTCGTTGTCTCTGATCATTATGCTATGCACATAAAATTCCTTCAAATTTGCTTTTCTATTTGTTTCTGCACCTATATTTGACCTCACTCATTTCAAATTGAAATGATATCAGTTTTCTCTTATTAAAATTAATGGATATTGAAGTGCATCGTAAGAACTATGTGTTTCTACGATGCGTTGTAATTCTTCTCTTCTTCATTGAATAATTATATCACGACTTATGTACTCACTGTCCACAATTACAACGGCAATATCATTGACTTAAAGTGCATTGAATCGACATTCATGTTCTCCAAATCTCCAACTCGGCTCGAAACATAACTTTATACTCATCAGATACCATTCGATCCAGTGCTGTTTCGAATATATGAACCAATTGATTGTGCTTATGTAAATTCCTATTCAGATCTTAACTGATTTCCTGTCTCAATCCACTTATATTTTCACAACATTGATTGACTTCTGTTTGTTTGATTCATTGTTGCCAATGAAATACACTTGCAAAAATTTATGAGATTCGTGTTAGCAATGGTAACAATTATCACACTTTATAATCAAAAACACAGGATTGAGTTGAACTTCTTCACTGCTCATGGAAGTTGCTCCAAATGACATCATTTGAAAGCTAGCATGGTATGCTCTCATATTTTGTAGAAGATGCTTTGATTCTGGAGTTTCTTCAGTCGTGTACTGAAATAATTCTGGTGGAGGCACTTCCGATGGTACTAATAAAATTTGTCCACTTATGCAACATATTGCTAGTGTTTCTCTACTGAATTTCTTGGCACCACTAAACTGATACACTTGATAAATATTACCAATGACGTGTTTTTGTTTGTTGTAATCTATAGTGGGATCATTGTACTCACTTGCCAAACAGTAATCTCTAGTTTTTCTGCTATGCATTGCGTGTGCACTGATGTTTTGTTCATGCCCTTACGATTGTTGTCTTTCATGAGCTTCACTCATTATAACTTTACTTAGTTTATTTCGTAATCTTGTTTCTTTATCAGTTTCTTGAGCCTCTAATTTCTTTTTGTTGTTCATCTGTTAAGTTTTTTCTCAATCTATTAATTCTCTTCCATTGTGAAGCTAAACTTTCTTTGCTGTTCTTTATGACTCACTACTTGCAAGATCTCCTCCTCTTTAACGTTTTGTTATCCTGTAAAATTTTAATGTTACTTAACACACTAAAATTCAACTTAATACACTCTCACCTTCTCTCTTCCCCTTTTCCTTGATCTGCTCTCACTGATTTCCTAAAGTATACTGATGCTCACCATTGCCTTTATGTACCCTTCTGAACTGCACTGTTTCCCCACCACAATATTCGAAAACTTTCCAGAAGATTCTGGACTTCTGTTTCTGGTTTCTAAAACTTTCTCGAATGTTCCAGAACCGGAAATCCCTTCGATAGTCCAGAACCACATGGAACATTCCGGAATCAGAAATCCCTTTGAAGTTCAAGAACTTTTTGTTACATTCTAGAACATTCTTGAACATCTTGGAACATTCTCAAACATTATGAAACATTCTGTCTGGAACACTCAGGAACACCCTTTGATGATCCAGAACCGCCTGGAACATTCTCGAAGATTCCACAATCGGAAGTCCCTTTGAAGGTCCAAACCCAACTCCCAGAACGTTGCCACAGATCTTTTTTTAGACATAAATTTTACATTTTAATTAATGCTAATAAATAAATAAAAAAATATTCATCCTCAGTATATAACATCCTTTTCATCTTCAGATGACAGGTATTAATTCAATCTAGTCCATCAGTGATGTTAGGGTCAAGGATGGAATCCTGATATCTCATCACTCGCTCTTTAAACATTCCCTTCTTACTCTCTTTATTAATGATTCTGAAGGAGCTGTTGTCGGAATAGATCATGAGACATTTTTTTCCTGTATAACATTTTCTTTAGGTGAAGGAACTTCAGCCAACTGCTCAAAGTAACCTTTGTGAGTTGGACCCTATTTTAGTTCCATTACTTTTAGTTAATAAAAAAAAAAAAAATTGCTTGATTAAAAATAGGAAAAGGGAGCAATCATCCATTTTAGCAAAATTTATGAATTTACAGAATTGTCTCATATACACTTGAGTAATATTTTTTTATGTTGAGTTGTCTCTTAATTTTATTCAATTAATGGTGTTATATTAGTTTTGATTTATAAATTTTTTATTCTTTGTCAGTTTATATATTTATTTTCTTTTATTATTACTTAACTGAAATGTTGATACAAATAATAGTGGTACAAACATTTACCTATTTGTCATGCAGGTCATGAAAAGTTCATCCTCATTTGGGAAATCTTCTGGCAAAAGAGGGTCTACAGCCAATCAATCAGCATCTCCCAGCAGGTTAGTTAATATCTTAGTATTGTTAAAATGTTATGTAATTTGCTAAATTTTAATTTAAATGCAATATTTCTAGGCCTGTATCTAGCATTAAGTGGTTTTTAAAAATCACATGCAAAACATTATATGTAACATTAATTTTAGAGTTTTGCTTTAGTAAGTTTTATTCTAGCTTATCATATTATTAAGGCCTTGGAATGATGCCACATTTATTATAACTTTTAGCATGATTTTATGAAGCATGAATGATAGGTTTGTTGCACTATGCACAAAAACTTTTGAAAATGTCTGATATTGTAGATATTACAACATAATTATGAATTTAAATTTTTAAAATGCTTTATAAACTGATAGGAATTTTGTAATATAGCTGTTCTTTTAAGATATTTGAAATCACTAAACACAAGTAGAATATACTTGTTTCTTTCTTTAACGATTAAAGAAATTTTTAGTGCTTATTGTCTCTGTTATTATTACATTCATTTTATTTTTAAAAAAATATTAATAAAAATGTAATATTTGAAGTTTTTAAAATGTTACCATGAGGAGTCTGGTCTAATTGTTATTGAATCTCAGTAAATCAAAATTATTTTTGGAGATTATTGATTATAAATCCCCTAGCTTAAATTATAAATTTCTTCTGTATGATAAGCTTAGCCATGAAAGGTTGAATGTATAAAATAATTATACATAACCTTGCGTATGATATAGCTCTCTGTTTTTTAACTTAGAAGGGAGGCTACGGATGCGGCATCACCGATTTCAATATTAGACACATGTCCAAGGGTTCTTGCCAATGCACCCTAGGAACCGAGAAAAAAAAAATATTTTAGATAATTTCAATGATTTTTTTATATTATTGTTTTCTGCATTTGCTCTGCATGGATTTCAGGGTTCTCATATACCATTCGATTTGTTGTTGTTTTTTGTGTAAAATAAGAAAAAAAATAGTGCTGGTTGTATTAAATTAGGTAAAAATTGCGAACAATTAGAAAAACCAAAAGACGCTTCTAGTAAAATGGGCAACAAAAATTGTTTTTAGGAAAAATAAAGTCCTTTTAAACCCTTAAATAGGAATTTTCATAAAAATAAAAAAATATAATTTTTTCGTTGATTTTTCTGGAGGATTTTTTTTCCCTGCCAATGTACGGTGTTTAATTAAGTATTCATAACTCCTCAGGATTTTATCCAAATTCAACGTTATTATAACTGTTAGAAAGCTGAATTTCTGATCTCTAACCCATACCAATAACTTTTAGATTTTATGCATTTCAAGGGAGAAAAATTAGTTTGAACTAAATATAAAAATCTTCGAACATTTTATTTTATATTTCCGGTTCTAACTTGTTTAAGGTGGTCGGATTTGTTCCATTTTGTGTAATTTATAGGAAACTAAACCACCACCCTCTTAGTTTCGTATGGGTCGGTGGAGTCGTATAGAAGTTATCGCAATTTTGGTGATTTTAGAAAACAAATCGAAGACCTCGTAAGGTAAGGTAAAAATTAGAGTAAAAAAAAAATTATTTTTTGATTGTTATGAAAATTCCAATTTGTCAGAACAGTTGTTATTCGAAATTGCCACACCAATTGTTTTTTAATTTCATTAGATTCTAGTTTTCACTGATTTACGATAGTAAACAGATAATTTTATGAATTTAATCATTTATTATAAAGATGGATAATAATTGTATTTAACTTATTTTTATATAGACAAAGAATAATTATATGGATTTTATTTATGAATTTATTAATAATAATTGTATTTAACTTATTTTTATTTAAAAAAATATATTTAAAAGTTCAATAAGTGCTATAAAATCTCTAAAAAATAAATCATCATAATAGCACTTTTTTTCTAATTGAATATTTTAAATAAATATATTTTTTTTATAAAAATAAGTTAAACACAATTATTATTAATAAATACATTAATAAAATCTATATAATTATTATTTGTCTGTATAAAAATAAATTAAATACAATTATTATCCATCTTTATTATAAATGATTGAATTCATAATTAAAATCCATAAAATTATCTGTATATTATCGTAAATCCGTGAAAACTAGAATCTAACAAAATTAAAAAACAATTGTGGCAATTTCGAATAACAAGCATGGCAGTATCTTTCACATCATGATGGGAGAATTCAGAACACTGAGCGACGTATCAAAGCGGGACAAAATATTTTTTTAGGGAGAAACAAAGTTGATATTAGTTTTTCAAATCTCAACATACCTTTAAACACTTATTTTCATAGCAATCGATAAGTAAATATTTATTTTACTCTAAATTTTCGTCTTACTCGACTCAGGCCTTTGATTTTTTTTCTCCGAATTTCACGAAAATTGCAATAACTTCAACACAACTCCACCGATCCATATGAAACTAATGGGGTGGTCTAGGATCCTATAAATTACACAAAATGGAACAAATCCTATTTCCGAAAACAAAACAAAAATGGAGATATAAAATATAATGTTCGAAGATTAGTTCACACTAATTTTTTTCTCTTATAAATACATTAAATCTAAAAGTTATTGGTATTGGTTAAAGATCAGAAATTCAGCTTCCAACGGTTGTAGTAACGTTGAATTTGGATAAAATCCTGAGCAGTTATGAATGCTTAATTGAAAAATGTCTGTACATGGATTTTATTTATGAATTTATTAATAATAATTGTTTAACTTATTTTTATATATAAAAAAAGTGCTATTATGATGATTTATTTTCTAGAGCTTTTATAGCACTTATTGAACTTTTTAAATATTTTTTTTATAAATAAAAATAAATTAAATACAATTATTATTAATAAATTCATAAATAAAATCCATATAATTATTCTATGTCTGTATAAAAATAAGTTAAATATAATCATTATCCATCTTTATTATAAATGATTAAATTCATAATTAAAACCCATAAAATTAACTGTTTATTATCGTAAATCAGTAAAAGCTAGAATCTAACAAAATTAAAAACCATTGGTATGGCAATTTTGAATAACAACTGTTCTGACAAAGTTAAATTTTCATAACAATAAAAAAATAATTTTTTTTTGCTCTAATTTTCACCTTAGTACGAGGTCTTCGATTTGTTTTCTAAAATCACCAAAATTGCGATAACTTTAATACGACTCCACCGACCCATACGAAACTAAGAGGGTGGTTTAGTGTCCGATAAATTACACAAAATGGAACAAATCTGACCTCCGTAAACAAGTTAGAACCGGAAATATAAAATAAAACGTTCGAAGATTTTTATATTTAGTTCAAACTAATTTTTCTCCCTTGAAATGCATAAAATCTATAAGTTATTGGTATGGGTTAGAGATCAGAAATTCAGCTTTCTAACAGTTGTGAAACGTAGAATTTGGATAAAATCCTGAGGAGTTATGAATACTTAATTGAACGTCGGACATTGGCAGGAAAAAAAAATTCTTCAGAAAAATCAAGTCCGAAAATTTATATTTTTTTATTTTTATGAAGATTCCAATGCAAGGGTTGTAAAGGACACTAAAAGAGAATCAGACTTGCTTTTTCCTATCATATTTTTTTATCTTATTTTACACAAAAAAACGAATCGATTAGTGCATGAGAACCTTGAAATCCATGCAGAGCAAAGGCAGAAAACAATAATTATTAAAAATTGTTGAAATTATCTAAAATATTTCTTTTCTCGGCTCCATTTTTTCTAGGGCCCATTAGCAAAAACCCTCGGACACGTTTCTAATATTTTTTGGCCTAGTATCACCAAAAAAAATTTCATTGAAATCGGTGATGCCACATCCGTAGCCTCCCCTTGTTAGTATCATGATTTTTTTGTTAGTAAATATAATTTTTAAGTAAATTGTCTGTTATATTTTTTTATGTTAACTTTTATTTTAAAGTGTTTTTGTAAGCTGGAACTATTTATTTACTATCATTTATGATAAAAATGGCTGATCTACCATTATATCAGAAAATAATAATAGAATTACTGATTATATGAATATGTTTTATATTTGTTTCAAATTTTGACAGTATTGTAATAATTATATCAGAAACTAATGTGATCGACATTATACTTAACCACCTGTTTTTTTCTCCAACCCATTGAAGGGCTAGGTCCCCTCTTTATGAGAGCGGTTGTGACCCAGGAAGTTCTTCTGGCCCTTGTGTCAATTCACAGATAATGAAATCAGAATATAAATTACTATAACCTGGCTTGAACTTGGTAAGGAGTCAAGTTCTTTCCTACCGCACCTCCCTGTCACTATTCGTTTGTGCTTATGGTTTATTTTTTCAATGTTCATGGTGGTAGTGCTTATACTCCATGACTTGGTTTACACCAAATTTTGAAGCCCGCTCTCCTCAAGTCTACCAATGACTAATTTTGGTTTTTCATAGAGGTCGTGGTTGGTCACGTCAAGACAGCCTGGAATGTGGGATGGGGAAGCTTCACTAGTCTTGTACTTAATACATTAGCTGTATGTCCTTTGTCTATTTTCTAATTTCAGAGTTTTAATATGTCCTGTTCTCAATCCTTAAATGGCTGTTTGATGGGTTCAGTCAAGCTTTTGGAAGTGAGATAAGTTTCTTGAGAGAAAAAAAAAAATTCACTGTTCATTAAAATTTAGACAAATTATTTAAGTTCATCACATTTTACAATTAGTACATAATTAAATGTTAAATATGGATTTATTTTAGCTGATAATTTATTGCAATATTCACGTGAAACAACTTTTTTTTCTACATTTTATTGGGTTTATTAATTCACCGTGTCTTGTTCACGAACCTTTAAGTAGTACTACCATCTTTCTGAGCCATTTATTCTTTTAGCAAATATTACTGGCTACTAAATTAGCGACATATCATGTTTAATGTAGGTACATTTTACAATTGTTTACAATGATTTAAGTTAAATAGTTTTTAAGCTAATTTAATTTCCCCCCAAAATTTTGTCTGGTGCCTATCCTGTGACATTTTCTACAATTTGAATAGCGTAATATGAAAGTATTTTATATGGACATTTTAACGCTTAAAGTTCATTGTTTCATTCTTGTTCATTACTACATGGTTGATCTTTTGTATTATTTATTTGTTACTTCATGTGTTAGTTATAATTTTTAAGGGTCAAAAATTGAACACTCAACACCTTAGTTTTCTATTTCTAGAGAACAGCCAAGTTTTATTTTATGCCCATTGTTCTTTCTTGTGGTAAGCATTCTGAACTTAATATCATAAAAAAGTTAAAGATGAATAGTTTAGCTGAAGCAGAAATATTATGTTCTAATTTATCATTCAATTCTGTGTATTTATTAGTAGTCCATTTATTTTGCGTTACAGCAGTTTTTGTGCTTAAAAGAGTTAACATAAAATATAAGCTACAGAAAATAATTAATTTTTAAAGACAGTATTTAATAATTATATTTCTTAATTCTCATGCTTTGTTTATTGCTCCTGTTCTGAATTTTTATTCATATTAACCAACTGAATCCATATTCCTTATACTTAATCTTCAAAAATAAATTATCTTCTATGGTACAGTTTTGAAAGAGTATGATATTTATTCACTAAGACATTTCTTTAACTCACAAACATTATATTGCTATAATTAAAACTTTTAACAAGTTTTTAATGATTTAATTAGTCTATTATAAAATTATTTATAAATCAGCAGAAGTATCATGTACCTATTTTCTTTACTGAGCTGATTTTATTTGTCAATCTGTTTATAATGATGAATCAATTTATTTATGGTTATGGTAATTTTTAAGAGAAAGTTTTAAGAGAAGAAAGGATTTTTTTTTGCAGTACAGTGCTTTGAGGAGAGGTTCCAGATCTGGGTTAATTTGTTTTGTTTTCTTTAAATACATTAAATTTTTAAACATTTTCATTGGGTTTTTTTTTTATCACTTATGATTAATTTATTGTATAGTATTTCCAATCTTTCTATATTCTTTTAATCTTAAAAAAACAATAATTTACTGCTGTTGTTTTTGTTGAGGGTTAAATAAAAAAAATTACTTTATAGAAAACTTTCAGCTAAATTGTGTATGGTCAGGAGCTGGAAATCAATGTCACAAAACAAGAAAATTTTGATTTTGGATTTCTTTTTTATTATGCAAAGATGTGATAACATTTGTTCTTAAACATTAGAAGTTTGTATAGGTGTGTGAGAAAGGTTACTTTACTACATAATTTTTAATGAAAAAGTTATTCACATGGCTTTGAACCTTGTCACCAAAGCAACTACAAAAGGTTAATGAAGATGACAACATAGACTTTGATAGTTCATGGAAGGTAACTAATAATGAATCCTTAATAGTTTCCAAAATATATCGGTTTACTTTAAAGGAAGAAGATTATTCTGATATTATTGTGATTAAGATACACTGAATCTTCAAAATGAAAAAAAAAATGTTATAATTTTTAAAAATTACTTTATTTTTCTCTTTAAAATGACTGTATATATCCATATACTGTTGTATGTGTTTTAATATGCATTATCTATTTAATGTTTTTATTAGCCAGTATTTTCTTCTTAATAGATTTATCCTTAGTTTTTGATTACCCAGAGCAACCTTTCCCCTGATTAACTCAGATAATCAATGCTCTACTGTATATTTTTCTTTTGAAGCAAACTTTGTTAATTTTACTATTAGTGTTTAGTGTGTTCCATTTTGGTTTAATATGTTGATACTCTTAACATATGATTGCAGCTATTCTATGATTAATTGATTTAGTTTTAATGAAATTTTGAAAGCTGCCTTATTATTTTATAGAATTATTTCTTCTCTTTCATTTTGTTTTCTATTGATTAAAGCAATATTTTTGTTCATAATGAAAGAGATGCAATTATAAATTTGTATAACATATCTATAATCAGTATTCACTGTTTATTGTGTTATTTTACTGTATCTATCTATCCATTAACTATTATCATATTTTTGTTTCGAAATTTATCTTCTTAATCTATAATGTTGACTGTTAGTAAATAGAATTACAAACTGGGTTTTCTTAATCAATTTAGATGAAAAATAGAGCTTAGTGATGAAATTGAATTGAGTGGTCATGAATAAGAAGATATAAGACTCTTTATGTTTAATCATCATTTATTTTTCTCTCAGGTTTCATATGTTTTTTTTTTTATGAGATCCAAACTATTATCCATTATGAAATATTAATAAAATATGGATGAATGTATAACAACTAATTGGAATTGAGTTGGTATTTTTTCATTTTGATATTTTATAAGGATATGTTCACTAATAATATACAATTACTATAAAATTTGTAAGTAAAGGATGTAAACACTAGTACATAACAATATATTTTTACTCCTGATTTATCTATTTTAATGGGTGGGTGAATGGTATTATCCTCACTCACTCCACATATTACAATTTATGTCCCCCTTTAAAGCTTTTTAACCCATTCCATATGATGGCCATATTGCTGAACTTACCCAACATACTGCGCAATAAACGAAAAACTTTGGCTGTGACTGATATTGCCTTTTAAAATAAACTACTTTATTTTATTGTTAAATGTAAGGTAAAAATTATTTTTAAAAATTCCCTTGATGTATTTTCATTATAATTAAGGTGCGCATTAGTGCATATAACTATATAAATAGGCGTATAACTTCAAAATGGTGAAAGGTACCCCAAACCATTAACCTGCTCCTGGTTTTCTAATCCTTTCCAGAGATACTGAAGTGGCAAGGAAGGCTTTTCTGAATGACGGGAGAGCTCAGAGACAGTCTTAGTACTGACAGAGTGCACCGGCGCTCTCAGTCAGTAGGGAGAGCGCAAAATAGCCTGCTCAGTCACTGAGAAGGGGCTCGATGAGCGCACCATTTCTCATTATGGAATGGGTTGTGGTGACATTGACTGAATCCCTCTGGAAAATTTCATTAGTGGGAATTTTTTTCCTTGTTATATTCTATCTGGTTAAATTATCCTTTATTTTTATAATCTTGGTGTTCCAATTCTTTTGATGGCTGTTATTATATCTCTAGCAGTGACTATCATATGTACCTAGGACCCTATAGTAATTTATAAAAATAGCTGTGCAGCTATAACTGTATATATATTTTGCACAATATTTTGTATTTGTTTGTTTTCATTGTTTAGCTGATGTACATTTAAAAGTTATAGTAATTTTGGTTTCATTCACTAATAGCAATGATAATAATAAATAAAATGAACACTATAATTTTTGCTGGGTATGATTTAGATGCTTCTACCAGACCGAAAGTCATGTAAGGGAGTATGAAACCAAATATAAAAAAAAAATTAGCAAAAGTTACTCGTTTTTTTTTTTTTTTTTTAATAACATCAACTTGTTTTATTTTATTGGTGTAATGTAATGCTCTTCCAAAAATCCATTGTAGTTAAGGTCATTTTCTATTGACAATATGAAGAAAAATAATTATGTGTATTTTGTAAATAGATGTGTGTTTGTGTGTGTGTACGTGTGCATATAAAATCAAGAATCATTGTTTAAATATTTAATTACTCTTTAATTTCTTCCCTTAATGTGTTAAATAGCACTTTCATAGGCAAAAATGGCTAATAAGAATTATTTATCTATGCTTTATCTTTAAAAAAAATCTAATATTTATATATGAATTTAATTATATTATCAGTCTGATCATTTATTTTGTTTTTATTACTATAGATTTTAGTTCATTGAAGTTCATTTTTCTCATTTAATTATCTTATTACTATGTGGGGAGTTGATGGGTAAATTATTTTTACAAAATATTTAGCTCAATTTAGTTAAAGTTTGCTTAGTATAAGGGCTGCTTTCTGAATGTTGCACCTTAGCTTCTCAAATTTCTTGCTAATTTGTTACTCTGACATAACGCACACAATAGGAGGACAACATTGTGCTACTCGCCATGGAGAAGAGTAGCCACTAAATTGGGAGTCCAGTAAGTTTTACCTGACTTCCTATCCTCTCTATTTCTCTATTCTCTCTCTCTCTCTCTCTCTCTCTCTCTCTCTCTCTCTCTCTCTCTCTCTCTCTCTCTCTCAGTCTCTCTCTCTCTCTCTCTCTCATATATATATATATATATATATATATATATATATATATATATATATATATATATACATATATCATTTTCTAATGCTATTATTTTCTGTCTGTTTGTATATGTCTCTTTTTCTTTCTTTCTCTCTCTATTATTTTTCCTACTTCATTTTTAAAAGTAATTCTTCAACTCAATTTGTTTTGTTGAAATCTTTCATATGAATTAAATGTTTTATAATTCACTTTTTGAATAGTTGTTCTGTAGGAAAGGCCTTGCAGTAGTTTGTGTGAAATATAGTCTAAATAATAATTTTTTGTATTTTTTAATTATTTAACAGCAGTACTTATTTTTTGTGTTTGGTTTGTTGTTTTAAAAGGGATAGATTTCTTCTATATGCACATTATCTTGCATATTAGCTAAGTTTGTTTCTATTGATATTATCTATTATGTATTTTTATTTGGTACATATGAAATTTATTCAGTTTTAATCTATCTAGTGTTAATTTGTGTATCTTTACTTCTATGTTTTATTTAATATATTTAATTTTTTTTTTGCTTTTATATTATTCTGATCAATAGCAAGAATTAGTTCAAATTCTTAATTAACAGTTTTATAATACAACTTAATGAAATTGATAATTTCTTTGTTAAACTTGTGAGTCTGTGTGTATATGTATGTAAATATACTCATATTTACAGACATGTGCTAGGAAATTAACTTATAGCATATGTGCTTAGGGACTTATTTCTTCTAATAGTGAAATTTAAAATATTATTATGTATCTATTTTAAATTAATGGGAAAAGCTGAGTACTGATCAATTTCCCAGATCAAGGGAATCGTTTTTATTAAAAACAAGTTTCTTCTGTAACGGCATCAATGAGAATTGTTATACCTTATTTATTTATATTGGATTCATTTTCTCTTTTGATATCACCTATGAAAATGTGACTAAGAAAATCTTATTACCATTCATTTACAAAAATATTACCTGAAAGCATTATTAGAACAAATGTAATTAAAGCAAACCTAATGTGCTTCATATGAAACCTGAAATTTTTGTGGGATCTTTAGATGGTTGAAAAAGTATTCAAAAAAATTAATATGGTTCAAGATGAAGAAAGGTTTCCCAACCCTCAACACAATAATAATAACAAAAATATTAGGCAGAATTTCGAGATTCTTATTTATTAAATCATAATTTCAATTTTTTTTTTTTATCTTTTAAACAATATATTTACTTAAAAATTGTTCTAAAACATTTTTACTACGATTAGTAATTGTTATCTTTACATTGTTGTAATAAAAGTATATAACAACACATAAAATTTGTTATTCATTTGTTGCAATTACTTGTTCCTATAGAAGAAATATAAATTTTTTAATAAAATTTTTGTATTCAATGAAATGAAATTTTGTATCCTGAACAAACTTAAACTGGCAGATTTTGCAGTGAATGCTACCTCATAATTAAATATTTATTATGCTTACAGTAGACGGAATATTACGGTAACTATATTGTTAACTGTGGCTAGTGTAGTAGTTGCAAACTAGTTAATTTTTTTGTATTTATTTTCTTGTATTATATAGTGGGATGGACCTTTTTTGAATTACTTACATAATCATTTTTATCTTTCAACAATACTTTCGATCTAATTTTTTTGGGGTTCTTCTTAAATTATTTTAAATAATATAGTTGAAATATAGAAGAGCATAGACTTTTTATCCTAAAAACACTATTTTTTTTTTTCTTAATTGAGATGTTTCAGCTATTTATAGTAAATTTTCAAATCTAATATGTAAAAGTTTTGCTAATTATAATGAAAATTTTATATTGAAAATATATTTTTTGACAATACATTTTATTTTGAACTGAATTTGATATGATAAGAATATTATGGAACCTATAATAAGCATTATAAAAGAAATTTACCACAGTGATGCCTAATTCTGTACTTCAAAAGTACTTCTGCAGGGATGCGGACTTTCACCAACGCTTTTCAAAATGTATGCATATATCGCTCTCAGAGAGTGGAAAAGAAAATGTGAGAAAGTGGGAATAAGGAAGATATATACTATATATTATTTTTGGAAAGATATATACATCACAAACCTAATGTTTACTCATGACAAAAAAATCCTAAGAAAGAGATGACATGAATTATATGTTCAGAAAATTTACAGAATTGTATGAAAAGTGGAGACTGAATATTAACTTGAAATAAACAGAGAACCTTGTCATTTCATTGAATGATATAACATTTGAAAAAATCATTAAAACCGTGGAAAAGTTCAAATTTCTGGAATCAATCCTCAATAGTGAAGGCCCCTCCACCAGTGATATTGAACAGAGAATAGGAGTAGGGAGAAAAAACATTGCAATGCTAAATGATTGTACACTGTATATAAAAAACTCAAAACTAGAGTTAACCAACATATATCTAATTGTAGAAACATAAAGAACACCAACTTTACAGCATTAGCACATCATACACAACAGTATAAATTTGATTTTGATAGGCCTAAAATATTAGAATAGAAATAGGAAATTCTTAGAAGCAATATACGTAACCAAGATTATAGAAAAAAAAACTGTAAATTACAAAACTGATACAAAGAACCTTATTAGCCATTATGCAGATATTATAAAGAGAATAAAAACAGACTAATTTAACAAAATTAACAAGATAGATAACCCTTTATGACATATTAAGACAATAGAAAATCATATATGAAGGTAATAAATAAATAGGAAGTTATGGCATAAAAAAATCAGTTGATAAATAGGACCAAAGAGCATTCTCAAATAATGCAGTGATGACAAAAGAGTGTTACACTTTTTAACAAAAAATTTTAAATTAAAATAGTTTTAATTGATATTTAATATATGAGATGAGTAAAATTTATATAACCTTGTAAACAAATCAATTAAAGGTAAATTTAATCAAATGATTATATTGTTTTATAATTTAGTTTTCTTGTCAAACATAAAATCGTTGTTAAATAAATTGTTTAATGTAATATAAACATATTGATTTTAGTTCTGAAGATGGAGATCAATGTCCCGAAACATTGAAAAATGTATAAAATTTGATGATAAAAGTTATCACTTTGGAAATATCATTGCCAACATTTCCAACAAAATTAGAAAAACTTCCTGCAATATTTGTAAAATATCAAAAGTATTTATAACTATTAATAATAAAAAATTATATGCAAGATGAAAAAGAAACTTGAATAATGGCAAAAAAAAAAATATTTTAGTATTTTATAAAAATGAGTTTTTATATTTCTATTATAAAGTCTGTTTTTATTAGTAAAAGTTTTTATTTTATATAAATTATTTAAAAAAAAAAAAAAAAATCTGCCAAAATCGTTTTTAAATCCTTCTATGATGGCCCAAAGACCGAATAATAAATGATGATACGAAATTTTAAAAAAAATTATGTGTAAGAAGAAAAAGAAATGTGAATAATGGCCAAAAAGTTCAGTGGATATGGCAGCCCGGCTAGACTCTTAGTTCCCTGGGCCTGTAACACACTCACACCATTCAATAGTTAAAAGGTTAATGCCAGACATTGCAAAAACTGTTAGCTGTAGAAATGAATTTTTGGAGAAAGGCGGACGAGAAAATCCAAATGGGAAAGGATTAAAAATTAAAAGATTTGAGAACTGATGGAAGTAAAAAGGAACATTCTCTCAACCATAAAAGAAAAGAGATTAAGTTGCTTTGGGCATGTTGAGAGAATGTCCTCCTGTAAGATTACCAGAGATAACTATTGAATTGGTAGTATTGAAATATTGAATTGGAAGTGGAAGGAAGAAGGAAAAAAGGAAGACCAGAGGTAAAATGGAGAGATTCCTCCATGATCAGGTGCTGAAATTATACCTGCTTGTGACCTCTAATATTGATTAATGCTTCAGCAGAAGAAAGTACCTTTTCGGAGACACTGTATTATTCTTGATAATGCTAAAAAATACTCAAATGAGATACTCTGTATATGGAATTAAGCTGTTAATCACTAAGAACTTATGTAGAAGGATGAATTTTCTTTATCCAGATTTAGCTCACCTTCTCACCCATGCATTCTTCCATAAGCTAGGTTCAGCTACACCAATAAGCATTTGGCCAGCTTATCTGTTTACCTTGCCTACATACTTACTCCTTCGTCGCCATATCTTGGTTTTGTCTCAACATTTTAAAATTCTATTCTGTTTTTTGTAGGCATTTATAATTTGGTTGTTCTTTTTACTTTAGCTAAGCATTCTTCTTTCTATTAATAAAGGAAATATTTTCATACACCATACATGGATATTTGAAGCTCAAGTCCTGAACAAAGTGGGCAGGACAAACCACGAGATGTCATGGAGAAAGGGCAGATGACAAAATGGTATCCTCCTCATTCCTCTTTGGAAATTTACCTCGATCTTTCAGTCTGAGGTCGTAGTGATTAATTATTACACTCAAACCTTAATTGCTGAGGTGCTGCATGGTAAACTAGTTACAGTATGATAGTCAGGCGGCAATTGGTGCACTGAGCAGCTAAACAGCTCAATGCAAAAGTGATTGAGGACATCAAAGTTACTCTTAACATTCTTTCACTCCACAATAATATTCTATTTGAATAGGTATTTAGCCATTGAGGAATTTTTTTACTGTTATGGATACTGCCTCTGTCGTTTTCTATGTTTTTATTTTGTTTTTTCTTTTAGCCCTGATGATGGCCTAAAACTTAGGCCGAAACGTTGGCACAAAATTAATAAGTATTACTTATTAAAGTGTACCGCACCCCCCGACCAACTTCTTCCTTAAGTATATCTAAGGTCAACCAAAACTCACTCCAATATAAATAAAGTAAAGTTGTAAATTTTGATGTGATTTTTTAACAATTTTTTTTTTTTTATCTTTTTAAAATTTTCTGGGATTGTAGTTTCAAAAGTATTCTCTCAATTTGAGCACAATGGATGGCATTAGAATTTGCATAAATGGCCATATTTTCTGAAAAGTCAGAAATCTTTACATAACCTGAATGGCAATGTATCATTGTGGTGACAATGTTTGGAAACATTTTTTGAGCAAAAGGTTACTCTTGTCCATGTGCATGGTGTGGTTTTAAAAACAAAACAGAATATTGCTATAAAATCTTTTATTGATTTTCCTTCACAATTTTCTAAGTCTCCTTCAATATGCTCTCATCCAAAATCCCTAAATCACTCCATGTAAATTTTTCATCAGTCAGTGCTGTTAATCATTCAGACTGGTGCATATAGGAACATATATTTATAAATATAGTCAGACAAATGTACGTATAGTCTGTTCAGCGATGTTATTCTATTCAGTGGACTCCCAGGAATAGCTTCTCTCATCACCAGGGAGAAGTGAGTTGGAAATGATTTCCTAGGGCCAAGAAAAGATACAAAGGCCTTGTTGTTTGTTTAGTTTTCTCTGGTCATTAGCTGGGGAAATTAACTCTCTGTCAAGAAGTAGGACCTTCTTTTCCTTAGCAGCTTGACTCTCAGTGCCTCAGGTGGTTTAGTTGATTACTATGTTTTCAACAGGCTCCACTATGATGCAACTGGTACTTAAGGAATCAATATCCTTTCCATGTTCAACAAGCTTTGCCCAAAATCCCTATGACCCCAAAGAGTTCCCATACCCAGTAGTCTAGGAAGAGCCATCTTGCACTGTGTAGTCCCTTTCTAGTTCCATTCTGCAACTGTATTCTCCTGGATAATCTTCTGGGGTCTTTGTTGATCCTCACCCAGAGATTCCTCATTAAATCCACCTCAGGAGACACCATCTTGTATGTCCTATTAACCTACAGCAGAATCAGCCATTGGATTGATGCCAAGCTGCTCTTCTGTTGGTACAAGAGGTTCCAGTTCGAGGCAGGAGACCTCAGAAGAATTGGCCTCTTAGGGAAGAATCAGTTATCGAGTTCTCGATAGCTCTGCTCATGCACAGTAAAAACCCTGATTTGATTCAACGTGAGACTAGATGACTCCTTTAAGCTATCTGTGTTCCTATAGTCTATTAATGTTTGAAAAACATACCAAATCACACTGCCTAAAGTCTTCATAGTCTGTAATGATTACAAAAAAAAATGTTTATAACATTAATATAGGATGTTTATTATAACTATTTTTTTTTAATATTATTAATTTAATATTTGTAGTATTGTGTTCCTTTTCAAATAATGCATTTGTGTTTGCATGGTTTTCTATCAAAAAGAAAATCCATTATAAGCTTTCTAAAATGGTTGGATTTTCAATCTACTTTATTTTTATCTACCAATTAACCAGCCAGTATTACTGAATTAGAAAGTATCATGTTGGTTATTTGTAGAAAAGTAAAAAAAATTGTATGCATTTAAATATATTTAAAATGCACTAATCCTAGTTATTCATATCATAATTAATGTATGAGTGCATAAAATGAATTAGTACTGGATAGTTTTACAATTAATAATGCCAAAAACAGCTCATTCCTGCTTTGTGAAACATTATTTATGATTTACAAAATTAATCTTATCAAGCTACTGTTTTGTTTTTTTCTTGTAGAACTTACTCATATCAATTTCTTTTCTGAATCAAATGTTTTATATTTTAAAAAGTATAGCTATCATTATCTGAATGTTTCTATGGAGTTTTTATTTTTTTGATCTTGTGCATGGGAATAAATATAAATGAATAATCATTCTAATATCAAAGCTTTTTTATATACTTTTATTCTGTTTATAAAAATCTAAATTCTTGTTGTTTTATGTATGAATGTATGTGTTTTTACATTTTTCCAGTAGCGCTGCAATGGCACAGTTCTATTAGTAGTGTAATTATGGTCATCTAATTCTGCATGTTCCAATTTTCCTTATTTCAATTATTGCTCTGTTAAGATTTTCAGCTGTAAATTTATAAAATTATCTCTCTGAGCCTTAGTAGGTTACTTTTTTTGTACAGCTATCTATATTTTACTTTTATTTTTTTCTTTACATTTATTTATTAATTATTAATATTAAATTAATTACTAATAATTAATAGTAATTATTAATTATTAATAAGTATACTAATGAATTTTGTTTAAATTATTCTTGGAATATTTAAAATAAATACATTCATAATTTTGCTAAGGTTATCAAGTTGATTTATTAATCAAAGTTTTCAAATTGATTTTCTTATCTAAACTTCATGATATTGTTTACCTTCATTATAAATTAAACATTTTTAAAATATTATTTTATTGCTAACTTGAATTCTATTTTCACCAACACATATATGAGAAATTATGCATATACATGCAGGTGTTTGCACATCCATTTGGGAGTTCTCTTCACATATATTTAAGTAGTGACAAGATAGTTTAGAAAGGACTATGTATGCTTAATTACTATATTAAGAGAGTATGTTTAAACAGAATAAGTGAAGAAAAACAACATGTACAGGCCTATTAGAAAAAAATTGCTTTTTATATAAATTGAGGTGACATAGAATGAAAATTTCAACAATGCCTGTTAAACCCTCAGAAAAAAAAGTGTTTGTGTGTGTTTCGTAGCAATTCAGTGATTTAAAAAAGTAAAAGTTTAATTTATTTTGTATTGGGAACTGTGCCAAGACTCTCTCTGTTTATGAGATGGGTTGCCATCCAGGTGGGGAATATTGTAAGAGGCTTAAACTACCATAGTACATGGATACAGGATTAAGTGCCTATAGTTATTAATAATTACCTAGATTGCATCATTTATCTACCGATTGTAAGTTGTAGACTTAACTGTGATATAGTTAGTGGGCCTAGTGCATCTCTGCAGTATCTAGGTTAATAAATATCCCTCTATCCTATAGAGAATTGGGGTGGTGCTGTCTCTAATCTGAGAACTCTGCCAGTGTTCTGAAGACTATATCAGTTAGCTTGGCTTGATTTCGGATAGAGTTATAAAAGGGTCAGTCATTTCATTTTGGAGAAGTAGAGGATGAGCAGGTAGGATCATTGGAGAAAAGTGTCAGCTGGAGTAGACGGCTTTTGACTGCTGTTGTGATGGTGTGGAATTTCCCCATGGTGCCACACAAAGTTTAAGTGGTGAATGAGGCAAATGCAGTTAATCATAAGCATTTACAATGAAAAATTTTGTAATCTTTCGAAATGGAATTATTGACTGAGGGAAGTTTCTGGGAAAGATATTTTTCATAAGCATTTTTCTTTTAGCCTACCTCTAAATGGTTAGAAAATTGTTTGAAGCGCGAAAATCCATTCACCCGTTTACTAGATATAAGAGGAAAGGCGAATGAAATGTCGGAAAATTTCAAAATTGAGTGTCATCTGAAAAAAAAAATTATGTGTTTGTGTTTAAACAAATATAAATACCAACAGTGTAATATAAAAAATTATTGTGTCCTCTTTTCTTACTGCCTGATTTAAATGCTGCCTCCAATAGCAGAAAGGTTCCCCACCTATGATATAGAATTTGTATTTTTTTTTTTTTTTTTTTTTTTACTTTTAACTTTAAGAGGTGTATATTAGTACTATCTATTTCTCATTTCATTCCTTGAAATTTAGTTTATGTTTAGTTCAAATCTATTAGTTTAAAGTACATTAACATTTTTTTTCAATACCATAAGTTATGTTTTTGCTTGTGAACAAGTGTTATTGATTCTCTTTAATTCAGTTCAGATGCTTTTATTAATTTACTGCATGACATCTGGATTTTTGTACAATAATTCATCTACATCTTTTTAATATGAACATTTCCATGATTTTCAGTATTTTATTTTTGTTTACAAGAAAAAAAAAAGTTATAAGATCAATGTTAGCATCAAATTATATATAAGTTTATTATTTCTTTATTGTAATTTTTAGCTATTAGTTTTTATTAATTGTTGTGTGAATACTTTAGTTACCATATATTTCTGTTTCAGCCAAGTACATAATGATGATGATCACCACTATCAGCCTGCACAACATGATGCAATAAGGTGAAGTATTTAGCAAAATCTTTAAACAAAAAAACAAACTATGTTTTTTCAATTAATGCTGAATAATATTTAATTTTTTTCAAAATTATTCAGTCATTGATTTGTTGTTATTAATTCGTTATGTGTGTATATATATAATATATATATATATATATATATATATATATATATATATATATATATATATATATATATATATATTGTATGCGATTGAATATATTACTTTCTAGTAAAAAAAATATAAATTATAACCTGGGAGAACTTGCTGTTTTTGCTGGTGCTAGAGTTGGGGAAAATCACTTTTTTCATTGATTGGATCCGTAAGTGCATTCTCTTTGGAATGAACTAGCCTTTTTTTATTCAGCTGCTCATGATTCTGATAAATGAATTTCATTTTTTTTTTTTTTACGCTTTGTCATGTTTTTTCAATATACTTCGCTTTATGATTTTCAAACAAATCACATTTTTCAATTATGAAACCAAAATAAGATTAAAAACTATCAGGATATTAGACATAAGGGGTGTCACATTTCTAATTTTAATTATTGTACGTACATTTGTATATATTTTAGTCCTCATTTCAATGCAGATTAAAAGTAGAAAAGAGATTTTCCATTATATCTATTCTGATGCTATCAGATTCTATGAAATTTTTTTCGTTGAACAAATATATAGTAACAAAATTTTCAAAATACAAACTAAATTTCTTATGGAGGGAGTTTTTGTTGACCGTATATGTATATTTAAAGGGAGAAGTTGGTCGGGGAGTGCGGTCAAAGAATTACACTATTATAAGATAAATTTATATATTTTGTGCCGACGTTTTGACTTAAGTTTTAGGCCATCTTCAGGGCTAAAAGGAAAAACAAAATAACAACAATGAAAAAAAAAAGACAGAGGCAGTACCATTAACAGTAAAAATGATAAAAAACAGAAAATACAAGTAAGATAAAAAGAAAAAGATAACACTAAATTACATAGTACAAGAGACAAATGAAAAAGTAAAATAAAATACAATAAATGAAATAACAATGTAAAAATTAATTTAAATTAAAATAATGCTAATTTACACAGGGAATAGTGAAATATATGAAATCTATTAATTAAAAAGACAAATAGTATGAAGGTTTGGTAATGTGTAAAGCATACAGAGATAGTTGTGATGTGACAAGTTATGCGAAAGATGACAATGATGTTTAAGAAGTTGACATTGTTGTAATTAAATAATTATGAGATGAAGGAGTAAAATATAAAGTAATGTAAGCCCCAAAACAAAAATAGATAAAAAATCCTATGTGGTGAAGAAAGAAGAAGGATAGAAAACAATGAGGAAGAGGAAATGTAAAGAAAACGTGATAATTACATACCAGAGAGGCGTGTGGTAATGAAAAGTTATGTTTTTTTTAATAAATTGAATATTTGGGAGTAGGTTAGAGAAAGGTTTTGTATATCAGTTTTTTGATTGACGGGAAGGGATTCTAATTGGATGAAGATGCTTTCTGAGAGGAGTCGTTTGTCATGGTTAGGGACTGTGGCAAGGATTGAAGTACTGTCAAAATCAAAAGTGTGGTTTAAGGATAAAGCGTGTTCTGAAAGTTTAGAGGCAGTCTGGTTACGGGAAGAGATGGAATATTTATGTTGGGTGATGCGATCTTTAAAGTTGTTTTTAGTTTCGCCGATATAGGTAGAATTACAGTTGAGAGTGGAACAGGGGAGGCGGTATATGACATGGGAACGGTGTTTAAGAGGAATGGGATGTTGGTTTCATGAAGGTGGGAGTCGGAAAGGGAAAGACATCGATGTATGAGATTTTTGGTGACATTTATTTTTTGGTGGTAAGGATGTTTTTAAAAGTCTGCCAGAGTAAGTCGGTTTGGTATACCAGTCTGTGTATATAGTGTTGTCAGGGTTTCTTATAATGAGGAGGTCAAGGAAAGGAAGGGAATTTTGCAATTCACGTTCAACGGTAAAATGTAGGCGGGGATGGTAAGAGTTGAAGGCTGATAGGATATCAGGAATTTTATCAGGATTGAGGACGAGGAGAAGGTCGTCTACATATTTTTTAATAAAGATAATGTCATTTGGGAATAGGGGAGTTACGGAATTAAGTAGGTCATTAAGATTATATTAATTATTAACGTCGCCAAAAATCTCATACATCGACAAAAAGCATAGTATAGACAGTACAAATACTTTTCAAAAGGGATTCATCCTGTTTTCGTCTAACACACATGGAAAGTTTCAAGGTGGGAAGTATGATATATAAACACAATAGAATAAAAAAATAAAATATCAATGTTGTGTATGCCATTTTCCTCCTTATTAAATTTAGACATTCTTCTTCGAAGCATGCTATGTTCACCTTATTTTACTTTTATTTGGGGCTACATTGCTGAATTAACTTTTTAATATTATTCCTAATATCTGCCCACAATTTGTCTATTCCTTTTTTTAGATTGCGAGGTTTATTATTAATATCCCATTTTTCTACTATATTTATGCAAAATGAAGGATAAATGAAAACAAATTAAAACATCTACCATAACAACTTATGAAGGGAAAGTGTTGTGGGCTCAGTAATTGATGAGGAATTACTATTTCTTGGCCAATAGTCATGCAAGGAGATGTTCAGTCTATGATCTCGCTTGATACCAGTAAAAAAAAATCTTGAAAAAGAATATAATAATGAATTGCGTAAGCCTGAGATTGATAATGAACTCTGAGCTGAAGAGTTAAAGATAAGGTAAATTTTTGGTGAACAGAAAGAATTTCTATAGCGATCCACAACCAAGTTGTTGCAACAAGAGCATTTAAGAGCCATCTTGTAAAGGATTACCTAGACAAATAAATCTCGCCATCGCTTAAAAACTTATTGGCCTATCCAGCATGTGACAAACAGATGTTAATCTTTGCCTGGGATAGACTACTTGATGATACAATAATTTAGCCAAAATACATTGCTGTGATATCTGCAGAACATGGGATTACTGAGCAATGATGTGATCCCCTTTCATCTTTATAACTCAGGAAATCTTGTAGAAAATAGTTTGATTAAAATTTCTTAGGACGAACAAATAGTTTTGAACTAAAAGATTTTTTTTTTCTTCATAACTGCCCAGAAATTTTGGTTTTATACAAAAGGAATAAAAAGGCCAGAATCATAAATTTATTTATCCAAAGCAATTCCCACCTGTTAACCATAAGATCAGATAAATAAGAAAGTACCATGAACTTGGCTTGGAGCTAAATACATTCAATTACCCAGATAAAATAATGGTAACTTCAATTATCATTTCTTCCTGTGATCTCATTTTAAAAAGTATAAGAGAGTGTGGATCATCTTGGCATTCAAAAATATAGAAGCCTACAGAATTCAAAAATGTCTCAAAAAGCAGTTCTGCTTGATACTTGTAGCATTCTGATTTTTTTTTTTTTTTTTTTAAATGAGTAGGATGATACAATATATTCTGCATTTCAGGCATATATATGTTCAGATATCAGACTCTGAAAAGATGAAAACTAAATAATAATGCTTTCTTATTTTTTTTTTCATTCAATTTTTTTTAATAATTTGTTTTCTAGTTCTCAGTGTTACATATCCTTTCCACCATCACCTTTTACAATTTCCTTGGTATGAATTTTATGAGATTGGATATCTTTTCTGGGATAATGAAATGTCTCTCCTATGGCTATTATGGACTTGTTCTGTTTGTCACAAAGATGCTTGATAGGAAAAGGAAAAATGGCTGGATGTAATTATTAAGGGTGCCACTATTTTTTTGTTGTGTACTGAGGATCCCTACTACCTCAACTAATCTAAGAAGATGGCTAAATTCAAGAATATGAAGGTGCAGAGAGAACTGCTTGCAGTGTGAGTGCGTCCTTCACGGATTTTGATCCAATTTTTTTTTGGGTGATTCTACATTGAATAAAAGTTGGCACGTTCTCAACCATTTAGTCAATGGGCCTTAAGAGCTGAGGACAAAAAATAAAGCACGCTTAAACTGCTTTATTTTATATCTCAAGTTTGAAAAATAATATCAACATGGTTTTGAATTTGATTTCCTACAAGAATCCGTCATAAAGTGTACCCCACTCCATTGAAAATACCTGAGTTGTGTGCTATAGAAGTAATGAAGAAAATTAGAGGGATGAATATGAACTCAAAAGAAACTTCAGGCGATACAGTTGTGCTCCACCAAGTTTCACTCCTAAATTCCAAAATTTTTGGAATTTAAGATGGATGCCAATAGATTCTTGAACATTGAGTATATATTTTCTGCAAAGCAATTGTTCTTTCATTTGGATACTTCATTTTACTTAATTAAACACATTTAAAAATAATAATAAAACAAATATAAAAAATGCACATCAGACTGATAGTTTCAGGGTCCAATCAGTTTAAAGAGGAATAAATTTAGATTAGATAAAGTAAAAAATCTTGAAAATGTTAGGCTATAAGAAGGAAAGAAAAAATAAAATAAAATTTGAAGAGTTTTAATTTATAATATAATATAGTGCTGGGATTCCCCGACCCTGGTATGCACCACTGGTGGTACGCAAGGAAGTTCCAGGTGGTATGCGAACAAGCAAACAAAAGTCATGGATAAAATAATCTTTTTAACACGTTCAATGAGAGATAATATATTTTTTTAAAATGTTATTATTGAATTTATCAATGATGAAATGAATATACACGATTTGCAATTAATAAAAATAATTCATGATGGTTGCTGTAGTAAAGGCAAAAGCACTCAGTGTTGAATAGGATTAAAAAATCAAGTTGAGCTCCTTCAAACCTAAAATTGATGCTCTGATTGTAAATAAACAGGATGCTTCCTACTGAAAAATATTAATGCTTTTCTTCACAATGTCCAAATTTCTTACTTTTGATGGGCACACTTTTATAAGCAGAATTTTTGGTGCTGAATCTTACTGTTGCTGTCATTATATGAAATTGATAACTTTTTGATTTTTGATTTCTGAGTTTCATTTTCAATTTGTTATATATTACTGTCATATATAGTGTTTTATTTGTTATATAAAGTTTCGTAAATCAGTTTTTATTATTTTATGAAGACGAACCTTTAATATAAATATCATATCAGATAGTGGTATGTCCATTTATCTGAAATTTGTAAGTGGTACGCAGTGACAATAAGTTTGGGAACCCCTGATATAGTGAATTACCGTATCATGTCTTCAGTAAGTAATAAATAGTGACCAGAATGCTGAAGGTTTAGAGAAGGTAAGTAGGTATAGATATTGCATCACCTCCTTCTCTCTTTATTCATTTCAGATGGAGTATAATCAGGGAATAATGGAACAGGATTCAACTGAGCATTTTTAAATATTAAAAATAAGAATTTTATATTTATTTATTTTGCAATTTTGAAGTTGAGTTTAATTCTGTATTGAAAAAGGTTCAAAATCTATAAATTGTTTATCTATTTTTCAAATTTTTTAGGTTGTCTTTCTTTTTGTGAATGAAGGTGATAATACCTTGTCATTTTGTTTATGTTTCAAGGAGCAATCATGTACCGACACATGAAAAAATGGACTATGTTTTATTTTTTTACTAATAAATGAAAATTAAATGATGGAAGTCTAGTCGCCATCACCTTCATTTAAAAACTATTTAATAGTATGATTAATCATTTCATATAATTAGAAATTATTGATGATAGATCTCTAGGTTTTATTGGAAGATCTGAAATATTTTAAATCAATAATAATTGATAATTAATTAATAATTTTAAGTTAAAAAAATGACCTATGATCCTTTTTTATATCTATATTTTTGTATATTTTTGTTTTTAATTTATTTGTGCATCTTTATTTTTTAGCTATTCAGATGAAGTTCCTCTTGTATCCTATGAGTTTCTTGATGAACGTAAGTTAATGGACAACCATTTACATTGATTTTTAGCAATATTTATTTGGTCTAAATTATCAGAATTTAGCTTGTAAGGTGGTGTCGTTTATTTATGTTTTTGTCTATAAATATTTTAAAGATATAGCTTCAGTAATAAAAGTTCTCAAAATTATTGGTAAATTGGTGATCATAGAGTTTATTTTAAAATATGACTGAATATTCATACCTCCCATGTTAAAACCCCGGCTTATTTTATTCTGATGTATGAAAAACTTCCGTTTTTTAATTTTACTTGTAAAGAATGAAATATTTTTAAACAATCCTAATGTACCTTATAGTGTTGGTTATGCTTGTTCCCCAAAGAATTTCCTTGTTATTCGAAACAGACAACACAGCACTTCACATAACGCTAACTTATCGCTTTGTTTCCTTCCTTAGCGAAATAAATCTCTTTTTCTAAATTTCTTCGATTATCTTAATTAAGTCATCTTTTATTTTATTTTTCTCCTTACCTTGTTTTTCAGCAATATGGGGCTTCACTTTTATTGTGTGAAACAATAAAATGAATTTTTATCAATTTATCTGATTTAATATGCAAGTTGTATTCTAAGTGTGTGCTTATGTTAGAGATGCGACACCTAGTAAATGATACATGCATTTTGAGTGCTGATAATTAAAGACCTTTATTTTCCTGTTTGAGCTGTTATTGGCATTGAGGTGTATCAATCCAACAATGCCAGTCTTCCGAGTCCCAACTTCGTTGCTTTATTTCAGTGAGGATTTTGTCTCTATTCCTTCCAATCCTCTGGACCCATTCTTCATTAGGGATCCTCAGATGGCTATATGGTCTTTTATCTGTTGGTCTAGCTTCCATTATGAAATATTGAATTGTGGTTAAAAAGAAATATAATAAATTTTGAAAACATCTGTTTTGAATTTTAAACTTTTAGTGAATTGAGATATGAAAAATTCTTGGAATGAATTTATTTTTTATCTTTAATGATGATATAAGACAGGTTTTTTTTTTGTTGTTTTTTTGCTATGCTTAAGATGGTTATGTTAAAATGTATATTCTGTTTATAGCTCCTGTGACGGTTAATGATCTAGATACTGACCCATTTTTAGGACTACAAGACGAAGAACCTGAATCCTGGACCCCTACAGTTACCAAGGAGGTAATTGAGCAAAAGTTTTATTTTCAAATATGTTCTACTTTATTTACTTTACCGTTGAGTATTGCAATCTGCCATCATTTAAGGGCAATGAGTAACAGATATATTTACCCGTTCATACCAATATATACAAGAAAAAAGGTTCAACACTACCTGCTTATGCTGAAAGCCATTATAAGGGTGATGCGAAAGAAGAAGAAAACTGCCACGGTACTTTTCAGGATTCCGGTGTAAAAAGCCAATTTAATTTAATCATATTATATTATTAAAAACTCTAATTATAATACATAATAATCAGCAAAATCATATAGAATGTGTTTTTGGAAAAAAAAGAAAAGCCTTTTCAAATTTGTACTTTTTGTAATATTTGTGAGGTATTTATTATAAATTACCTTGGCATAAGCACCTCCGATTCTGTTTCAATATCCTATCATCAATTTGTTAAAGAATTAAAAATTTATTGTTTTCATTTGTTCGTGTACGTTGTGCCATTGGATGTCAGAAGCCCCTTATCGGTTATCAAAAGTGTGATCTATAATGTTCAATCAAATGTTTATTACAGAATATATTTACTACAATTTTATGTAATCTTTCAAAGCATTATAAATTAGTTTTTTTGGAAAAATGGAAAACATTTAAATTTGCTACCAAGTGCAGTGGAACTTCCCCAAACGGACACTTCCGGCAACCAGACATCTCTCATAACCGTACAGATTTTCCCCGACTTGATACCATTTACTTTAAATTGTTTTCAACTTCTATTAACTGAACCTTCTAATAAATGGACATGGACACAGACCTAGTCCTTTTTATTTCAAAAATTTCTCTCTTAAGCGGACAGTAGGACAAAAAAAGACATAATTTCTTCGAAAGGTAGATAGATATAGCTACGGTATATGGTGTAATATGGTCTGATAAAGTAATTTCTTAGAATTTTATTTCACACAACGGCAGAGTGAGTGTCCCTTTTTTTTTTCTTTTTTTTTTGTAAACAAATCATTACTGTTTCAAAGAACATTTTTCTATTCCCCTCTAGCCTGTGTTAACAATTTTTATTCAGTTGTGACACGATCTTATAACTAGGTTCATCGCATGCGCCATTGTGAATAATTTATAGTGTATTGTGATAATATTGGGTTGTTCGGAAATTAATGCAGGTTTATGATTTTGAAATAAAACAAATTAATTAAATGATGCGGAACTATTTTAATTAATCAAAATACACTCCATTACTGTCGATATATTTTTGCCAATGTGTTGGTAACTATTCCATTCCCTCTGAATAGAATGTTGAATCGTTATTATTAAAAAATTCTGAAAATGCATTTTCTAACACATTTTGATCAATACAATTTTTACCTTTAAAAAATCTGCCCAGATGCTTAAAAAAAATCCAATTCTCTCACTAATTCTCTTCATAAGTGAGAGAATTGGAGAGTAGGAGGGGTGAGGCAGAGTCTTGTTTCGGCCAAGAAGTGCAGCGCAAACTTCATAACTAAGATTTTTTTGGCAGCCGTTTAATGCATTAGGAACCCAAGTTTCAAGCTTTTTTGCCTTTCCAATTGCGTTGAGGTGGTCTGCAATGATCGGTTTGCTAAGTGAGAGTTTTCTGCAAGTTCTCCAATAGTTGTTCTGGGATTTTCTTCGACTAAAGCTTGCAGAACATCGTCATCATGGGAACCACCACTACCATCTTTGTCTTCAAGGCTGAAGTCTCCCTCTCGAAATTTTTTAAACCATCGTTGAACGGTGCAATCACTCACACTGCCTTCGTTCTAGACTTCATTAATGTTTCTGTCAGTTTGGAACCTGTTATAACCGAGTTTAAACTCGTAAGACGAAATTATGCGAAAATTACGCTTTGACATCTTAGTAAAAACTGAATTATTTTCTACTAATGGATATAATAAGTGGAATGCTACAGAAGGTAAAAACATTTTTGTTTGGAAGAGGATTAATAAGTGTTGACACCCATAAAAAAGAATAATCCCTCAAACGTAAACAGTTTGTTATATAGAGGGTTAATATAAAGAAAACATGAAATCCTGCATTATTTTCCAGACAATGCATATAGTGTTATTAATAATAATAGTGTCATGTTTAAAAAAAAATGGAACAATTTAAAATGGCATAAAAAAAAAAAAAGGGTTTTAACTTTAAAAGAAAAAGTTGAATTGATAAAAGTTGGTGAAAAACAAAGCATACGGGCTCTCGTTTCTTGTTTTAGTCTGGAAAAAACAAGTGGCTGACACTTTATAAAACAAAAAATTAATTTTGGTGCGAGCAGAGTAGAGGAATATTGATTTAAAAATAACTTTTTTGAAAACAGGAGGCCTTGATATTAATAAGTTGGTGTATGAGTGGTTTTGTCGAGCAAGGACGGCTAACATACCAATAAGAGAAAAGGTGTTGGAGGTCGCCTAAGCATTACGGCAAACTGAATTTAAAGCTTCCGTCGGTTGGTTAAAAAAATTTAAAACTAAACACAAAATAAGTTGCAAAATTTCGAGTAGAGAAAGAGAATCAGTATGCTGACATGGTTAGTGACTGATCGGCAAAAATTATACAGCTCTGTGGTGATTATGAGGCAAAAGATAATTTTTTTGGCGATGAAACGGCTTTATTTCTTAGAACACTGTGAAATAAAACAATGATGTAAATAAAAATTTACGATTTAAGTTTAACGCATATGCAAATATCTGTACGTATATATATTTATTGTATAAGCATGTACGATTTATTTATTTAATTTATAAAAAATTAAATCATTACAAATTGGAGGGAGTTTTTGTTGACCGTATATGTATATTTTAAGGGAGAAGTTGGTAGGGGGTACGGTCAAAGAGTTACACTATTATAAGTAAACTTATATATTTTGTGCCGACGTTTCGGCCTTAGTTTTATGCCATCTTCAGGGCAGAGAGGCGTTTGATCGAGCGCCAACTGAAACGAAACGGCACAAAATATATAAATTGGTGCTCGATCACACGCCTCTCTGCCCTGAAGATGGCCTAAAACTTAGGCCGAAACGTTGGCACAAAATATATAAGTTTACTTATAATAGTTTAACTCTTTGACCGTACCCCCTGACCAACTTCTCCTTTTAAATAAATCATTACAAATTCTTTTTACTTAGTTTGCTGCATTTCCCAAGTTCAACTTCATTTTTATTTCTTTATTTTGTATGCTGTTTTAGATTTTAGTCAGCTTCGTATTTTAAAAACTTTTTTCTCATAAGCAGACACTTCTTGTACCGTACAAATTATCATTCCCCAGTGATATCCGTTTAAGAGAAGTTCCACTGTACTTGGAATTAAATCAGTACTTTATTCTTCCATGTTTCCTTTTTAGGATAATTGACATTGCACAATTTCCAAAGCAAAAAGGTATTCACAATACAGAAGAGTGTAGTAAAGAGAGTTAATTCTTTGTTAACTATTGTAAGATTCCATCAATATGCAATGATTGAAGTTGAATATATTTTATCTCAATGAATTTATTGTTTATTTGGATAATTTTTTTGCTTTATTTCCTTTCTACATTTATCAAATAAATTTCTTCCATAGTAAAAATGTTGCAAAGCCAGCTTATTATTTTATTCAGCCAGCTTCCATTATTTCCAGTTATTCTGGCTTGTTTCTCCAGGCGCTCAATTATCTTATTCCAGATATATCGTCCACAAGAATCCATTAGCTTGATTGGTCTCAATAATAATTGTTTTCTAATATAACGATTAAGTGTTATCAAATACTAATACCCGACGCTTGTGAATGGGAGAGTTTGTTTTTGTTCATGTGCTGCAAACATAACTGAAGTGACAGAATCATCCCTTCTCCTATGCATTGTGTCAGTGGTGTGATTAGTGGGTGCAATAGAGATAGGCAAAATTGCTCTTAAAATCAAAACACTTACTGCAACGAGTTATCTGTTTCTTGATTCATTATTCAATAATGACCAGAGTAAGGAGAGCGATGTAGATCCTAGTGATTCATGGTTTCTTAACTTGTAAAAAAAAAAAAAAAAAAAAAAAAATTAGAAAAAAGTCATGACCGAGGGGAACGAGAACTTCAAACAGTGTTAAAGGAATAGATTGGTTGTGAATCCTGAAGATGGTTCTGGGAAACCAGACCATATTTAGGTCAGTATCACATGAACTGATGCAGGTCTTTCTGGACCTCCAAAAAAAAAGTGATATACAGACAAAAGAGAAGGCATAGTAGGACTTCTGACGAATCTCTGGGTGAGAATTATGAAAGATCCCAAAGATGTAAGATAACCCAATAGAATAAAATTTAGGAATGGAGCCAATGGTGAAGGACTGCCCCTTAAAGGAACTCCCCAAAACAGTTTTTCCCTCACTTTTTATGCACAGCGGCATACAAAGTGGGCCCTCATGGGCTATTGGTTTCTCAATTTTTCATAAGAAATGGGTCTGGAGGTTTTTCCAGCTAAGCTTCCTTCCCTTATGCCCATATGCCACATGTGGTGTTCCTGAGACTGTCTACAATCAAGACTTGCAGGTTGTCACCATCTCCATCAAGTTTGTGGTGTTAAGGGCCAAGATAATAAGAACCACTGAAATCTACATCCTCTCCAAGAAGTTTCCTCTGTTGGTGAATGAACATAACTCCAATAGTACGAGGACCAACTTAACTTAAACAGTTCATGGATTTCATTTATGACTGGAAGACAGTAGTGGAGTCAGCCCACTGCAACCTTGGTGCTGAAGGTGGAGAAGTCCCAGAAAGATGGAGGCCACCTTGGAGGCAAGAGTTAAGAATGAGAGGCCTATAGATAGATTTGATTGGCACCAACAGCAACATTCATTGCTGCTGAATCATATGTTACTGGGAGGAAACGAAAAAAGAAATAATAATTAAAAAAAGGAGAATTGTGAAATCACATGATCCATTGCTGTTAACGCTGTATTTCATGGATCCCTCTGCCCAGTGATTCAGTTCACTGAGTTTCCACTTTTTTTTTCTTGAATCACTAATTTCACACTTATTACAAAGAGTTAGTGACCTCAACACGGCTCGCACCTATTTTATTCCAACATATGAAGATTTGTGATTTTCACTATCTTTCTCTTTGTTTCACTTCCCTTTATAAATCAAGAGCAGTAATTAATTTAGAAGAGGAAGATCCGAAGGGGGAGGGTTTTTTCATATTTTCTTCTATGTGTGAATAGTATTTGAATGCAATTAGGAAATATTAACTATATTCTGGAAAGGCAATGAAAAAATTAGTTTTGTCCTATTTGTAGAACTATCTCTTACCTTGGCTTGAGCAGACTATTTTATGAGATGCTTAAATGCAAAATAGTATCTCCAGTATAATATGCAAACATCTTAGATCCTTTATTCAATTTTATTTTAATTAGTAATTTTCATTAAATTGTTTACTGATGAAGTAATTTAGCATGCTACAATTTCATCTGTATTTGTGTGTTTTTATTTATCAAATTTATTGTTGAGTGAAAGTATATTTTGCTTAGGTTATGAAACAATTGAAACAATTGGAGATAAAGAGACAGGAACACCTCTATGAATTTATTATGACTGAAAAACATCATTGCCTTACATTAAGAGTCATGCAGAAGGTATATTTTACTGCTATTTTATGATTTTTTTTTATGTATTTTTTAGGTCTAATGGAAAACTCTATTCAACCTCATATCAAGTCTGAATATGAACGAACACTTAGGCGTTGAATTCCAAAACCAGCCAAGTCCATTTTTGTAAATTTTTCACAGAGGTCATAGATCGGTGTTATTAATGCACAGCTGATGTTATCACATTTTGTTTTTTGTCACTGCCACTTATATATCTAATAGTAATAAACATCCGTAGTAATAAAACAATTTCAAGAAAAAAAAACTTACATGCATCTGGCAGCTAAACACTTTTTGGAGTTGGAGCTGGTTTTGGAAGACCATTAAAAAAATGTAATTTTGTGCTATTTAACCACATATGCTTATTTTAATTAATTTTTTCAATATATTTCGAAGAAGGTAGATATCAAAAACACATAAAAAAATCAAATAACATTTTTTTTTTCATTTAAAACATGATAGAAAACGTTATGAACTTATGTTTGCTCTTCAAAAAATATTACTTAAGAGGCCTAAATTAAATGGAACTATTAACTATCGATAAAACAAAATGGAATTTATGTTTTTAATTATACTAATGAATTGAAACTACTAGTTAGTTTCTTTTTTCCAATTCTTAAATATAGTAAACTTTAAGACCATAAAGTAAATTTAAAATAGATATATAATTCATAGGGAATAAGAAAGACTTATCAAACACAGTTTTCATTGTTTATAAAGTACTTTTATTTATTAAAAGGATGTAATTAAAATTATTACAGCCTAATAGTTCATCAAATTGATCTCAGTATTTTAGCAGTCAGAAGTGTTTCATTCATTTGTATTATTTACTTTTTTTTTTTTTTTACAGGTTTTTGTTGAAGGTTTACAGAAGTATTTGCAACTTGGAGCTAATGTTCAAAGAATGTTTCCTCGTTTGGTTGATTTGACTGAAATACATTTGGGGTTTCTTCATAAATTAAGAACTCGTCAGAAAGAGGCTCCAGTGATAGAATGTATTGGTGATATTCTTGAATCCCAGTTCAGTGGTGCTTCTGCAGAGCGTCTAAAGTCTGTTTATGGCGAGTTCTGTTCAAATCATCGTAATGCCATAGATATTTATAAAGACTATATGCAGCATGATACAAGATTTGCTGGATTCATTAAGCACTGCCAGGTAATCTTTAATTTTGATTTAATTAATACCTTATTACTTTTACAGTACCGTTTTTTATTATCAATTTATAATTTTTTGTTAATCAACTTATGAATAATATTTTTCGAAAATTTGTTAGTAGATTTTATATTTTTCTTTATAATACCCAAATATTCATAATTAAAGATATTTTTTAACTGCCATTATACAAACTATTGTATGCAGTTGCTCGTATTAGAGTATAGGATTAGTGAACTGCATCAATAGAAAGTTAAGCTTTGACTGTTAACCTGCAGTGAGCAAAGTACAAAGTGGAGAGGGTAATATTTAAATAACTATGAGGAATAAATTTCATTTTTTTTAGTTCATATTCTTTAAAATAAAGTCGAAAATTATAGGAATATTTAAAAAGGGAAACAAGAAAGTAAACAAGTTATAAAATAAATTTTTATAGTTACTTGGTCTTGCTAAAATTGTTGAATTTGTTCATTTTATTGTGCTTTATATTCAAAATATCGTCTTGAATTGGTACATTTTACAAATAAATGCAATAAACTAATGCTGGAACAATGAAATGTAATTATATTATTATAATGTAATTATATTGGTAAAGATTTGAGATTGGACTGAACATGTAGCAACGTGTCTAGTGCAAAGTACAATGTGGAGGAGTACTGGTCTAATAGCTAGCTCCAATAAATTATTTATTTATTGGTTAATTTATATGAATATTATACTCTGTAGTAGGTGGGGTTCTAAGAGAAGGAAAATAATTCGATTCAAACACGAAAAACAACTCTGTATTTTATTACATTTAAGTTATAACCTCCTTTCTTATCAAAATATTCATTATAAAACTAACTATTAAAACAACTGTTCCAAATAGGTATATCTTGCTACACTCCCCCTCTGCTGGCGGTGTTCGTCCTCGGTCTGACAGCAGGATCTTTTGAAGCAGGGTTCGTGGATAGTTGTGTTTTGTTTCGAGGACCACCTCGTGTTCTTTTCGGATTCTGTGGGTGTACATTCGTAGGATCTTCTCCGTGGAATGGGGTGAGTTGAGAAGAGTGCCATCGACCCAAGATCAAGCCGTTTCTTCATATTTAGTGTTTCCTAATCTCCTTTTTATAACATAGGGACCATCACGTCTTGGTAACAATTTACTAGTCACTTCTTTGGTTGAGTTACTCATATGATGGGTATTTATCTATTCATATTGTCCTGGAAGATATTTGGTTGCTTCACATCTTTTCCGGTTTGCCTAGATGTTCTGCATGTTTTGAGCTTTTATTGATCTCTTTCTGGCAATTTCATGAGTCTTTCCTAAGTTTTGTATGAAAGGTGTAAATTTAGGAACGAATGCAGTTTTAGTTTGAATGATTCGCATGTCAGGTTCTGTTTTGATCGTTGAGCATAACTCACGGCTGAACATTATATATGTGGGTGTAAATCCAGCACACTCACATTTGGAAGAATTCATGGCATATCTAATTGCCAGGAGTTCAAAATCCCATTATTTGTGAAGATTTTTTACCTGTATAGCCTGTTGTGTTTTTATGTCCCTGTTCCATCTTTCGACAGGATTGGCTTCGGGATGATTAAGTAGTGTGAATTTTTGATCGATGCACAAAATGGAACAGACTCATTTCATCACTCTGCTGATAAACTGTGTTCCATTGTCTGATATCATTTCATCTTGCAAGCCGTACCTCAGAAAGACCTCGTTAATGAGTGTTTTTGTGTGACATGTGACATGTTTTAGTGGAAACAATTCGATCCAACGTGAAACCACATCTTAAGGTAACAGAATAGAACAAATAAAACAGAAATAATTTCTGGTCATAAGATTACAAAATAAAGATGAATTAATGTTTACAATATTTTCAATAAAATAATATACAAACAATATAAATTCTTGTCTTTAAAAGAATAATTAATGTGAAGAGAAAATGAAAAATACAGAAATAATGGGCTGATGGGCAAAGTTGAAGCGTGCATTAAAACTATTATTTACTTGTGATCTAGATATTAATCTAAAATTTAAATTTCGTGATTAGAGAGCATCATTTTGAAAAGAAAGAAGGTGTTGGAAAAGGAGAGATTTGAATGAGATTAGAGAAAAAGCATGGCGGATATTAGAAGGAAAGGAATTCCAGAGGGTAGAGGAGCGGGCGAGAAAGGAACGTTTGAATGTTTGGTTCTATGGAAAGGGGTATAGAGGCCAGAAATGCGCGATCTTGTTTCCTGTGCGTGGACCGAGGATTTAAATTGTAGGAGGCTTTAGATGCAGGAAGGGTGCTGGGTGGTGATAGTTTGGTATAGGAAAGATCCGAGGAAATATTGTCTACGGTTGGAGGGAAGAGCCACTTTAACTCGCCCTAAAGGTGGGACACATGAGCCCGTCTCATGGTACCGAAGACAAATCTTAAAAAGTAATAGTTGGTAAGTAGCTGTAGTTGGTGAGTTGTGATATTCGACCATGACCTGTTTCCTGCCGCTTTCCGGGACCACGACTTGAGCTTCATTAGTTTCACCTGATGGGTTGTACCGATAAATAATGCCATTTGACATAAAGTAACCTTTGTCCAACCATGTTTCCTTCGTGACAGATGGTGCTGCTTCAAATTCCCTTATAATCTTTGCCAATTCAGGATCATCTATTTGCTCTTTTCGTACCAAGGTAAGTGATTTTTGGGATTGTGTTGCTGTAATAGCTTGAGCATGCTGTATGATTGAGTCGTCTGCTCATGCTCATCCTCTGGAACATTGACATGTGGCCAAGATAATGTATCGGTTATAACATTTGCTTTACCTGGTTTCTATATGATATCTAGCTCAAAGTCTTACAAGTCTTCTGGAAGGGGATCTTAAACTAATCAGCCATTTGAGGGGCTGGTGATTTGATCTGATAGATACTTTTGTTCCTTCGATGTAGCCCCTGAATTTTTCGGTAGTCCAGACGACTGCTAGAGCTTCGCTTTCAGTAACATCATAATTCTTTCCAGCAGCTGTGAGTAAGCGGCTGGCATATTCGATCAGGTTCTCTTCGCCGTCGTGTGAATGGAGAAGTACGGCTCCGAATGCGTAATCATTGGCATCTGTCCGTAAAATAAATGGCTTCTCTTCATCTATTTGTTTAAGATTAGATGCAGATGTCAATAGGTTCTTCAATTGGTTGAATGAGTTCTGCTGTTCTTCCTTCCACTACCAGATAACTGCTTTCTTCGTTAACCTTGTGAGTGACTCTGCTACTGCGAAGTTTATTATAAATTTCCTAAACCATGAGCAAGTCTGAAGGAATGATTGAAGCTGTTTGTGACATTTCAGAGCTGGAAGTTCACAAATAGCAATTATAGATATAATTGCAGATAAATGCAGTTCTGACTTTATCAGACTCTCGCATTTTTATTTTCCAATACCCCGATCAGAGGTCTAAGGTTGACATGTACTTAGATTATTTTGCTGCATGCAGAATGTCATTAATGAGAGGCATAGGGTATCCATCAAGAAGGATGGTTAGTCTTGAGTTTGTGGTAATCGATGCATACTCTGAAACTGCCATTAGGTTTAGGAACCATAAGGACAGGGGCGGTGAATGGGGAATCACATTCTTCGATGATATTTTTTTATAACATCTTTTCGATTTCCGTGCTAAAAATATTTTTTTTCGCGAGACTCATTTTGTAGGGAGGTACTGCAGGTGGTGGGTGGCCTTACTCGAGTTGTATCGTATGCTTGATAAAAGGTGTTGGTCTCCTCTTTCTCCAATGATGTTGACATTAGACCTTAGACCTATTGACAGACAACAACCTATTGACAGACCTATTGAAACAACTAAACAACACTAAGCATGATAGTGCATTAGTAAGAACGTCTTTTTGGATGTCAGTGAGGAGCGTTCCTTTATTAGGATGGAGTTGCAAATCAATGACAAACGTGCTAATTTACATAACATACATAGTACTAACTAAGTTATATCGGGTGAAGTGCTCTCTTTGTTCCACAGTAGCCATACATCTCCTTTTAATACTGTTTTCGCTAGTTTCCATAGGAATTTCTTGACAAGGCCTAGGTTAAATGTCCCGCAGTTTTTGGATCATGGGCTGATAACTTTCTTCTTTTTTTTTTTTTTTTTTTGAAGAGCATCCCACATGTTCAATTTGGTTTAGGTTTGGAGAACATGAAGGCAGGGAAAGATGCTTTATTCTCAAATTGACTAGTGTGTCAAAAACAATTCTTCCTGATTGTGCTCATGCATTATCATCCCAAAACATAAAATCTCTAGTAAGTCTCTGATAAATGGTAAGTACTCATTCATAATTTCCTCACAGTATTGCTGTGCTGTCAATAATGTGAAGGATTGTACAACCACCCAAGTAAATCTCAGCCCATACCATGCCCCCACCTCCACCAAAAGCTGTCATCGGAGTAAGGCCTTGAAGTCTAGTGCCTTAGTCATACTCCCTATAAGCTATTTGATGTAGAGAATTGTTTCTGAGGCAAAATCTGGTTTCCTCATTAAACATTACGAGTGACCAATTGTCATATCTGAAAGCATATCGTTGTACCAGAACAATCTTTCTTCACAATGGCATAACATCGCTTCTGGCATCTTAGAGGAGTGTAAGATGTTATACCAATTTCCCAATGATGATTTCAGATCGCTTGATAGGATATTGGGCACTAAATTATTAGTTAAAGTTGTTTTAAGCTGTCTAGTTGTAAAAAACTGATCCATTTCTGCTAATATGATCAATAAAGTTTCTATCCTGCCTAGGAGTAGTAAACCTTTGGGAGCCACTTCTTGGTTTTCTAATGTCACTCCCTATTTCCCTTTGAAGATTTAAAGTTCGCTAAACCACACATTGTGAAACACCCATTATTGTTGTTAAGTTGATTTAAGAATTTTCAACATATTTTTTCATTAAATGATGTTGCCTTTCATTGTTGATTGAAACAGACTCATTGAAAGCTAGCATAAATTTATAACCAAAACAGAGAATATAAACAAATACGTAAATCCTTATTGGATTATTCTTAACTTTTACATCATTCAATGTCTATTTTGCATTTTTAGCATTTTAAAACACTTTTTATTGATTTGATATATAATGAAAATCGTATAAAATAATAACATTAAAGGAATACATTTTTTTCCACATTTATTCCTATTTATTTAGAGTATGTATATATACACATATACATACACATATAGCTAGGAATAACAGTAAAATATCAAAATAAAATACTGGTAAAATACCAGTTTTCAAAAATTTGATTCATGATACATGATATTTCAGTGCCCCAGTAATACACGAAGCTGAAAGCATCTTGGTTAATTGATTGTTGGTAAATGGGACAAGAAGTATCAGTTAAAAGTAAGAGATTAATAGAGTGTTGGTTAGGCTGGGAACATTTTGGGCAGACAGAAATTGGTGACAAAAAGTATCAAGTACAGTTGAGGAACAGGAACAATTCATCATTGATACTACTAGTGGCTGTCACAACACATCTATTGTACCAAATATGATTAAATTCTGAGAGAATAAACTTTTTTGTTTGAGTTATTGCTAATATATTACTTATATCAGATATTTCATATCAACACGAATTCTATATTGTTATTATTTATTTGTCAATCTTATGGTTTTTCAATATTTTAAAATACAATTAATTATAAGTAAATTATAGTTCCTAACTTAATTATTGTAATTTGTTAAAATAATTTATAGGTATTTATTTATTATTTGTAATAATAATTTATTTTGTCTATTTTTTTTAAATCTATTATCTTCGTAGTTGTGATTATTATCAGTCATGATTTAAATAAATCTTTAAAAATAAAGACATTTATTTTTTTTAATGTTATGTTTTTATTTTTAAGGGTAATCCTTTACTTAAGAAAAAAGGAATTCCAGAATGCATATTATTTGTCACTCAGCGTTTAACCAAATACCCACTCTTAATTGATCCATTGATTAAAACAACAAAGGACAACAAAGAAGAACTGGGAAGGCTAGAGAGGTCTTTAATTTTAGTAAAGGTTTGATTTTTTTTTTTAAATTTCTGAAATGTATATAGTTAATAGTTTGATTGTTTTTTAAATTAATATTATAAAGCATTTTTAAATTTATTCACTAGCTGAAGAACCTTGTGTTGTCCGGGCTTTGCCCAGAGTGAAGGACATCATTGTCAATATATCATTTCATTTTCACAGAAATTCTATCCTTGCCATATATATCTTTTTGTGAAGTAGATTTTATCAAGTCATTTTTTTCTTTCTCATGACCATTTGAAACATTGATAAGTTTATTTTTACCTACTGCTAAGCATGCTCGTACCATTATAGAACTCATGTATCTGAAATAGTTAATCTTGGTCCTGGCATCTCTTAGTCAGCAGTTGATTTCTTATGTTGATTTCTTATGCTTTTTGATCATTGTGTAATAATGTCAAAACTAATTTTAAGATTCCACCAAAAACTTATTCATAATTATATCCCTTCATGTGAAGGGAAATATAATTTGTTCAGATAGCTTAGGAATTCCATTGAATGGCTTAAAGATCTCAACTTATTCCAATTTCATATCTTCTGTAGTCTTTCCAAAGTGTCTCTCTAAATTCATAATTTATTATTATTATTATATTGAGGTATGGGAAACCCTTCTTCACCATGACCCATATGGATCTTTTGTGAGAAAACTCATAAATTATGTTTAGTTTTTCTTTATTTCTATCCTTATTTATTTTATTTTTTAAATTTAATGATTAATTTTTTTAATACAGGAAATATTGGTTGAAGTTGATGCCCAAGTTGCTGAAAAAGAGAAAGAAGATAGGAAGCTTGAAATATACAATAAACTTGAAGCTAAATCTTATACCATCCATAGAGGTCATAAATTTAAAAAATCTGATATTTTAGGGGAGAATAGAAAGTTAAGGTATATTTAGCCAACAAGATTTTTTATGATTACATGTTGAAATAGTGAATATAATTATTCCGGATTTTGATATACTATTATTTTATGCCAAGGTGAGAGTTGGGGTTATAATCATAAATCAAACACACAGTAATGCAATAGGCTGTTTATTGCGTGCGACGTTTCGGCTTAAGTTTTATGCCTTCGTAAAGACTTAAAAAAAACAAGATAATATAAAAATAAATATAGTTAGATTACATAAAGCAATATGAAAAATTATAATATGGTGTACATAAAAGTACAAACATAAAAATCTAAAAGTTATGCAAGAAAAAATAAAATAAAATTTGAAATAGTAAATAATTTTATATGTAATGAATGTCAAGGAGTGAGTAAACGGGAGGGAGGTTTAAAGAGTTTATTAAAGAGGTTATTTGGAAATAAACAAGGGAAAAGTTTTGTTTGTCAGTTTTGTGATTGATGGGATTAGATTCTAGGTGAATATAAATGGGCTCAGAAAGTAGCTTTTGTCGTGGTTTATGACATTTTCTAGAATGGAAGTGTCAAAGTCAAAGGAATAATGGAATTAGGAAGATCATTAAGAACAATGCTGGATAGGTTGGGAGCAAAGGCATTACCCGTACCAAATTCTGCAATTTGATTGAAAAACTGTCCTTGGAAGGTAACCTGATTTACAACAAAGTTTTAAGGATTCAAGCACGGTATGAGGAATGTTTAAGGGTAATCCTCTCGCATCCGGCTTGAGTATTATATTTCTGATAGAACCCACATTTGTATATACATATATATATTTCATGTCTTCTCATTAATAAATTTCACGAATGAAAGAAAGGTATTTAAAATAAGTGTAATGGACTGACATCTTGGAAAAATAATTATTGCGAAATGGTATTATTTAATTTATTGATTTTTAAAAATTAATTTTAGGTTTGAAGGCATTGCAATGTTAATGCAAGGCCGTGGTAAGATGCAAGTAGTATTGGTTATAGTGTTTTCTGATGTTTTATGTTTCTTGCTTGAAAACAACCATAAGTATTCATTCTTCACTCCAGAAAATAAGGTAAGCATTTATAAAATCCATTTATTGGTTTCATTGCTAAATAATGTTGGTTATTTTATTAGAACAGCAAATTTATGTTTTTTTCTCCAAAACAGTTTTATATTGTATTTTAACCATTTTTCATTTTCATGTTATTAACCATGCCTAAACTTTCTGTTAAAATATGGTTGCTATCCTTTAAATCCTTTTATTCAAGTGACCGGACTATATATAGCAATGATAATAACATTTTGTTTGTAATTAATGCTCAAAAGATTTTGTTTATGTATAATTACTCTCCCACTAATAAGGATTACGTATTATTTTAATTTGAGTTTTAACTTTCTATTCCTCTATGCTGTTCTTTTACCACTTTTCTACCATTATACCTATTACACTGCTGATGAAAATTAATTTTATTTTTTATTCAATCAAAATGTTATAGTTAATGACGTAAATGTTTAAAATACACTAAAAAATTAAGTACTATTTATTTTAAACAGCAAGGTCAGATCTAATTCAGACAAAATAAGGGGCATATTGAAATTTAAAAATGGAAAGGACATTACAATTGAGACTCTATAGTCCGACACTCACCAGTCTAGCATGTCCAGTAATCCAACATTGTGCTGGTCACTATATGAAACGTTCTTGTAACCGCATGTTGATGTGTGCGAGGGAGACAGACAGTTGTACTGTCTCAATCTCTGATCTCCTGTCCAACGTGAATTATTGCTCTCCACAGTGAAACATATTTTTTTATTACTCTATTCGTTTTTGTAGTGTTTAAAGTTCCTACTTACATTTTAATTATGTTTGAACCCGGTGAAAGTGGAAAAAGTTGGCGGTGTGAAAGCTGGTATTCTGTATTGGGTGATTTCTTTACTGTTTCTTATTTGGAAATATGTAAAATCATTTCTATTAAAAAAAAAAAAAAAAAAAATAGTATAATATTTACACATGCTATCATAATAAATATATACATATTGAGTGTCTCTTTTTATAGTTGCACGTTTTTATTTAATCTCCAGGAGGTTTGTAATCTGACATACCTGGTCCCATATGTGTGGGATTATAGAGACCCAACTTTATTTAAGGTTTTTTTGTCAGTAAGTGTTTTGAAGATCTATCATCCACTGATCAATGATTCATTTCTATAAAATGAAATATTCTGATTAAAATAAATGTATTAAATATTTTTAATGGGAGAAAAGTTGGTCAGGGGGTACGGTCAAAGAGTTACACTATTATAAGTAAACTTATATATTTTGTGCCGGCATTTCGGCCTAAGTTTTAGGCCATATTCAGGGCTAAAAGGAATACAAAATAACAACAATGAAAAAAAGACAGAGGCAGTACCAGTAACAGTAAAAAATGATAAAAACAGAAATTGCAAGTAAGATAAAAAAAAGTATGAAGTATAAAAAGAAAAAGATAACACTAAATTACATAATACAAGAGACAAATGAAAAAGTAAAATAAAATAAAATAAATGAAATAACAATGTAAAAATTAATTGAAATTAAAATAATGCTTTTTTACACAGAATAGTAAAATATAAAAGCATATAATACAATTTTTTGTTTACATATCAGTTTAGAACATTTATTATATTTTTTATTTTTTTTTTGTTTTTTTATTTCGTTAGGGAGCATCTAGCACGATCCTATGCTAGATCTAGCATCTAGCATAGGAAGCATCTATGGACCACGATGCTTCTGTTTTAGCTGCATGTTTCTGGTTGTCGTAGTCATTACCGCGATTGGTGTTCTGAGTGGTGGGTTTGGCAGCTGCTTTCTTATATGTGCCTTGAGCTTTTCTGATGGCCCAGTAGTCCTTCATTTTCCTGCTAAATTCAATCCTGCGCTCCTCAGACCATTTCCTGGTCTCGTCCTTTGGTCTGCGGGTAGTTTCTGTGAGGGACGTTACGAAAGGTGCAGTTTTGACAGTTATAAGATAGTCACTCCGGTCATCTATGCCATTTTGATTAATATGGAGTTCCGCAAAGATCCTTCTCTACTTGCTTCATCAAGAAGAATCCAGTGAACTTGTCCTTGTTAGCAACCTTGAAGATCCTATGGGACAACCTGTTAGAGTCCATTCTGGACAATTGTCCGTAGAAAGTCAGTCACCTTCTTCTGATAGCATCTATGAGGTTTTCTTGATGCTGGTAGAGCTCACGATTTGGTTCATACCATCATCTTCCATCTGGTATGATCCTTGGTCCTACTATCATTCTCAGGAACTTTCTTTCTTGTACCTCAAGGGCTCTTAATGGGGTCTTCTTAGTTAGATATAGACACTCTGCTGATACTCTGCATTGTAGTGTCTTAGTTTGACATTCATCGATAAATGTTTGGAAGCGTACAGTTTTCTATAGGCATGGCATGCTTTGTCTAGTTTGAGTCTCCTGTGTTTGAGAGCCTCTGTTTCGCTGAGGTTCTCTGAAAACCATTCTCCAAGGTATTTGACACTTCTGGCTCTCTTGATGTAGATATTATCACTGACTCTCATCGTTCTAGGGGCATCTTCAATGTTGGTAACAAACTCGGTCTTTCCTATGTTGATCAAGAGACCTGTTTTAGCCGATATTGAGTGCAGTGCTTGGAGCTGAGTTGACATCAAAGTAAGATCATCAGCAAACGCCAGGCATCAAACCTGTTGTCTGCTTTGATCCCCATCCTTAATCCAGTATTAGCTGGTAGGCATCTCTTCCACTCTCTAATGACTACCAGCACACAATTAAATAATATGCATGAGATGCCGTCTCCTTGTCTCACTCCTGTTTTAATGGCGAAATTCTCCGAGAGCTGTCCTCTAAACTTTACTTTGGCTGTGGTGTTGTGCAAGGTGGCTTGCACCAGTCTATTGATCTTGTCATTGAGTCCTAGTTCTCTAAGGGTGTTGAAGAGAGTAATTCTGTCCACAGAGTCGTATGCTTTCTGGAAGTCGACAAAGATAGTTACCCATTGCCTGGCTCTTTTCTTGCTGTATTGAAGGATGGTCTTCAAGTTTTGTATTTATTTTTCATTTGTATTTCTATCTGTTTTTTTGTTATTAAAAAAAAACAATAATAATGTAGCCCACATTAAATAAATCATTACCTGGTCAAAAGCTGTTTTTTAAAGTACTTTTTAATCTTTGATGAAATTTCCTGTCCCTGGAGCTCTATATTTCATGAAATATGAGGTTAAGAAAAACATATTTATATTTATTTTTTTCTCTGTATGCAACCTTATAATGTTGAGGAAAGACTAAAAAAAGTCACAGAACTTTGGTTGTAACCATAGCTGCAAGAATTTGGAAATTTTTATTTTCAATTTATGTCTGTGAACACATATGGCTTATTCAAAAATCAATACTCTTTGACCTTTTGTGGGGTATTGTACAATGTACTTAGTCCATGAACTATAACTGCTATCCTGTTTTTTAGTTTAAGTTTTATCAAGTATTCCTCTGATGTTTTGATAATAATCTTGTTGTGAATTTCCAGGTTTATTTATATTTGTATATTTATGAAGGCAGTTATAGACCTGTGTAAATACTAAAGACATATACAGGGTTTGTTTATGTTTTCTTGAAGGGTTACTTATAACATTAAAAATTATATCTTTTATCTTTTTTTATTTAGCTTAGTAGTGTTTGAATATTGATGAGCTATTATTATATTTATTAATTTTTGGCTCCCATTACTTTTACCACTCATAATTTTAACTTAGGCTGGTGTTGTATCTCTTCAAAAACTGCTGGTAAGAGAAAAGGCTGGACAAGAGTCAAGAGGAATCTATTTGATTTCATCAAATCCCAATGATCCAGAAATGTTTGAACTCAAAGTTCATAATCCAAAAGACAAAGAAGTATGGATTAAAGCAATAAGGTATTTTGAATATTTGTAATATACTATTTTTCTAAAATAAAATGTTTTTACTTAACTCTTCTCTTATTATTTAATTATATTTGATGATACTAATGGTTTTGTTATTATAGTTATTGCAAGTCCTATTCCTATGATAATTGTTAATATTTTATTTGGTTTGATTTCAATGCAAATGCCAACTTTTGAATATTTTATTATAAAAACAATTAAACAAATAATATATAAATAAATAAATAGTGACCATAAAAATTAGCTTAATTGAAAATCTTTCATCCATATTAAATTAAATTTAAAAAAATAAAATAAATAATCCAATATTTAAACATTTTTGAACATCAGAAATATAAAAAACAATTAAAGAATAAATAAATTAAAAAAATCATTACACCTGAGATTTGAACTCATGACCTTCAGCTTAGAAAGCAACCACTTTACCGCACCGCTACGCCTCTTGTGATAGACTGAATACAATCACTCCTACTTAATGTTTATGTAGAATTTGAAATCGATATTTCTCGAAAATGGAAGCGTTTTGCTACTTTGCATAAGCATTGAGGGGACCCTACCCTATAACATATATAAAAGTGATCGGAATCTGTGATTCCTAAGTTATCAACAAGGTACTCTTGTTTGATCAGTGCACCTCTATATCATAGCTTTATTATAAGAAAAGACAATATTTACAGTAAAAATATATGAGGTAGAAAAATAAAAATATTAATTAACAAAAGTGATTTTCAATTGATAAAGATAGATTATCATTCACAGTTTTAAATTCATTATATTTTATTTTATTGAGAGAAGCTTTCGGGGTCCAGCACTGTTCAATACTGGGGGGCCCGTACATACCTTATGACCGGGAAACCCCGTTCTTGTATATTTAAAAATAAAGAGTCATTAATACTTGTGAACATGAGATAAGATGTACGCCATCTCATGTTAATATATATTTTATTAAGTAATAAATTATATCCCTGAAGGGGCAATTAACATTAGTATGTTAGTGTGATTTAATTAACTTAATTTATTCTATTGGTTAACAGAGGATTTGGGAGTCAGGTCTCATAGTATACTCGTAAGAGTGTCTTATCTGAATAGACGTCGCCTTGAGGTCCCATGACTTGCTTCTGTGCCGCACCGTCTCCATCCAGAGTAGTGAGGGTTGGGAGCTGATTATAGCGCAAGCTATGATTCAGATGCAGTGAGAGCTACGAATGATCATAGCTTGATGCTTCTGTCTCCCGTGGCAGCTGTCTTGCAAGTGGGGGGGAGGAAGGCCTCTTGAAGAGATAAGCAATGATGAGATGGGGCTTAGTCCTTGCTTCTAGAGCGAAGGGGTGTCTGGTGCCGCGTCTTAGACATTATGCGGCCCCCATCGATATGAGACCTGAGGCCCCTAAAATATAGATAACAAAAAAAGAACGAGAAATTTGAGCCAAGTAAAGAAATCGGAGGCTGTAAATCCGACAAGCACCATATTCATCTCTGTTTAAATACTACATCAAGATTAAAAATAAGCTTAATTATTCATTATACATGTACATCCTATATTACAGTAATAATTCCAATTTTAATTTATTATCATGCAAACAATGATTATTATTCTACCTTGCGAATCATTATTCCGTCATTAGGGGGGAGGGGGTTGTTATTTTGAATATTAGTCCTTGTATATTATTTCCCCAGACCTGTTTGAATAAAATTCATAAGTGCAACACTCAAACTGAAAAACTAAAAATTAAAATTAGTAATGTAACATAGGATGTATATGCATAATGAATAATTAAGGTTATTTTTAATATTAATGTTGTTTTTAAATAGAGATGAATATGGTGCTAGACACCTAAAGCTTCTCTCAATGAAATAAAATATAATGAATTTGAGACTGTGCATGGTAATCTACCTTTATCAATTGGAAATAAATTAAAAAACAGTTTACCTACAGTTTTGAATAAAAGTGGTTTTGATGAATGTCTCTTCAAAGTCTTTTGCTTTACCAAACCAAAGAACCACTTGTTGGAAGCATTGATCCATCTACTGATTTCTTGTACTATGTTGTTCTGTGTTTATCTCGGACTCCAAATATAGGAAGGACAGGGTTAAAAATATAAATAGTTTAGAAGTTATATATAAATAGGTGAATAATGTACTAGGTTGTTAAAAAAGTCCTTGTGCATGAACACAACCTTAATTCCAACTCTCATAATTAATTTTATAAGAATATTTTTGTTCCTACTATTTATGTGAATGTTTACTTTGACTAATCCTTTAATTCCTTGTGACTTGAGTTGGCTTTATACGGTCAGAGGCTGCCGCTGAAAAAATTTGTGCCATACAAGGAGAGTCAATTATCCATCGAAATTCTGTCGCACTTAGGTTCAGGCGTTTCAACAATGGGGAAGTGAGCCTTGCAGATGAACCCAGATCGCCTATCGGTCGTTGATGACGTTCTTCATGAATGTGTGAACCAGGACCCACATGCAACTACTCGTGATTTATCGGCCGTAGTAGAGGATTCTAGTGCCACAGTGGCTCGTCATCTTAAAAACCTGAGCTTAAAGAATTTAAGACCAAGGTCCGACCCACATGACTTGGCAGAGGCCCAAGCCCAACAGCGAGTTGACATGTGCAAAATATTGCTTCAAAATCCGGAAGATGATAGGTTCTGAAATTTTTTTATCACAAGTGATGAAAAGTCGATATTTTAAAAAAAAAAAACCCTAGTAAGCATATGCAGTGGGTATGACCAGGTGAAGCTGCACAACCGGAGGTTCGCCAAGATTGGTTTGGGAAAAAGTGATCCTTTGTGTTTGGTGGAACTTCGAAGGCGTTTTGCATTTTGAGCTTGTTCCTGATTGTCAGGGAGTGGATTCAATCCTTTACTGTGAACAGCTAGATAGAGTTTATGCAGTTTTGAGTGTAAAGTTTGGTCGACAGGAACCAAGCCATTTTGCAATACGACAATGCCCCTGCACATCATTCTCGTTTGACCAAGGAAAAATTTGGAACTGCAAGGAGTAAACGTTTTGCCTCATCCTGCGTGTAGCCCAGATATTGCACCATCAGATTATGGTTTGTTTGAGGAGGTCAGAGACCACACCGGTCTGTAGTGCCATGGAAAGAAGAAGAAGATTATGGTCTGTTTAGATCAATGGCTCATTTTTTAAAAGGTTGGATCTTTGATAATTATGAGGACGTAAAAATTGGATGTGAAGAGCTCTTTGCCTCAAAACCAAAGCAGTGATACCGGCATCCAATTACTGGCAGAAAGTAGTTTAAAACAATGGACTTTACTTTGAAGAATGGTATTCAATAATGTTTAGAATATGTAATCTGAAATAAAGCTATACTAATGCACACGGACTTTTGTAACAACCTAGTATAAACTAAGTATAAATGCTATATGCATAAACATAAAATAAATGCATAAATATGTGTGTGTGCTAAAATACTGATATATATCTACAAATATTGTCATTTTTAAAGCTGGAAAAGAGGAATCATTTGGTATGGAGGGGGAAAAAAAAATAATAAACTGTACCAAAACCAAAATTGAAACTGTTTAAAACTACAGTGAAACTGAAAAAATACATAACTGAATAAAATTACAATAGATGCCTGGCTCCTTCGATGACAGACGTCCGTGGCGGGGATTGATATAAGATAACTCTGACCTTGGCTGAGCCAATGGAGCGAGAGAGGGATGGGGGCCTACAGGTACAGACCGTACCTCAGATAAGAAGCCTGGTCTCGGTCGCTCGCTGCTTTCCTTACCTCCTATTTCTGACCTAGATCTTCGGTCGATTTTTATAAAACTTCACAAATCGATCCCTCGTCTCTCGGTCCACACCCATGTAAATTTCGACATCAATCAGATGGCAAGAAACCACCTATAAAAATGGTAAGCGTGGACCCAATTTGCCTCTGTCACTGCACCGAGCCAGACCCTTATTTTTTCTTATCCATATTTATTTTGAGTCCTAGCTCTTTACCAGTTTTCTTCAACGTTGTTGTATTTAGTTTTATAGTTTCCGCATCTTTACCCAACAGTCCCCAGTCATCAGCCTGCCCAAGCACTGATATTTTAACATCCAGATTTAAACCTTTGACGGTACGTATCACCTTTCTAATGATATATTCTGGTCCTAAATTAAATAGAACAGGTGAAAGGGAATCACCTTGTTTTAAACCTGAACAAACCTCAAACTTCTCGGAATAAAGATTACCGATTCTCACTTTGAGTTTTGAACATGCTCATCCCTGCTTGATTTAATAACTTCTTTGATATTACCTGTTCAATCAAAATATTATACAGCTCCTGGCGGTTAATGGAATCATAAGCCTTTTTGAAATTGATATAAAGCTGATGAACTACACCTTTGTATTCTATTTTTTTTCTGTAATATTTGCCATAAGGAAAATTTGTGATCAATAGTTGAACGGTTCTGTCTAAAACTATATTGGTAGTCTCCGACAATTTCTTCAGTGTATTCTGTGATTCGATTAGTTAAGATTGTCAGAATATTTTATAGTATACCAGAACGAGTCCACAATAATTATTACAACCTGTCCTTGGCTAATTAACGTTCACCAATCATTCTATAAATATCAGCCAAAAGCATTGCTAGAAAAGGTTAATGTTAAACTATATTTAGATCAGACAATAATAACAGGCCATCATATTCCACATAATAGGCCAGACATATTGCTTATTGATATAAGAGGAATGCAAACGAAAATCATCGAAATAGGAGTTCCTGCCGATGAAAACATGCAGAAAACAATAAGGGAAAAGATCAGGAAGTATAAAGAGCTTTGTGAGGATTTAAAACATTTATATAGCCTGGTAGAAATAATAGTATTTCCAATAGTAGTTTTTAGCAATGGCCTAATTCCAGAAGGAACAAAGCAGTATTATTGTGGACCACAAGCATTGTGAGGAAATTTTTTAATATTGGAAGAACTATCAATTGAAATTACCCTTGATCATGGTCCGGATAGGCCAATTTAACCAGCATTAAAAGTGCCGAGAAGAAAGGAAATAATAATATTACTTTTTTCTTAGGGCTTTTATAATTAAACTCTGACCCGGGCTTGGATACGATAGAGTCTCCTGCACGAGGAAGAGGAACCAGCAGCCAAAAAAGTAGGCAACGAAGGATGAAGTGGGAAAGAAATATGAATATTGCTGTAATCAGAGCTTATTTCTTAGCTACACACCTAGAAAAGGATAAAACAGGATACCGCAATATAAACCTTCATACAGAATTTCCAAAGCAATCATTGAAGAAGATACATGCAGGTGGTGGTGGATGATTCCAGGGAGTCTAGAACTATATTTTCAACTAATCTTACTATGTATTTTATATTAACACCAATATCCTCTATGAAACTCCTAGTTGTCCTTTGTGTAGTTCTACGAGCTCCGGACCAAAAGGCCTCTCACACTTAATTCAATTTCTCTGAAACTCTCGCAGAACTTTTCTTTGAGGAAAGGAATACACTTTTCGTAAATTTCCATCTTTTTGCTATCCACTTTACTTCTCTGGTCAAGGTCATTACTTTTGTATCTTACAGTAGGATTCAGAATGATTGCCGACTTATCTGTCTTAGAGAAAGCTACGATGTCGGCATATCATATGGATCCATCCGCATCATTGCAGTAGACCTCTTCAAAGCAGGAAAAGCCTCTCTCTCCCTGAGGCTCATTGTCAACTCGTACTTCACTCTGTGGTAACGGCGTTTTATGAGGAGGGAGTTATTGGGGCATTTCCCCAACATATGTGCTGGTGTCTCAGACTCTCTGTTGCATTTGCGACAGAGGGAACCAACTTTTCTAGCCTGTTTGCCGATGCCTGGGACTCCACGCAGAGGTGCATAATTGATATTTAGTTTCAGGGCATTAAACCATTCAGAACCGGAAAGTACTTACTTCTCGTAAATGTATCTGTTCACTTTTGGGGTCTCTTTAAAATGGTGAACATCAATGTCCTGCCACTTGCAATTACCCTCTTCTTCAAACGAACATTCTCGTAGCGACTGTCGTAGAGCTCTCATATTCTGATGTCCCCGATTAAAGCCCAATCTTGGCACATCCAGCAATCTCAGCTGAATAATCAAACAGATAGATTGGAACAGGGCATCAAACAGCATTGCAGCATCGCTACATTTGAGTCGTTAGGCTATGGATCAGTATTGTAGAGAAACCTCCCATTAGCTGCGGATTAATCCTAATCCTCAGAGTCCATAACATCACTGTGGAGTTGTTCGTGGGCAGTCCAATAATTGCTTTTACACTTCTCGAATGATGGACGCAGCTTTGTGAGGAGTGCTGTTTGGAGAGGGTAAGATACAGGAACAAATATTGATTGACAATGTTTAGCTTTTGCTGGGCTTGAGCAAGCAAGAGGTTAAGCACTTATTTAAGTTTTCATTTACCTTGGTCACCAAATCTTTATTGAATTATACTTCTTCCGAGATTTAGAATCCTTGGTACTCATTGGTTTCTCCATGTTTCAATGTTTGGATGCCATCTCCATTCTCTAGGGAGAACATTGTTGTTTCCAGTTTTCCTTTATTAATTATGATGCCCAAAATTTTTGGAGGATTTGTAGTCAAACCAATGTCTGTAAATGATCTCTGGATGCTGCCAATCACTATTTCACTGCACGCGCTGTGACAGCCTGGTTATCCGCGAACCCTTTGAGGACCATGCATTCTTCATCACTTTTTAACTTGTATCCAAATTTTCTTGAAAAGTCTTCATCACACAGGTCATGGAAAAGATGGTCAATGATCAGGTTGAATAGCAAAGACGACAAGAGGCCACCTTATGGAACTCCACACAGTACTTTGATTTGGCTAGTTGAATGGGCACCAATATTAATCTTGATGTTATTAATGCATAGGAGAGGGGATATTACGTGACACACCTCTTGCTTCTAGTTAGCTCACAATATGAATATGGCCAACATTGTCAAAGGCACTAACTACATCAAGAAAAATCACCGCGCAATCGCTGTTCTTATTTTATGCATCTTTTAATATAGCGTCGATGATTCTCGCATTGATGTGCATTCCTGGAAGGCCTTTTATAAAACTACTTTGATTCTTGTGGAAGGTAACTTTTTTTTGTAGTTCATGGTCCAGAACCTTCTCTATGATTCGGTGTGCAATAGAATAGATGGTTTTGGGCCTCCATCAAGATATATCATTAATATCCCCTTGGCCTTTATATGCTAAGATTGTGCGCCCTTATCGAAGTGGTTCTAGTGCATAGGTCATCTTGAGCATTATCTCTGTAATTGTTATTATGATATGAGATACATCAAAAAATTTTATCCTGTGGATCAAAACGCCATCAGGCCCCGGCGATGTGTCCAATCAAGTAGATTTAATTACCTCTGTAATTTTAATGGACATCAAATTTGGCATTGGGCATGTTTTTCATAATCTGCACACTTACAGAGATTTTCGCTTTAAAAGAGGTTTTTATTGTGCTTTTCTATTTCGGCCATCTTCAAAGGGCATGCTTAGCAGCGTCAGCATTCATAATGTTTTGCACTAATTTCTTTCTTTTGTTGTAATTATTGTATTGTACATCCTCTTATTATCTTTTCTGCTTTGTTGGCTCTCTACGGATTTGGCACTTTTCCAGCACCCTTGTCTGCCATATTAGCTTTATTTTTTTCCCTCATTCTATAAACTTGAAAACGGCAAGATCCTGGGGGCCTGGTAGTTCTGCTTTGATAGTCTTAAGAAAGTTTAGGAACTTGCTTACGACCTCATTGAAATCTGCATTATTCACGTTTTCTTTAAAATGTTCTTGAAGGTTGCAGAGCACTTAGCAATGTCCTCTTTAATTTTTGATCTTCTACCTTCTCCATTTTTAGGGTCTAATACATTTTTAAATATACAGGCGCATAGTTACTGAGGGCAGTGTATTGCTTTTAGCCTTCCTAGGATGTTTTTTTGCAATATGGGTTTCAAGACCTCTTTTGCCCTTCAAAGAAAGCCCACAGATGGTGCAAACTTCATCACTAGAGCGTGGAACTTTATCCTGTTGTTCACTGTCTGTCTCTGTGACTCTGCATGCTGAACTTTTGGCATTTGGGTAAACACTTCTATTTAGACTGTTTTCCCCAATATAAAACACCTTCTGCATTGGGCCATTCCACTTTTACGAATTTGTTTTTGTGGCCTCCCGCAGTAGCCACAGACATCACAGAGACAACAACCATTTCTTGAGCAGGTCCTCCCTCCAGTTCTCAGAACCCATACCGTTTGGCCAATTTCAATTTTCCTTGTTGGTATATCTATTTTTATTCCATTTTTTTATCCAGGACAAAGACCAACACTTGCATGATTGAATCAAAATATATAAACAAGTACCTAGGATATTTAAAAATAAATAAATAATTTTTAAAAAACACATGTATACACTGCATGCACACAGATTTAAAAATAAAAATAGTAGAATCAAAAGCAAAAACAAAAACACTAGCAGCTGTCACAATTAAATAATTTATAAATGTACACTACCTAAAATCAATTGTTAAAAACAAATTAAAATATATACTAGATAAAATCAATTATTAAATACAAGTTAAAATATATTCACGTTCAATAAAATAACCTAAATAAAATGAATAAATATTTTTGTTCATGCAATTGAACAATGTAATACAAATAAAAATAATAGTCCAGTAGCTGTGTGTCGTATAATTGTAAAATTACAAAATAAATACAAAGGCAGAATAACAGAAATATAAAAATTATATTTATAAAAAAAAAATAAAATTATATAAATAAGTAAAATTACAATAGAAGCCAGGCTCCTCCGATGACCGACATCAGTGGGAGGGATTAATATGATAGGCTGGCACTAACCTTGGTCGAGGTGTTGGGGTAGGAGAGTGGTGGGAGCCTTCAGGTTCAGATCGTACTCAGATAAAAAGTCTGGTCCCGGTCGCTCGCTTCTTCCCTTACCTCCTGTTCCCAGCAATGATGTTCAGTTGATTTTCATAAAACTTCATGAATCAATCTCTCGTCTCTTGATCCACGCCCATGCAAATTTTGAGAATATTCATATGAGAAAAAAAAAATATCAAAAAGGTTTACGTGGGCCCGGTGTGGCTCTATCACCGGCCTGAGCCAGACTTACATAAGAAATATATAAATTTAGACAATCAAAACTTTCTAACATGTTATTGTCTGGTATAAACAATTATTTCTACATTATATAAAAATTATTGTTATGTTTGAAATTATTATTGTCTGGTATAAACAATTATTTCTATTCTATAGTAATCTTGAAATAGCATTGTTATGTTCTTCAGTGCAGCATGTATGGTGTTCAATGAAAACATTATTTATTTATTTTACAGAGCAGCTGTGCAAAATTGTCCTGAAGATGATGAAGAAAGTAGAGGACATGTTTTAAGTGCTGAAGAAAAGCAGAAACAGTTTGATAGTAAACAAAAGCATATAAAAGAAATTGTAGGTAAGTTGTTTTGTGATTTTTTATATTCTAGGCTAAATCAAGTCTTAAAAACCTATTTACAAGTGCTTATATGTTTTTTTATATTATTAAGTGGGCTGAATGATGTACACATCTCGAGAATGTGTTTTTGTTCTTAGTTTATATGTAAATAACTACCTATTCTTAGCAGTATATGTTTTTGTTGTATTGACATTTTTTGTAAGTACTGCATTTAGCATAGTATTTGATAATAAATTACTAGTTATATTTTGTGCAATACATATTTTACACATGTAATACATAAATGCATATTGTATATTGTATACAGCATACATAAATATTGTATGTTCAACATATATATATATATATATATATATATATATAAATACTAGTTGTATGCTCTACATGTATATTTGTCCGGCTCTGTTTAAAAATACATTTTTGTCACTTATGTATTAGTTATGAATAGTAGTTACAAGCAGTAGGTATCCTTTAAGCATAAATACAAATATTTTAGATTGATAATGAAGTAGGGGAAGAAACAAATTATGTTTAAGGAATGCTATAGAGCAGGAATTGTGGATTGAAAATGGATAAGTCCACAAAGAGGTAGCTCACATAATGAATGATTTGCTGAAGGAAGCAGTTGTATGGTAAGTTGTTAGGCTAGGATCTGGTATTCAATGAATAGACAGAGTGGGCAAATTAAGAGAATTTAGGGAGGCTGTTTTGTTCTAAAGGATTGAAAAAGAAAGACACTTAGGAAGCATTGCTGTCATAAAACATAGTGAAGTCATCTAAACTCGGCATATCAACTGGAGACCTAAGACGGACTGGGAACTCTGGATATAAATTTATCGAAATGATTTGTTAGTCTCTTCAGTCTCATCTTAAGCTTATCAGACAGTCCACTATGTACCAGGCAACCATTATTACTGCTATTATTATTATCATATTGAGGGATGGGAAACCCCTCAACACCATGACCCAGATGGACGGATCTTTTGTGAGATACCCCTCTGTTGGGTTAGGCAATATATTGGATTTCAAAAACTGATATTTTCTTTCGATATCTTTACATCTGATATATCAATGATATTGATATTTTACAACGATATATCAATGATACCGACGTTTTTAAACTATATTACAGTAGAATCTCGATAATTCATTTCCCAATAATTCGTATGGATTCTCTGGTCCTTTGAAAATCTCCCTTTAATCCGTATCTGAAATATGGCTAAACGTCTTCAAGATCAAAATACGTTATAACATTTTTTTTTTTTTGCTAAAGTATAATTCTATTCTATATCGATATTTTTCTTGCGATTATCGATGGATATCGATATATGGTTTTGTGATATCTGAAAATATTGATATTTTACTTTTGGTGCTCTAAAGTTGCCCCTCTGTCATCTAGAGAACCCATAGAAATCATATACTTCTTATGAAGCACATTATAAGTTCTTAAAAATATATTTAGTAATAGGTTCAGGTTTGATAATTGTGTTTTAATTACCGCGATCTGTAAAAGGTAAGGACTTCACATTCACACAGAAGGCAGGTGGAATCTTCCTCTAATTTCATCTTCTTGAGATAACATTTTAGCAAACTGTGGTCCATGAGAATACCTGTTATTGTTCTCAGCTCATTCTTTATCAGGTTTAGATAGAATGTAACCTTTTCCTTTGACAAAGTGTTGAAGAGTTTGGATTGTTTCATGCCAGATTTTGAAACCCATTATATCCCATTCTTTGTAATCCAGGATTCAATTTCCTCAATTGAACCATCAGTATACCAGACTAGGATCCTATTTTCAAATTCGGGTTCCCTTTCTTTCCATATTTTCTTTTCTGGTATAGCTAATTGGAAGTTCCTTTCAAAGTCAAATTTCCTGAGTAAATAATCACTTAGTGAGTTGATTTGCTCCCTTCCCTTAAGCTCATTAAAGACTTTTAAATGCTCTTGATAGTTTCCTGATTTATAGTTCCAGCTACGCTATTCTGAGTGCACTTGTTAGAACCTCTTTTTGTAGCCAAATGTGCAAAGGAATTGTGTTAAGCATTATCTCTATGGCTGCTGTGGAGCAGGTTCTAATTATTTCTGTCACCCCTAAGCAACCATACTTTGAACTCTCTCAAGCCTCATTTGACTGATGCATAAGTCATCATTGGTTAACCCTGGTGTATAGCCATTCTAGCATTTTAGTGCTAATTCTTTATTAGTAATATGATGAAGTCGCCGATGGTAGAACCCCGCATGCCACTGGAAGACTACATGAATCTGGAGGTTGCCTGGTTTCGAGTGTCTTCATAGTTCGAGTGTTCACCCATAGCTATTATATCCAAAGTCTATGCTATTCCACCTTCGATTAGGGAATGTTTATCAACTTCCCAGTTTAGATCCACCTTGTTTAGTTGTAGTAGAGCCACCTCTAGCAGGATGGGGATCTTCACTGCGCATGGATGGTCCTGGTTGTAGCGTACTCAAGATCTCTGTTAAAGCATCATAGTCTCTGAAGCTTGAATGAACATGAATGAAGGAATATCTATCCTCAGTCCCTTGACCCCCAGCCAACAATAATTAAATAGTTAAAGTGGGAGAAAATTAAGGTTGAGACTGACAGGTTTTTGGAGGCATAGAGGTACGGAAAATTAGGAACTTTTTAAGGATAGCGATGGATTTATGGGAGATATATTCCAAGACAGGTGTTGGTCAAAAATGATTTTGAAGTTTTTAGCAAAGGTGTGAAAGTGAATGGGTAAGTTATCGAGACAAAGCTAGCGATAATAAAGAAAAGAATTTAGAGGGTGCTTGGAACCATCAAGAATGGCCTTGGTTTCCTCTACGTTTAGCGACAGTTTGTTGTCCAATGCCCATAAATTGATGCTACTAGTGTCATCCTGCTGCTTTTGGGTCGCCTCATTTGTATATAAATGATATGGTGAGTGATGTATGCAATCAGGTAGGTTATTGATATGGATAAAAAAATGATTTGGTAAGAGTGAAGATCCTGAGGAACTCTACATGTAAGAAGGAGAAATGATTTTTTCTGTATAATAATTAGATTTAATTTTGCTATATTTGTATTATCCTTGTGATTTTGTAAGTTTCACTTGTACCTTTTTTTTACATATTTTTTATTGGCTTTTATTAATATTTCTATTTATCATTTTATAACGAATTAAACCTTTTTTTCTCATTTTTATTTAAAGATCTTAACATAGGAGATTTGAAAGGTACAGTGAAAGCATTTTCCCCCCTTAGCATGTCTTTTATTTTCATAAACTGCTTATTTTTTCTATTTACATTAATAATTAATTTCATGTTTTTGTGTGAATGTGTCAAAGTGGTATTTGTATAGATTTATTTAAATATTTAAAAAAATAAGTATACAGTACAATCTTGATAATCCGACATATATGGGACCTGACAACCACCAGACTACCGAAAAATTCCGGATTATCAGGAGTGAAAGAAAAAAAACAATTTTACAGATATTATGTACATTTTTATTTCAGGAATAAAATAATTCACTCAGAATAACCTACACAGATTTCGGCTATGGAAAATAATCACTGATTTTTTTTATTTCTTTGATTTATAAATTTTATCAAAAACACACTCTTATAACCGTTGAAGCACCAGAACATCATCACTTGTGATGCCACTTTCTTCTGCCCATTCAGTGCAAAATTGAGAGCATTGAATACGTTGCTTTTGGTCACAGTTCGCTGTCAAAACCTCAAAACCTCCAAGTCATCATTAGATTTGTCATCCGGAAATCAAATTTGGCTGAGGATTTCTTCATCGGACAGGGACTGAAAATTTTCCTCACTTGTCCTTTCAAGCCAATCTGTGATATCCTTGTTTGTCAAGGTAACATCCACTTCACATTTCTCAGAAAACTTGCAAAAATTGGGGAGTCAATTGTAAAGTCGAGTTAGCATCTTCAGAATGGTCAACCACGTTTTCAGAATTGGTAGCAGGGTGCGTTGGCCAAACCTTTTTTCACGAACACTGGAGAGTGTCGCTTTCAACTTTGTTCCAACTGTGAGCTAGATTAAAAACGTCTAAAAATTAATTATTCCATCATTTTGTTTTATTATATCAGAAAAGAGCGATTTTTCGTAATTAATTTTTATTTACTGGATTACATTTTGGTCCATGGGCTGCAAGAGTGGTATCGTGTTTGGAGGCATATAAAGGACTTGAATTTGCCTATCTTCGGAGTGTAAATCCTCTTTTTTTAGGGTGTCCAGGAGCGTTATCCAGAAGTAACAAAGCTTTAGAAGGCAAGTTGTGGTCTTTTGAAAAAATTTTTACAGCCGGTATAAAATCTTGCTTGAACCATTCAGTAAAAACATCATCGGTAACCCATCCTTTAGTGACTGGTAAGTGAGATATGTTTTTAAATTCCCTCGGATACTTGGCTTTTCCTACAACCAGTAACGGAAATCTTATGCGGTAACATCCTCCAGAATAATCCACTTTCATCTGTATTATAAACTTGCTCTGGCAGAAGACCTAATTTTTGGATTTTTAATTCAAATTTCTTCTGAAAAGGGTCAACGGCCGAAACATAACTAGATAATTGTTTGCCCGTGACAGTTAAAAAACGAATCCCAAATGGTTTTAAATTACCAAGCCAGCCATCGCTAGCCCAAAAATCATTCTTTTTCATTATTTTTTTGCAAAAATATTTTGTCTTTTCACAAAAAATGTCACCCGAATATGGAGTGTGCCTGGCACCCTCTTGCATAAAGCAAGTGAATAAAGCATTTTCTATTTCAGGACACTCACCTGTTTTAACTGTTTTTCTTCCCTTCAAGTCTCTCTCAGCAGTCCTAACATACTGTATGATTTTATCACGGTTTACAATACTTTGATGTGTAGATGGTGGATCTTCCAATGCCGTAAGTCTGTGTCAGGTTTGCCATGGTTTCTTCTTTGTCTTGTTTAATAATTAGCTCATATTTTTTACTCAAATTTCAAGTCACGTGGTTTCGTTTAGTTGACATTACGTATATGAAGTATGTACACTAGATAAACACACTACAAAATAAACTAGGTTTTTATCTACAAAACATTATAAATGAAAGAAAAGGTTGTAAATAAACTAAACAAACGGTTGAAAAAGTTATAAACGAAACAGCTAATGAAGGGCATACAGAAAGGGTAGAGAAGAAAAGAGAGGGGGAAAAGCGCAAGAGCGAGCATGTTTGTTTACATCAGGAGGTGGTCACGTGTTTCTTGAGAACACCGGATTACTGAACTTGGCAGACTAACCAACCTCCGGATTATCAAGAGTGTACTGTACTTTATTTCAATGATAATAGCAATAGACAGCATGTTAAATTTTATTTAACAGAAGCATGTTGATGCTGATATTTTCTTAAGTTAGTTAGTTAAATACATTAGCTTGATCTATTTTGTAATTAATAGACATTTTTACGGGGTTTTTTTTTCACTTTCACTTTTTTTTTTTAAACCTCAGTGTTATAGGATCATTTTGTAAGCTTTGATGCCTGTAATGTAATTTTAGTTAAATAATGAACATAGTCAAAATATACAAATATTTTATCAAATCTATTTCATGTCATCAATCTATTTCATCAATCATTTCATTTCAATTTTAAATTATATCACAGTGTTATTTTTATTCTCAATAATTTAAAAATTAGTTTTTAGTGAATATAAATAAAGGCAGCATCTGTGGGTATCTCTTCTATATTGTGACGAAATCGGTTCTTTTTGAAAATTTAAATGAAGATGTAATACTTGCATGCTCAATATTTTTGTTTCAAATCTAAAGTTTAATTGCAGTAGCCTGTTTTATGCTTATGGTAAAAACACAAGGAATTTTTTCGATTATTGCAAAATCATTCTCAATGTCTCAAAAATGTGATAACTTAAACTCAGAAAATCCCTTTCTATTTTCTAAAGAATAGAAACCATATTTACAACCATACATATATTACATTGTGAATGTCTTTAAGCGATTTTCTATGAATATATTTATTTATTTTAATTGTATACAAATCAATATTATATTAATTATTATTAAATATCATTATAATAAGCTTAATATTATTATAAGTAACTTGGTTGGAAACTGGATTAATATAGCTTTAGGGAGAATTAAGTAAAGTGTTCTTGATTATAATAACAATAATAAAAGGTCTGAGGCAGGGCAACTGCTTGGAATATCTCTGGCTTTAGAGTATGTGGTCAGAGAATCAGGGATTCAAGTTGGTGGAACAATATTTCACCGGACAAGCAAGATACAGATGATTTGGATTTCATTGGAAGAAATTTTTCTACAATGAAATGAGCATTCCTTGTCCTAAAGAAAGTCACAGAAAGGTTTGGACTTACAGTTAATGAGAAAAATATTAAATATATGACGAAAGATCTATAGGTAGAGACTAGCAGCCATTCAAGTTTAATGTTGAGAAGCTCACTTTTGAGAGAGTTTCTGAATTTCTTTATCTTGGCTCTCAGGTGAATGCAGACATCATGCAATAAGAAATCAATGGCAGCTAGTAGGTGCAATTTTTTCTTACCAAAGCACCTCAAAAGCAAAATTTTATCTTGGGCTACAAAAATCTGCCTGTACAAGACCCTCATCACACCGGTATTAGCATGTGCCTCTGTATGCTGGACCCTTACTCACCAAGTGTCAGGAACAAATGCTGCTAAAATTCTAGCTCTGAATTCTCAGAAGAATCCTCGGATCAAGGTGCATTGATAATTCCTGAATTTTAGAAACTGGAGCGCAGTCGCAATATAGTAGAGATGACTTTCAGTTTAAGGTGCTGGAGGCCCTGGCTCATCCTGAGTTGTAGTGCCGGTTAAATAAGTAAATACTTCTTGGTCTACTCCTCGAGCATTATCCCCCAGTTCAGAGCTAATTTATAGAGATTCGTTCATTACTATGCTCAAAAACTTTACATGCCCATTTCAGCCCTCAAAATGCTATTACCTCAATTATATTAACAAGATGCATGATCCGTGATTGCATGTTGTGTAGCCTCCTACATTCTGCTGTAGATTCATCTTTTTTTGTGCCAAATTTGATAATATTGATACTAATACTAATATAATTTAAAGGTTGTGAATGGTTATGTTATGATATTTATTTATTTATCCATTTTTCACTGCATTACTGATCTATTAATTTTAAATCATTTTAAATAAATATGCAAGCAAGCCAAAGCTATAGATGCACATGAGTCTAGGATTGTTCTAAGGAAAACAGAGAGGTGTTTTACAAAGACAAAGAACTAGTTTAAAGAAAGAATTTAATTTTCACATTATACACAATAAGTTTGTTTAGAGCAGGGTTTCCCAGACTTCATGTCACTGCATACTACTTCCACTTTTCAGATAACTGGACATATATCCACCTGATCTCATAATATTAGTATTAAAGGTTTGTCTTCATAAAAAAATTCAAACTGATTTGCAACAGTTTATTTAACAAAGTTATAAAAATAATAGTATAAAATTATAAAAGTTATAAAGTTATAAAATAAATAATATAAAATATTATATTCTAGTAAATTTGCTTAAGAAAATAATAAATTCAAAATCAAAAGTTTCACAACAGCAATAGTACGAAAACTGACAATAAACCAAAAATTCTGTTTATAAAGTTTATTCATCAAAAGTAAGAAATTTTGACCATAGTGAAGAAAAGCTTCAATATTTTTAGCTGGAAGCTTGTTGTTGTTTATTTACAATCAGAGCGTTAATGTTAGGCTTGATTGGGTTCAACTCAATTCTTTAATCCTCTTCTATACTGAGTGCTTTCTTCTTTATTATCGTTACCATCATAGATTATTTTTATTAATTGTAAATCGTGTTTATTCTTCTTATAATGTATAGATTCAATAATAATTTTGAAAAATTTGTAATCCCTCCTTGAATTTCTTAAAAAGATAATGTTATTCTTGAATTTTTTTTGTTTGTTCGCTTATCACCTGAAACATCCTTGTATACCACCATCTGGGACGTGTATATTTAATGAGGTTTAACAACATTTATCATTTGACTGCTTATAATGTATAAATCAATGAATGTCAAAAAAATTTCCTTCTCCAGTTCACATTAGTTCAGGGATTTTACTACCATTTTGTGGACAGTAGTGCATTAATTTTTTTTTTGTAATTATTTCATTGCATGAAATTAATAATATTATGTTACAAAATATTTTTTAACTCAGAATGTGCACATTTTGTACCTTAATTGTTATTTTATAAACTTTCATAGTTGATTACTTTCTACGTTTGGCGACTGGCACTTGGAATAACATAATTATTTTAGCAATTAATAAATTATTGTTTTTTATTATGCCACATATTTGTTGATTAATTTTGCAATTAATAATACGATGCTTAATTCTTAATTTAAAAAAATGTGTATTATTCTAATGGTTAATTGATGAAATTTGACTTTAGTAGAAGTTAAAAGAAATACATTCCATTTGATACCTAAGGAGTAAAATTAATTACATTGCTAACATTAAATCAATTAATTCTATTTGCATGCGCTCTATGTGTTCAATTTAAGATGACTATTAAGAGGAAACTATTTTTTTTCCATCTTTTGTACATTTACTTATATTTTACTTTTGTTTTTTGATTTCTAAATGTTCCCTCTTAAGATGATTATGAAAAAAGAAAAGTAATTATTTGCTGTCTGCATATACTAGCATACTAGCATTTTAATTTTTTTTTTTTTTTTTTTTTTTTTTTAGAACTTCTTAGACAAAAAGATCGGGAACAAGCACAAATCTTAGAGGAAAAAATGGCCCTTCAATTGAAACTTTTGGCAACTGCTGGGGTGGAAAATGTTCCTGAGAGGCCCGATTACATGTCTTTAGTGTCTGAACAATTGGATAACACAAAAATAAGAAAAGATGTTCTAACAGCAGTCAAGGTAAAAGATTAAAGAGATTTATTTCTGTTTTACTGTTATAAGACTATTTCCTTTTCTTTTTTGTTTCTTGGTTTGCTTTGAGTCTTTCAATTATTAACGATAAATATTGTATTGCAATTAATCTATATTTTTCTTTTTTTTTAAAGTTTACTTTTTTTCCTTTTATGAATGCAAAATTGAAAAATTTCATGGCAGAAGATTGGATAGGAGAAATAATTTGATTTTATAGGAAAAGTAGATTAGGTACAAATTTGAATAGCCCTTATGAATGAATTAACATGGTGTCTTCATGTTATTTATATGCCATTTATGTATTCCTTAAATATGATCAGAGATGGCCTAATTTGATATCAGGAAAAATACAAATATATTAAAAGATTTTAAGGTTATATTAAAATGAAGCAGGATACCAGGCTATCTTCAACTATTTTAAAGGATATAGTTTGAGTGAAAGAGGCGGTGAAATCACCCAATTTAAAGCCATAATTATTAGGTAGTGAAAAGGTCTTATTCCTGGAGTAGAGAAATTATTGGCGATCGAACATTAGTAAAAACAGTCAACAGATAGACAGATATACTAATAAACAGATATACTATCATGCAAATAAAAAGGCATGAGTAACGCAGCCTTTATTTGGATATTGGATTTTGAACTGCTTATTACCCTCAGTCCAGCATTATTGTTTGAAAATGGGAGTTACTTTTAAAATTATTCTCCTGCTTGATATTGCTCCAGACCTCCTGCAGCATCTTGGCAATCTACATCTAGATATAAAGATAGTATATCTTCTTAAAAAGCACTCCTCTGTCCTATAGCCAATGAATCAGGGTGCTATGGCTACGTTCTAAGTGTTTTATTTGCTCAGAACTTTTTCTGAAGCTGTAGCTGCAACAGAAAATGATGTAGTAACCATTCACTATTTTTAGAAATCATAGTGTACTTTAGATTGCATTAAATCTGCTAATGATGGAGTGACAATTAAATGTATGCAAGGCAATATAGGAAAAATGCATAAACAGTTTTGCTGACAATATTGAATCATCTGGCAATCTGTAATTCAAGCAATGGCATGTTGTATGTATGCATAATGTAATGCATTGCTGAAGTAGTGGATTATGCCCATGGAAGGCTAACAAATGAGGATTTTACAGAATTAGTAGCGATCCAGCATATGAAATGAGGGGAGGAATATCTCGAGGAAGAAGAGGAAAGAACTGAAGAAGTGAAAAAGATATTCACGGTACATAGACTAGTTGGTTTGTTTTCCAAAATGAATGCAGCTATTTTGGGACTTTAGGCTTCGGATCCAATTACTAAATGTTTTAATAAAGTTGAACGTGGGATGAGTGAACTTTTAAAATGCTATAGAGAAATTTATAAAAAAAAAAATATATATTAGAAAGCAACCCCACTTACGAATTTCTATTTGACTGTTACATTCAGGACCTCCACCCTTGATGGTGCAACTTCTATCGGGAGAAGCTGCAGAAGCATGGCAAGAATATCGATCCCAGGTGCCCTACCTGTAGTGTGCCTGATATAGCCGAGCACGCAGTAATATCCTGTGCCGCCATCGATGGACATTGAGCCTGGCTGTCCAGGAAAACCTGACTACGTCTTTGACGAGGCAGATTTCCCGAGGTTAGTAGAGGAGGGGAATTACCCCTTCTTCATGGAATATTTAGGAAGGTGGAGAGAGGTCGAGGGTCCCACACATTTCACTCTTGGTAGGGACCGTCCACCCGAAGAACCGAAGAAGAGGAAGCTGAAACCCCGTATGCCAGAAATGGCCTGGTATGGGGAATAAAAAAAAAAAAAAAGGTACAAGTTCTATCATTGTCGTTTTCATCGCCATTATCTCCCTTACCTGGGCCCTCTACAGCTCCAGATAACCAAAAAAAAAATACAAATGACAATATGTACATATGCCTTACTTTTTATGAATAAATTTGAAGTTTGTTGCATTATTTCAAAAATTTTACTACGATCCTATATTCCTAGGTGCTCGCTTATTAACCAATTCGCTTAACAATGCAGTTACCATAACAGAAAATTCAGTCATAAAGTAATCTGAATCTCTTGAATGCAGTCTTTTTCAGATTTTAAATCAGTAAAATGACACTTTAAACAGTGCTATTAAAGGATTTATAGAAATTGATTCACAGTTAAAAAGAGTCCCTAAAAGATTTACTTCAAAAGAAAATTGTATTCCTTATTGTAGGAAATTCCAATAGTTTTCTGTTATTTATTTCATACTCTTTATATATTAATATATTATTTATAAATTAAACAAAATAACCATCATGTGCTAACTTAATCTTTTGTTTGATTTATTAAATGTTTATGAATAAATTTATTTTATTAAATATGCTTAATCTATCCAATGTTACAGAAAGTAAATCAATTGGCCAAGTCTTTATACGCCTCAGCTACAAATTTATCTCGAAGTGCCAGTTCAGTTGGTGAACGACAAAGTGAGACTTATATATCTCCTACTTTACCTAAACGTGCTGAAACTTTTGGTGGTTTTGACAATCAAGCATCAGTTACCAGAGGTGAATTATACTTTGTCTAATCTAATATACAAGTTAACTCTAAAATGTTATTTAAGTTTAATTTTTTTTAGAAAATAATTGATTTATTTTTGGTTTTATCTTTTGCATTTTGTTTTAAGCCATTGAAATTGGGTTTTATGCATACATATCATTGTAATGTTGTGTTTTCCAAATATCAAATATATATAAGAAATTAATGTTGAAAAGAAAATTATTTTAATTTAATTAAAAATTTTTAACTCTAAGGGTCCAAGTGTTTTTGGGTTGCAGTTGATGTGTGTGTGTGTTTGTATTATTAAACATTGATAAATTATATCCAGTAATGCTTGGTAATGATGCCATCTTATTACCAGCTTAGACCATGAAGTTCTATTGTTGTCTATTCTATCATCATTCTGTCCTGTTTGCCTTAATAGGAGTAGGAAAAGACCTTACACACCAATAAAGATAATATCATCATTTATGATGCAACATGGCTATGTGTTCGACATAGTTTGAGCTTTATACAGAAAAAGACTGTGTTTACCTGTAGTGGTCCATCGTGCAACTGACTCTTACTCATCGGTGTCACTTGAGCAACTGACTGTTCTACACTATTCCTATCCCCACATAACCTTTCTATCATGTGATGCGCCCACAAATCATAGCACTATTTTTAAATTCAAATCCAAATCATTAGATTTATTATGACAGTATATACGAGGGGTGTTCAAAAAATAAGGGGATTTTGTAATTTTCTCAAAAAATATTTATTTATTCATCAATATTTATTTTGTCCCCTTCAAAGTAATCCCCCTCACATGTAATACATTTGCGCCAGCGCTTTTTCCAATCTTCAAAGCACTTCTGAAATGCACTTTTTGGTATGTCCTTGAGTACTTTCAGTGATGCGGTCTTTATTTCCTCAATCGTGGCAAACCTCCGTCCTTTCATGGGTCGTTTGAGTTTTGGGAACAGAAAGAAGTCGCAGGGGGCCGGTGAATATGGTGGTTGAGGCATGATTATGGTGTTGGTTTTGGCCAAAAAACTACTAACAAGCAACGATGTGTGAGCAGGTGCATTATCGTGATGCAAAAGCCACGAATTGTCTTTCCACAAATTAGGGCAGTTTTTTCATATTGCATCACCCAAATGGCGCATAACTTCAAGGTAGTACTCCTTATTAACCGTACGACGTTGTGGTAAGAACTCGTGATGCACTATGCCTAAGAAAACGGTGAGCAAAACTTTCACATTTGACCGAACTTGGCGTGCTTTTTTCGGTCTTGGCTCGTCTGACTGCTTCCATTGGGATGATTGGGCTTTGGTTTCGACGTCATAACCATACACCCATGTTTCGTCACCAGTTATGACCCTTTTGAGCAAGTCTGGATCGTCATTGACGTCATTAAGCATCTCCTGAGAGATAGACATGCGAAGACTTTTTTGGTCAAAATTCCCAAAATATTGGAAAAAATTTCATGGCATGAGCCAACTGATATGCCAACATCTTCAGCAACTTCTCTGATAGTGATTGTTTCTGTTGTTATGATGCGTCTCTTATTGCTTTTACCAGTGCCAATTTGAAGAGGAGACAAACCCATGTGTCCCCCTGTCTTATCCCTTTCCTTGAAACAACCTTCTGATTTCCTTCCTCTCACTTGTATGGCACATTCAAAGCACATTCTAATAAATGTATAAGCTTGGTCTGGACTGTTAGGTATCAAGGAAGGAGGTGATGAAAAAGAATATTGAAGTGTACTTAATATACAGAATGAGAGTAGTGCTACTGACAATAGTTTTCTCAATTCGCTATATTGCCTTTTTTTAGTGATTAGAACATATTTTTTTCTCTCTTTTATCTAATATCAGGTATCTCAGGTATCTATATTGAAGTGTACTTAATATACAGAATGAGAGTAGTGCTACTGACAATAGTTTTCTCAATTCGCTATATTGCCTTTTTTTAGTGATTAGAACATATTTTTTTCTCTCTTTTATGTAATATCAGGTATCTCTCTCTCCCTCTCCCTCTCCCTCTCCCTCTCCCTCTCTCTCTCTCTCTCTCTCTCTCTCTCTCTCTCTCTCTCTCTCTCTCTCTCTCTCCCTCTCCCTCTCCCTCTCCCTCTCCCTCTCCCTCTCCCTCTCCCTCTCCCTCTCCCTCTCCCTCTCCCTCTCCCTCTCCCTCTCCCTCTCCCTCTCCCTCTCCCTCTCCCTCTCCCTCTCCCTCTCCCTCTCCCTCTCCCTCTACCTCTCCCTCTCCCTCTCCCTCTCCCTCCCCCTCCCCCTCCCCATCCCCCTCCCCTCCCCCTCCCCCTCTCCCTCTCCCTCTCCCTCTCTCTATCTCTCTCTCTCTCTCTCTCTCCCTCCCTCCCTCCTCCCCGCAGCTATTCTGGCTCCTATTTCGGTCCCTATGTTATTATTGTCCGTTACCAAGGAGCCAAGGTATTTAAATTGTTTATATACTGTGAAAATATGCTTGCCTAACTTATTATTCCAGTCAAATATCACCAAGATGGCGGAAAAGTTGGAAAGAATCAAGGGCAATCTGAATTTCATATATGTTTTAGAAATCATTAAAACATACGTCCCAAAGAATGGTGCCTGAAATAGCGGCAGTGAATAATTTTTAAAACGCTATAACTTTGTTGTTATCAGTCATGGAAATGTAAAACTACTTTTATTCAAAACAGAATTAAATTATCTACAAACTTTATTTGAACCATTTTTACATTCAAAAGCTCACTTTGGCAATGACAGGTTCGGATTAGCATACAAAATATGAATTGCGTGAACTCATCAATTTAATCAATCCATTAGAATTTTTTGATTCTTATAGTGGAGTAATTAGATTGGAAGATGTACCTGCAACCTCTTTTAAGACTGTATGACTGGAAGATTCTTATTTTATTCTAACTATTACAGATAGTTGCTATTAGGGCGATTAACACAGAAGAAACTTTTCATACCTTAGGACGGATTATGTTCGTCATTCTAAAATCTAGAGTGCACATTCGTCTGTCCACCGAATCAAGTGCCTACTGAAAATCTATAAATAGGTGATGCAGGTCTATATTATATTCTAGAGTTTTCTCCAACATCTAATTAGTTTAGCTGGTATGCCACAAAATCCATGTGTTTTCTTTTTTTTTTTAATCTGGTTTAATATAACCATCATCTGAATATCACCCTCTACAGGTGGCTCAAAATCTTTAAAACTTCATTATAGATGTGCTGCAAGAGGATGGTTTTCCAGATACTAAAATAGTTTTTCTACCCCATTTACAAAAAGAGAGATTATTTAGTTTGTTAGTTTCATGAAATATAAATAATATCCTGTGATAATAGATACTTTTCCAAAATCTATCAATTTTAATTATTGATACCTCATGCTGGTTTTATAAAAAGTCAAATCTCACTTCTCCATGTGTTTATTACTTGAAAAATAGGTAAAAACAAAAACAACAACAACAAAAAACACATTCCTTACCCACTATCTGATAGTTTACTTAAAAGGAGCCTATGACAGTATTCAGTTTAGCTGTATCAAAACATAATAGATATTATGGGTATCCTAGTGAGGATTGCTTTTATACCTAATAATACCTATAAATAAAGCAACAAGGGTACAATGCATTTTATAAAGCTATGAAGAAATGTCAGTGTGCTCTGAGATGTTTAATTTTAGCCTTTATCCTGCATAACACATTTGAGAGCATGCTCAGAAAATCAGATATTCGTGTACTGGTACCGGTAAAGGCGGGGGAACAAAGTCCAGCAAGTGGGCCTTGTGGTCCTTTTTGCCTACCCTGGGAGTGGTAACCAGTAGAGGAAACCTATTTACCCTCCGTGTCGAACCTTCTGGTTTTCCTGATAAAGTTCAGAAGGGACGTCCATTCAATGGAGACTGCCTATTGTTCTCAGATTCTGTCCGATCCATACATACATACATACATAACCGGCACAACAACTCGTCACAGGGTCAGGACCACCTCAAGTAGCCTCCGCCAATTGGCTCTGTCCTGTGCAGCAGTCCTCCAGTCCCGCATGCCGAGAAGAGTCCTAGCATCTTCAGCCACTCCATCCCTCCACCTTACGTTTGGTCGTCCCACTCTCCTAGCCCCAAAGATCTCCTCTGTGGCCACCTTCTTCGGAATCTCTCCATCATCCATTCTGGTTAGATGGCCAGCCCATTGAAGTCTTCCAATTTTATGACTTTGGAGATCTCGTTATCTTCAAAGTGCCCGTACAAATCCAAGTTCTTTCGTCTTCTCCATGTCTCGCCTACTTTGATGGGTCCGTATATCCTCCTCAATATCCTCCTTTGAACACCAAGAGCTGTTTTTCATCCGCCTTCTTAATGGCCCATGCCTCTGAGCCATAAATTAAAACTGGACGGACTATAGTTTTATATAGACTTTATCTGTCCGATCCAAGCAATCTATATCTTAATGATGCATATCTGTTGCAGTCAGCTATGTAGTGTAGAGCATTCTCTGGTGCCTGCCCACAGAAGTGCCGAACTCATCACCTATTACTCCAAAGCTCTTCAAGTGTCTTTTAAGCCTGCAATAACCTGTGAGTCATTATCCAGTCATTATCAGTCGGAGCTCCTTTCTGTTAAGGCCCAGCAACCACTTCGTTCTAGAAGGAGAGCGTTTTTTAATTAGCCTGTCTAAGGCCTACGCACTCCCTCCACTCCTTACATGCTATTCTTCATGTCCAGCCATGGACCTTCTTCCACTGATGTCTTTTCGAAGTGCCTAACGAAGGTTCAGGTCCCAAGATTGGATTCTCAACGCCTTTCCTTGCAAGTTGGCAGCCATCTCGTTGCCTTTGATTCCTTTTTGTCCAGAAACCCATACTAATTTCAAACTCTTGGAGCAGGCGTGTAACTCCAATGCCTGCTTGCACTCTTTTACCAGTGTGGAAGTTACCCTAGAAGATTCCAAGAACTGATGTGACTGCCTGAGTAGAGAGTAATACCAGCTCTGTCGCAACTAATAATTTCCGTACATTTGTTTGCATACAGGTATTCATGTACCAAGAACCATTAATTTATGATATGCTTTGACAGATCTGAGATTTCCTGATGGTATTAGTACGTTAAGAGTATGATTCCCAGATGTAGATGATACTATTCTCAACCTTCAAAGGGCTGGTGTAAGATTTGTCTCAGTAATTAATCTAAAGACTTTAATTATTCTTGCCCCTCAGAGATTTGAGATTTGAGCTCCTTATTTTATGCAGAATATTTAGACTAACTTGCCCTGGGGGTTGCACACCAATGTTTGATCATCAAGATAAAATAAAAGATTATTCAGATTTCTTGACTCTATGGTGATTACCAGATCACCATTTAACAAATATATGGAAAGGAGAGAAGTCAGACCACAAAAACTTCAACTGGTAGCTAATGAAGCAATTTTGAGGTCTATCTTGGGAATTGGAAATTAAAGTTTTTTTAGTTATATTACTCAACAGACATGAAATAATTTTTTCCAAGGCCCTAGTCCCATGTGTTTATTCACTCAAATAGTGTTAGTATGATTGCTAACATTTCTTATTTTTAAAAAGTTTTATTTTTCATTTATATATATTTATATCTATTTATTATTCTGTTGTAGGTGTTTTACAGAAAAAACAGTTCAACAAGGAAACTAACACTGATGTTATTGCCTGCTCCCCAGAACCTCTTCATAAATTTTACAGGCCTACTACCATTAATGTATGTATTTATTTTCTGTAAAAGCTCATTATAATTTTATTCTTTACCTTATTCTTTGAATTTAAATGTTAATCAGATCGGTTTTCCTAAAATATAGCTTTCATATTTTTCTTAGGATAGAGCTCCTTTTTCCATGTCTTTTCAATCCATGTCATTTTCAATGTCCTGTGCTCACTCTTTTACTTATTTTTACCTGGATTTTAAATTAATGAAACTAGAATAATGATTGTTTCTCTTTCTTCTTATATTGATGATCTTAAATTGTAATCCAAAAATGAAAATGAAGTGGTAAGCATGATCCATATAGTTATGTCATGCAATAATGACATAGGCATGATTTTAATAATAGATCACTGTGTTGAAATTCATGATAAAAGGGGAGAAGTAACCAATAAAGCAGATATGGAGCTATCTAATAACAAAATTATAGAGCAACTCAACGATTCAGACTTATAAATATCTACATTTTGACCAGCTCATAAAATTCAGGAATAATAAAATAATAATAATTTTAAGATGTAATTTAAGATGCAAAGTAAAAAACTCTTAAAGACGCATCTCGCACTTGAGGGATTATCTTTAGCAAAATAAAGATTTCTGGTCGCTACATGAAATGGTTGACTCCAATAAAGTGAACAAAACATAAAATAATTATATTTGACTAATGCAAAAAAATAAAACATATTAAATATGAATGTTTGTCAGGACTTTGAGGAAACTTAGAATTAGTGACAATCAATTCATTTGCTGAGCAGAGCTTAAATATTCTCATTGTCATTTTGAAAATCTTCTCCATGGATTCCTCGAACTTCTGGCCATTTTTTCTTGTTTTTTCCTAATCTACCATTGAGGGTCTTCCATTGTAATAATCTCTCCTTTGGCATTATAAGTTACTTTCTGTAGCTGATCCCAAAATACCTCCTCTGGGACAACAATATCATTGCATAGATCGTATAATATTATCAGTGTATATATATATGTTTGCCCTCTTTTATATCTACCATGATCAGTAGGGTTGGGATTTTTATGTGGTAAAAAATCTAATATATATACATAAATATGTGGTTATTATTTCAGAAATATTTAAAAATATAAGTATAAAATGTGAAATATGTAAAAAAAATATATTTAAACTTCTATAATATATAGACCAACTTCCTACCAGTCTGAAACTTAAAATATCAACAAACAAAGAGAAAATCGAGCTGGACTGATTTTTGAGGAATGGCATACGGTGGGGATGATTGTTTATTAGGATGGGTACATGAAATATGCGGGGATTGAATGGCAAGAAGTCACAACTGGTTCAGGATATGGAAAAAGCAAAAATAGATCTAATAGGTGTTACGGAAACTAAAAAGAGGGAGAAAGGCGAAGAAAGGACTAAAGACTATATTTTTCTTTACTCTGGGATCAGTGGGAGAGGAAGAGCAAGAGCTGGAGTGGGTCTTCATCTCTGAAAAAATCAAAGACTTTATCAAGGGCTGGAAATTCTTGAATGAAAGGATGATCACTAGATTTAGGATTTTTATGTTTTACATATTTTTACCAAAGCAAAATTTTTATGATTCTCCTCGACCAAAATTTGGAGCAATTCGGAGTAAAAAATCTAAAATATATACATAAATATGTGGTTATTATTTCAGAAATATTTAAAAATATAAGTAAAAAATGTGAAATATGTAAAAAAATATATGTAAACTTCTAATTATTTAATTTTTTTTAAAAATATTAATATGCTTTGAATTCCTTAAACACTCCATATTATAAATACACCAACAAAAGCTGAAGCACAAAAGCATTTACTTTTTAACATGTAAAATAGATTAAAGAAAAACACATTAGGAACAACGAACTAACAAGGAACAAAATTAGGTAACAATGAAAATTAAACAAAAGAAAAAAAACTTAAAATACTCAGGTTCTCTGAAATTTGCATAAATTAGGTGCCTTTTTAGATTTTCTGAGAGAAACTTCTGCCAGTTGTCCCACAGAATTGCTTTGTACTGGCTAAATGATCTTTTAACGTCGACTGAGGTGATACAATAAAACTTAAATGAGAGAATTTCTTTGGCATCTAATTTGGTGGGATATCCTGCCTCCTGTTTGTTTTTGCCCTAGAGACGATCAGCTATACTCTACATTTTATCTAGGCCTGGGCTTTCTTTTGTGACATCATCAATCTTCTCTCTGGCGGATTCTCCTTCACTTTCGGGTAGATCATGTAGCCTATTGATGGCTTTGCTTACCACGTTCAAATTTTCAGAAAGAACAATAGCCAAGTAACTATTATTTAGTTAAAATGGATAAAATATAGAGGAGGGAAGAACATAAAAATAAATGTCCCCCCCAAACCTCCAAAATATATGATAAATCCTTTAATTAGATGAGGAAGAAATGGCCACAGAAGAAATAGAGAGAGCCAAACACCTACTGGGATAGTGAGGACATCGAGGAAAGTTGGAAGTATTTTAGAAAAATACTCGCAGATGCTGTAGGAATGGTATGTGGAAGGAAGAAGATTGACCCACATGTAAAGAAAACAGTTTGGTGGACAAATGAAATTAAGAAAGCTTTAAAGGAAAAGAAGGTTCTCTGAAGAGCTACTTAAAGAATAAAATGGTCCCCAACTTTGAGTTTTACAAAAACAAGAGAAGAATGGTAAAAGAGATTACATAAGAGAAAAGGAAAGCATTGGCAGAACTTATATCCAGGATGGAAGAAAATGCAAAAGAAAACCAAAAGCTGTTTTATAGGGTACGTACTTAGTTTCAGAAAGGAAAAACCAGTTACCCTGAAATTCATTAAGGATAAAAATGGGAACATCCTCAACCAAAAGGGAAGAAATAATGAAGAGATGGAAATAATACTTCCAGGATTTGCTGGAGAGTGGAAACAAATTGCATCTTCTGAACCTAATATGGAAGAAAAAGAAAAAATCTCGTGACTGGGAACTGGCTGTAATAGTGCCGATATTCAAGAGCAGGGACAACAAAATGTGTGGAAACCATAGGGGGTATTTCTCTCCTTTGTGTCCCTGGCAAGGTATACTCCAAGATATTAGAAAAGAGAATAAGGAAATCTAGAGAAGGGCTATTAGGGGAAGAGCAATTTGGTTTTCGCCCATTGAGAAGCACTCAGGACCTCATATTCACAATGAAACAGTTAATGGAAAAGATTGTGGAGAAACAAAAGGAACTATCAGTATGCTATAACGACCTCGAGAAAGCATTTGACTGTAAGAAAAATGGACGTAGCCAAGGTATTATAAGAAAAAGGCATAGAAAGAGGTCCAATTATGGCAGTTAATAGTCTATATCGCACAATCAGGAGTATTGTGAAGTTCTCCATTAACAGCTCAACAGAATTTGTAACTAAGTCAGGAATATGATTAGGTTGCAATCTGAGTCCATTGTTATTCATTTTGGTCCTAGATGCGGCAGTGATGGGGGGGGGGGGTCTCCATCCTCTCTCACGTTTCATGAAATTTCAATTTATTTTTCTGTTTTCTTTGTGCAATTCAAGTTATTTGTTGTGACAATTTCCAAATAATAATTTTATTTTTTGTTTTTGCTTCATTCTGAAAGAATGGGAAAGGGTAATTCTGGCAAGACTGGAATAACATTTCATTGACTAGTATTAAAATAATGAATAGTTTTGATCATTGTTGCACTCTTATTATTAATATCATCAATAATTCCACAACTCCTGTCTTTTTTAATTTATTCGATATTAGACAGAGTGAAATGGTCAGAAAATTTGCCAGGGCCAGGCTGACTGCATTAGTTGTTAAATTGTTTTAAATATTGTTTCTGTCGTTGTGCATTTATTCGTAAATATTAAGGAATATTTATTGTCCGTTTATCCCAATAGTAAATTATTTTTATTTATTTATTATATCATCATCATCCTTAGCGCGACAATCCATTACTGAATCTTGGCTGCCTTTATTATATATATTTATATTATTAATTTGCACAACAGTCTTTAAAGAACCTGGCCATCAGAAACAAACTTTCGCCAGACTTCCCTATCGGCAGCCATTCTTCTCCATCTTCTTATACCTATACGACTAAGGTCTTAAAATTATTTTTAAAATCCCCAAAAATGAATATCTAAGAGAGAACTGGGCTAAGACAGTTTGACAATTTTTTTTTTAGCTCTGCGTCCCAGATAAGAGATACTTGGTTTGCTCTAGCATTGTTCGCCATTTTTCTCGGTTAGTTGCTGCTGTCCTCCAGTTGTTAAAACCAAGTAGGATGTTTGAATCAGTTCGACACTATCTTGCCATTACAGTCTGGGTCTTCCGATATGCCTGGTTCCATAGATCTGTTCGGCCAGGACCTTAGCCAGTATTTCCTCCAAACTCATTCTAGCGACATGACCCGCCCATCATAGGCAGGAGAGCTTGATGAATTGGCAGATATCCATATCATTATACAGAGACTTTGAATTTCTGCATTGAATCTTCTTCTCCTGGTTCCTTCTGAGCATATTCCGTCGAAGATTCTTTGGAGAACTTTCCTTTCAAACTGAAGGATTGATAATTCTTAGCATTCTGAGACAAGGTGCTGCTCCTCAAGTGTTGCTGTATAGCAAAATAGCACCGATTGGCAGCCATAATATCCCGTCCTATTTCGTTATCGATGTCGTTCCGGACATTCACCTGCTTGCCTAGATATACAAAAGCTTGGACTATTTCAATGTTGTGATATCCCAACTTCACCTGCCCATCAGATGATTGACTAGGAGGCTCGGTACACATGTATTTGGTTTTTTTCTCTGTTTATGAGAAGTCCCAATCTCTTTGCAGATTTTTCTATCACAGCAAACACATGTTGCACTGCTTTTAATGGCCTTCCGACCAAATCTAAGTCATCGGCATATCCAAGGAGCTGCACACTTCTGTTCTGAATCGTGCCTTCTGTCTAGATTCCAGAATCTCTTACACCTTTTTCTAGAGAGATATTCAAAATAAGATAGGTCAGACTCCTCTTTCTTATGAATTGGGTATATAATCAATCACTTTATTCCATTCCATGGGAAGGCATTCTTCTCTCCACATATCCACTTCTATAATTTTGTTTTTATTGAAAACTAGTTTCGAATGTTATAGATTCATCTTCAGTTCTAAAAACACACAAAAATTCAAAAATAAGCAATTCAAAATACAGTTTGGTATTATTATACATATTAAATTAAATGTAATATAAATTAGTATTATAAAACATTTATGAATTATGAATTTAATTAAGACAAGAAATCATATACATGTTGGTACTCACCAGGATTTAAGTAGATTATATCAAACAGAAAAGTTTGAACAGACTGATCAGCAAAGGAAGAAAGGTGGGGTGGTTATGGTAAACGTTTTAAGGGTCGGGATTTTTCCAGTAATTCCGGTGAGTAATTATTTTAGTATATGACTTACTGATATGAGTGAATATCAGGGAATCCAATGGGCCCAGATAGTAGGATGGGAGACACAGAGGAGTGGGAGAAGGTGCATATTCTCCCCTAGATAGAAGGTTGGAGATGCTCCCTCTAGTTAATTCTATGCTCACTGGCCGCAAAAAAAAAAAAAAAAAACTAAACTTTTTTATTCTGTTCTATTCTATTCATTCGTATAGACCACTAATGGACCACGTGAAGTGTCTACTTGATGTGAGATTCCCTAAGGCGCCACACTCCTTTCATCTTCTCCCTGTGTGCTTTCTTCCTTTCTTCAGACCTTTTCTTGACATCTCGGCTCACTTTCCATTTATGTATTTTTTGTTTTTTTTATTGTTAAATAATATAATGTGTCACACTTAAGGGCAATAGGTAATAGTAAGTAGCTATTACAAGTGCTATATGTAACCATTCATACTATATTTAGGCATAAATACGAAGTAAACTAAAATAAGTAAATGAATTTTTTTTTCCTTTTATTTTTCTATTCACACCTGTGAATGTTAACTATAATTGAATTTGCTGGCTAAAATGTTGATATTGTAGCATGATAGAGAGTAATACTGAGCGGCACCTCTTATTGTGTCGATTATTGTATATAGTTAGGCGAGGAGATCCCTCATCTAACTTCTTTTTTAGCCTTCCGTGAGTGTGGTCAGGCATGTCGTTTGTTTCTATGTCTATACAAGACATACAGAGTGAGATAGGATGTCTGTGTAAGTCATCGTGAAATCGTTTGTAGTGGGTCCGTATGTGTTCGTTAACTGTTGGTATATTAAGATCTGTATAATTTTACTGATGTACCATGAGGCTTTGCTTGTAGTCCTAAAAGTTTTTTACTGGAAAATTTGAAATTTTTGTATGTGTGTCTATTTGGCTGTCCCGTATATCTGTGAAGCGTAGGTCGAGATGGGCATAAATAAGTATGTGGTTAGTGTTCCATTTCTGTCTAAGGTTCAATTTACAACGTCATGAAAGAAGTGAGTACAATAGTTTTAGTCTTTGGTTTAGCGTTTTTTGTTTGTTCTTGATGTGTGGGCTCCATGTCATTCTTCTGTCAAAAGTCAGGCCAAAGTATCGAATTTGGTCTGTCTGTGGAATCAGGACATTGTCGAGGTATATTGGAGAGCAGGTTTGTTGTCGAAGAGTAAATGTAATTTGTTGGGATTCGTCTTGGTTAAGTCGAATTTTCCAAAGTTTGCACCAGTCATGAAGTTTTGTTAGGTGATGTAAAGTCTGTGAGGCATGTGTTGGATTTTGATGTTTTGTTAAAATTGTTGTATCGTCTGCATACGTCACTGTCAGAGTTTTGGAGCTGTTTGGAACATCGGGTATATATATATATATATATATGTTGTAGAGCAGTAGAGCAAGTACTGATTCCTGAGTTACTCCTGCTAAGGCTGATCTAATGGTAGAAAGTTTTGAGCCTTGGAAGACAGAGAAAAATCTTTCAAATAGAAAGGATTGAAGAATAAGATAATAGGTAGGAGGGAGTATCCTGTCAAGTTTGAAGAGAAGCCACTGATGCCAGACTCTATTGAACGCTTGAGCGACATCCCGAAATACTTCTGTTGCATAAAATTTCTGCTCTAGTGCAATCTCAATCTGTATAATTGTTGAATGGTTGGTTCGGAATCCAAATTGATGGTCAGGTATTATGTTATTGTTTGTCAGTATGTCAAGAAGTATTTTTTAGAGTAATTCCTGAAACATTTTAGAACATATTGGAAGCAGATTGATAGGTATATATGATGAAGGGTTGTCTGTCTTTGTTTGGTTTGTGAATCATAGTAATATATGAGTATTTTCATTGCAGAGGAAATTTGGTTGTTCTAGTAGGTACACTAGAGCTTTCCTTGACATTTTCTGGAGTACTTAAGCATTTATCAGGTCATGACCAGGGGCTTTAGGTAACTAATTTGTTCAGCTACTTATGCTGGAGTGAAGCAAGGAGGAGGTAATGCTAGTTGTAGAGGAATGTTTGAGAATGAAGTGTTGAGTACACATCTTTCGTGTTCAGAATTAGTGAAGTCAATATGTGGTTTAAAAACATAAAATTAAATTAATACAAATAATGATTAAAAGATAAATGAAATAAATACATTACTAATAATATGGACAAATAAATTGAATACTGGCAAAATAATTAAGTTATTTTGATAAAGAAAGAATATTAAGTTGAGTTGGAATACATTTGCACATTAGTCCCCAACTTTTCAACAAGTTTGGGTCAAATTGGACGAGCTGTTTTTGAAATATGGGTGTGTCAAGGAAAATATGTTTCACTTGTATAATTGGAAGTAGTGGATGGAATTTTATAGCATTGATACAGAACCATTTTTGCATTAATCCTCAACTTTTCTCTAACTTAAGGCCAAATCAGATGAGCCGTTTTCGAAATAATATTGCCAAAGAAAATTCATTTGCGCATGTTTAAGCAAAAGTACTGGATAGAATATAATAAAATCGATATGGGACCATCTATGTACCATCACGCACAATCTGAAAATTTTATCAAAATTGGATTGATGGTAATAGGTATTGTGTATTATGCCCCTCACATGTATTGATAAATATTGGTATTGTAGCTTTTGATAAATATTTGTGATGTCTCAAACTAATATATAATTTTTAGTGATAGGTAAAAAAAAAAAATCTTAGCAAAGAAATTAGTAATTAGGGTTTTTTCACATGCCCTGCTCATGGTATGAAATCTGTTAAGAGTTCAAGTTATTATATATTGTGATGTAAGCACTCAACAGTTTTTAATGATAAGCTTATGTATAAAGTCCTTGAATTTAATATTTTAACAGGTCTACTATAGATATTGATTCCATAAGAAGTTTTGGTTCTTACATTCTTCACAGTCGACCATATGTTGAGGTTATAACCTCACACCATAAACTGATTTGTATTTATGCGAATTTAGGTCCTGACTTCAACTGAAAAGATCGTTGGGAGTTTGTTTAGCTTTTGAGCGAGCATAGTGAGCAGGAGTCAACAGTTGTGATCTAATTTAAGCAGTAATAATTATAGTGTAGGTTATGTCTCACAAGAATGGTCGACCGTTAAATACTAAGTACTTAATTTTAGTAAAATCATGATTAGTCATTTACTTAAAAATAAAAAAAATTAAACAGATTTTTACTTCTCTATACGGAGAAAAAAAATTTATATTTATTTGTGGCTTTATGTGGTTATTATTAAGTTTATTCTCACTTTTGAATTTCAAATATTACAATCAATTTATAATAATGTATAAAATTATGGCCAATTTCAGAATTCTTCATTTAATGTAAATAATGCTCAAGAAGATACAGAAGATGATTTTGAGTCTCCTCTTCTTCTTATGACTGGTCAAGATCACCAGTTAGCTGCTACACAACTTTCTCATCATGTATACACACTTTCATGCATAATTTCTCAACAAATGACTACTATTGATAGGTTTGTTGTATTTATTTGTTTAAACTTTACAATTTGAATACGTATGTTTAAATATTTTATAACAATTAGAATAAAATTATAAAAGACAAAAAATGACTGGTATTGTTTCAACAAAATCACTTTTATTCATGGTTAAGAATGATGAGTATGAAGTAAGGTAGGATCTTAACAAGGCCCTTATTCCATATCAATTCCTTTAACAATCTAGCCACCTTATACTCATTATAAAATATTCCTTCAGTATTGTGGACAAACAGTGGTTTTTCTTGTAAAATAGGACTTGAGATTAAATATCTCTTGTTTCTTTGCTGATAAAACCATAAAAACAATACTTCATGTTCATTTTCTAACTTTTTTGTTGATTTTGGTCAACTAGCACTTTTTATTTTTAGCCTTTTTTTTTTAAGCAAAATTTTCAATATTATTATGGGTATTATATCAATATAAATATTATTCCTTGACACTATTCAGCTGCTATATATATTTTTTTTCTATCAAAGGGAGCTTACAATTTAATTTTTAAGGCAGCAAACATTATTTTAATTAAAATATGTATTTGAGAAAAAATATGCTGGAAAATAAAAATAAACATATTTATATAGCCTCTACGGTTGTAATGATTTCATCTTAATGGTCAAGTATTACTACCTTTTGAAATTTAAGCTGTATGAAAAGTGGAGTGGACTGTATGAAAAAAACACTGTTTACACATGAGGTGGGGAAAGGCAAAATTTGAACAATAATAATTATTAGGGTTAGTTAAATTTTGATTGCTGGGTCTATTGATAATAATGTTGAACTGCCAGATGAATGTATTGAAGGTAAGTGGGTGGTTTTTAGCAGAATGAACATGCAAAAAAAAAAAGGGTGACTTACTCAGGTTGTATTGCTTCTTGATTGAAATTATATGCTGATTATTGCCTGCAGGCCTCTCCTCATTACCCTCTCTCTCATTTCTCCTATCCCCTATGCCAGAGGAACAGGTTATTGAAGCTACTCAGTCATTGATGAGTAAAATGCTGGCTCACTTTTCATTTTCGGAAGCCGAAACATAGCCTTTATGCTTTGCAACAGAATAAATCACGCTCATACCCAGAACTCATTTATTTTTATATGGATGCATTTATGGCATGACAATGTGGGCATTGGAGTGGGTTTATTGGAAATCTCAAATATAAATTGTTATAATACACCTTGACTAATTTAAAACCCAATATCCTTGATTTTTGAAATTGGGGATAATTTCAGCAAATTAATGGTACTTAAAATTTACTTCATTATATCATTAATTTTTATTGCTGTTAAAATATTTATTTTATTTTCAAATGATTATTTTAAAATGTACAGTGCCTGATAATCAAATATAACTATATATTGACCAAAATTAGATAAGAAAAAAAATACAGTTTTATACCTTAGGATATAAATAATACAGCTTCAGTTTTCTTGCCTCCAGTAGATGCTGAGCTACAGATTACTGATATCTAAATGTTTCCTGTTTTTTTTTCTTTTTTTTCTTAAATGGAATTTTAATGGTTGTATAGTATTTTAAAAGTAAGAGATCTATAAAATATAAAAACTTACTGAAGTTTTTTCAAATTGTACACCAGTTAATCATGTATAAATCAAGTTTCTTCTAATCACTAAAAAACTTCCTATGTTATTTATCTTCTTATCCTGTATACCTCTGTCCAGTCTTTGAATATCCCACCAACTGATTTGTTTTCTTTCTTTTGTGCATATTTAGAATTATTTCATCATATTCAATCCTCTATGAATTGCTTACGCAGTGTGAGGAGGAAATAGAGTCCTCTCCAGCTCTATTGGTCTTCCATTAGTCCCCGTCTTTTGTTCCATTGAAGTCCTCTTTTCTGAAAGTCTTTCTTTACTTAATCTTCCCATTTAGTTCTAGGTCATTCTTTTCCTCGCTTCTCCTCTACTCTGGTTTAATAGGCTTCACTAGCAATTCTGCTCGGTTCCATTCATAGAAAGTGTCGAATTTTCCTCTATTACAGGAGTTCTCAACCCACCTGGCATCACATTTTCCCGTGGGCACAATTGTGCCTGCCTAATATATCCTGTGCCTGCGATCACAACTGTTTTACGTGGCCTGCTGCAGATCAACCTTATTCAAAAAAATATTGTATATTATTATTTCTTTAATATCTAATGATTAATTAATTGGTAACATTAGCGATTGTTTGAATATAGTAATTTATTAATATCATAGCATTTCATGTTTTTCTGTCAATTATTAATGTTTTATGTTGCCTGCTGCAGATCGACCAGTTTTCAAGAAAATATTGTACTTTTTTTTTAAATATCTAATAATTAACTGGAAATTTATTTTAATAAGAATTTGCTTTATGTGATCTAAAATGCCATTTGAAATAATACCTGTTATGTTTATTTTATCTGTTGTTATTTCAGATCAAATATCAATGTCTCTTGGCTGAGAGTATATACGTCTTTTTTGGAAAACATTTATCCACTTATCTAAAACTCCCTTTTTCTTTCAGAAAAACATCGATAGTCTAATCAATAAATGAAAAAAATGTTAATTTATTTGTATCCTAGAATTTTGTGTTTTCCTGTCAATCATCATTATTATTTTTTTTGATCCCCTTTTTAGCAGTTACAAAAATTGTATGATACTGTTTTTTTTTGTATTTGGCATAATTGCACTGCGACTTAATCAGATCTATTGTTCGCCAATGCCGCTCATTTACAGCCAGAACATGGCCTTTGATTGCTCCACAAATCTCAATAGATTTGTTGGATTAATTAGTTCACACTGCTTTGAGTCTGTATAATGGTCCCGACTGAACAGTAGGAATCTCAGTCTTGAGAGCCTGCTGCACAAGCTGAATCTAATCTGACCAATTTGTCAGCTTCATCATTGCCTGGTATTCCGGTGTGATCCGGTACCCATTCAATGCTTACGCTCGCTGTTATGTTTTGCAAGGTTGTTCAGGGCTGAGTTGCAGTCCCATACCACCCTTGAATTTGTTGTATAGTTGCTTAGTGTCCAAATGGCTGCCTGGCTGTCGGTATAGAATGTGATTTTCTTGTTACTGTTGGTAACACTGCATTCAATTTATTTTATACCTTGTTACTTGCCCATTTTGTTTTAAATTCGTTTTTTAATTCTAATCTCAAAATTTGAGAATGTAATGTGAGAAAACGAACATATACTTTTAAAAATGAGTGGGAGGAATCTCATTGCTTTTCAATTTTCAAAGGTAAATTTGTTTATAGTGTGGTAGTAACATTGCAATACTGAAAAAATATAACCTTCAGCGTCACTTCCAAGCTGAACATTATCAACAATATCCAAAACCCAATTTACATTGAATAAAAACACACAAAAAAACATAAGGTGCCCATAAAGCCATAAAACATACAGATAACTTGTAAATATGCCCCCAGGTAGAAAAAGGTTGGGGGCTTCTGCTGTATTTCATCATTGGCTGATTTAACATTAAGGTTCGACTTAATGGTGGTTTTATGGACTCGATCTCTTCTTGTTTTCCCCTCAATTTTTCGGATAAATCTCATTTCGATTGGTTTCTCGTTGTCAGGGTCCATGATTCCAAGAGTATGTCAGAATGGGGAGAAATTTTGACTTAAATACAGCCACTTATTTTCCTTTCCTACTTCTCGCCTGTTTAGAAAACCTCTCTTAATTGCTTCATTAATTAATTCAACATTCTGCCTGCAGGTGCGATTCACTCGGTCACCTCTGAATCAATATAACCATTTTCGTTAAGGTGTGCACCCAGGTATTTGAAGGTTTCCACTTGTTCGAGGGCTTTGTCTTAAAGTCTAATGGCACGCATAATTCTCCTTGGCTTCTTCCCAACCCTCATTACTTTTATTTTCGTAAGGTTTATGACTATATTGATCTTCAGCAATTCTCTTTTTAATCTTTTGATGCTGTACTGAAGATTCCTGTCATCCTCTGAGAAAATTACAATGTCATCGGTGAATGCAAGTAGTGAGAGGCTCACTGGTTTCAGATTGGTATATCCTAGGTGAAATTTCCTCAATTTGTTCTTAGTCCTCCAAATAGCTGAATCCATTATTAATATGAACTAAGACTACAACCCTGCCGGATTCCTTTTGTGGTTTCAATTTCTTGAGAAATGCAGTTGGCAAATCTTACCATGTTTCCTTGTATAGACTTTATATGACCTTGATCAATTCCTTTTTCTCTTCAGGCCTCTAAGATATCTGTCTTCCTTACTTGGTTAAAGGCTTTTGTAAGGTTAACAAAGCTCACTGAAATTTCTTTTTCTAATATTTTTTCAAAGACCTGTCTCATTGCAAAAATAAGGTCCTGGGTTCTCCGATTTTCACGAAAGCTGTGTTGTTCCTCTTCGAGAAATCCTTCAACTCTTGTTATTATCCTCTTTTCTAGGATCTTGGAATATATCTTACTTGGGATGCTTAAGATAGATAAACCTTAGTAGTTTTTACAGTCTCTGTTATCTCCTTTTTTAAATATAGGGACAATAATGGCTACTTCCAAATCTTTCCGGATTTTCTTTTGCTTCCACACTAGGTTCAAAACGTACAGCATAATCTCTTTTCCTTTGGATACCATGTATTTCAGCATTTCAGAAGTTCCGAAGCTTCGTATTTCAGCATTTCAGGATTTCCGAAGTTTCGTATTCCACATCGCTTCCTTTAGTTCGTCTTTGTCTATACAATCATCCACCTTCCAGGGACCTTCCCCTCTCTGCTCTTTATCTATTTGGGATGGCTATCCATTCCTTCCAGCAGATCCTGGAAGTATTCCCTCCACTTTTTCGCTATCTTATCATTCTGCCTGAGAATGTTTCCTTCCTTGCCTTTGACAAGCTTCAAGGTTGGCGCTCTTTACTTTCTTAATTCCTTGAGTGCATGGTAGAATAACTTTTGATTTTGGTGAAAATCAGATTCAAATTTTTGTACAAAATCTGTCCAGTTTATCTTCTTGTCTTCTATCACTTTTTTCTTAGTCTCAATCCTTTTCCTCTTATACCACTCTAAGTTCTTTGGTGTTATGTGTTTGAGGTATTTTTTCCAAAGTCTTCATTTCTCCAATTTCTTTTGAAACCTCATCGGATCACCATGCTGTAATCTTATACTAGGCTACAATTCTTTCTTTTTTTTACCACAAACCAACATTGCTGCGTCCATTATTATTTTCTTAAAGCAGATCCAGCTTGTTTCTATGTCAACCGAGTCCCATTGGTAGTCCAAGTCTCTGCCCATTCTTTCAATTTATTCCTGGTAGTAGGTAACAATGTCATCTTCTTCTTTTAGCCTATTCGCCTTTATCACTTCTTTTCTGATCTTTCTAGCAGTCTTCCTGATTCTTCTTTCTCCCTTCCAAACCTAATCCATCATTAACAGGTATTGATGGTTTCCTTTTATCACTCATCAATCAAATCTTTGAGAGTATGCTTCCTTAACTATGAAATAGTCTAATATAGACTTTTCATTTCTGCTCAGTTCTTCTCTCGTGAATTTGTGAGTATTCTTATGAGAGAATTTGCTGTTAGGACAATCATTCCATTGCTTGCACATGCAGTATTCTTTCTCCATTATCGTTCTTAATGTCTTCTCCATGGACAATTAAAACGTCCGGCCACAAGTGGGAATCTTGAACTTTGCCGCTGAATTATTCGAAGACAATTGGTTCTCTGTGTGCATTATCTATTTCTCTCTGAATACTGTCAAAGAACCCATCCTTCTCTGTGGCGATGGCGTTATTTAGACTACGATGATAATCTTCTGTACATCTCTTTTTTTCATGTCAACCACCATCAGCTAATCGCTTTTAAATTTTCATCCTTTAATCACTGTATTCATTAGGGTTTCCTTAAACATAAAGCCTATGGCTCTACTGGCTATTCTGTTTTCAGTAGTCCCCGAATAGAGCAGAATATTATCACAAATTCTTTCTTCTTTTCCTCTTCTACTAACTTCAATTATTTCCAGGAAATCAACCTTTACCTTCTTTTTCTCCTCTACCAGCCGTACTCCTTCCCCTTCAACGTTCCAAGTCGCCAGTCGTAAAATCCTTTTTCCACACCATGTTCAATTCTCTAAAGCCCACCATACACAGTCAATATCGAATTCAGTCAATAATTTAACCACCGGAGGAGTATATTGTAGCAATAATATTGACACATGTGATATTTACACCATGTTCAATAATACTGCACAAATAATATTGACCGTGTAAGGTGGGCTTCAAAGCTATCTGGCTTCATTTCTTCCATTACCCATGATAGTTAAAGATTTGGATGGGCTTGGTATCGGCCTATCCAGTCCTAGGACAGTCAGGGAGCTGCCCCTTAGGGTAATGGAACATACCCTTTCCGGGTATAAAAAATCTCCTAGGGGAGATCACCCTAGGGTATGCACTGTAGTTGACCTTATGTTGTGTAAGTGCTCAGTGTATTGTTGTGATGAGTATGCATGGTATACTGAACTATGGTAACCTGAGGGGGTGCTACTCCCCTAATATATATATATATATATATATTATATATATATATATATATATATATATATATATATATATATATATATATATATATATATATATATATATATATATATATATATGAAAGGGGTTTTTAACTTCTTTAAGTTTAAAGTTTTTGTAAGGTAAGCTATTTTCTTGTTTCTTGTTTATGATAGATATTTGCCTTAGTTTCATTATTCATACGAGTAGTTTATGAAACAATCAGCCCTGCAACAAGATCTCGCATGTACACCCCTGTTTTGCTATTTTACTATACCAAAGCATATTCAATTTGATATCGGGTTTATGAATCTGGTGATGTTGATATATATTGATTATTAAAATTTACAAGATGTCCTTGAAATATGGCCATCGATATTCTATCACTAAAAGCTGTACATCTCTCTAACGGACAGAAATTCAGTATTCCAATAATATCTGTATAAACAATAATAATCGCTCCCTTCCTACCAAATAGTCTCCTCTTCAGTTATTATCAAGTATTATCCTGGCTAACAAACCTTTAACATAGCCAGAATATTCAAGTTTTATTCCTCAACCTTGTTTGAGGTTCCCCATTATTCTATTGGAGCTCCTTTTGCTCTTCAGGACCTCTCTTCTATGATTCTCATCTAAACAATACTGAGACCCTTTCAAGGCAATAACAGTTGAAACAAAAACATTGATGTACATTGACTATATGAAATTACAAGTAGTTTATTCCTCATATATCGAAGATTAGGAAGATAACAAAAGATAATGTTTGAAACTTCTTCCCTAAAATATAGTTTTTGGACTGGACTGCTTATTCACTGGAGCTACTGACATGTTCCCTTCTGTTTAACTCCTTCTTTATTACTATATCTATATTTCAAGCTGTGATAAAGGCTTCCAATGTGGGTCAAAATAAATTATTTTCTGTTTCATTAGTTTACATTTGACCAATCTCCAACCATCATATCCTTAGTTTTAAATTTAAAATATGTTTTAGCCTGGAAGCGGAACTTGCTACTTTAAAGTCTCATCTAGGAGATTCAGGAAAACCAATATACAGACACAATCAACAACTAGAAGAGCTTCGAAATCTGCAAGATAAATTACAAAGTGAAAAGGAAATATGGCAAAGAGAAAGAGACAATGAGCTCAAAGAACTGGAACAACGGAGAGAAGAATTATTGCAATTGCAGGTAAATACTTATTAATAATAATAATAATAAACTATTTATTCTGGAGCAAGTCCCTTTAGAATAACAATTGCAAGCAGTGGTAGGTGGGCTTCGGCGGAGCCTTAGTGTAGATGAAATAGGAACATATGAGTTAATAGATAATAAAAAAAAGTCAATAAATAAATAAAAATGAAAATTGCAAGTCATAATGGAGTAAATTTGAATATAAGAAATTGGCATTGATGACCTGAGTGTTTATGCCTTTAAATAAAAAAAACATACAAGCTTCTATAATAATATTAATAACATAAAATCAAAAATGAAGTAAGAATAATTAAAAAAGTAGAAAATCTATTAGTATATATTTACAAATTTTGATTGAAATGAAAGAACTCCATTTACAATTATTTTGGATTTGGATGGACAGAACGTGATTGAATAAGCGGGATTCGAAGATGGGAAGAGTATTAGAGCGATGAATGGAAGAAGGAATGGAATTCCATAAGGATGACGATCGGATAAGAAAAGATCTGTCGAAAGCTGCGTATCATTAGGCCATTGTGTATAAATCTGAATGCTGCGAACGGGTATGACGGGAATGGGCAGAGGATTTGAATTGAAGGAGGTTGAAGAGTATGATAGATGGCAGGATTGGATAACTTGGTAGGTAGAGGAAGGATGCTAGGAAATACTTACGATAGTAGGAAGGGTAAAGCCACTTCAACCCTTCATAAAATTGGGAGACAGAAGCATCTCTTGGAATCCCAATGATAAATCGTACAAAGCAATTTATAAAATGTTTTCTAGGTTTCCAGAGACGCCCCCGAGTACTGTACAACAGTAGCCAAAGTGAGGGAATTTAAGGAGATAACTAGGAGTCTACGGGTTTAAATTGGAAATAGGCAACAGAGGTAATTTCGTTGCTATAAGGTGGAAAAGATAGGATGGGAGATATCGGAAACATGGTTTTCATGTTTGGTCAAAAGTGATTCCATAGTTTTTGATGGTTGGATAGAAATTTATGGGATTATTATTTAGGAACAAGGTTGGGATATGAGGAACACTTTTAAGGAGGTGATTGGAACTTATTACGATTGCCGTTGTCTTCTCCGCATTTAACTTCAGCTCGTAAGCAATAGCCCAGTGACTTATATGATTCAAGTCCTCTTAGAGTCTTTCTGTGGCTGGTAATAGGTTGGAAGACAGGAAGAACAGATGTTTGGAAAATCAGCGTAGATATGGTATTGGGAGTGATGGATAAGAAGGGGAAGGTCATTAATATCAATAGTAAATAGAGTGGGGGACAAAGACGAACCCACAGGAATTAGTGATTGCATCATAAATTTATTCTCGTAATTTGCGGGAAGTTTTATTTTCTGCTTTCATTTGAATAAAACTGTGGCTGAGGCTCATTGAATGCTCTCAAGTACTTTCGGTGAGACTGCTCTTAGTGGAATTATGTGTTGTGAGTGGTTTAAATGCCTCATGAGCGGTGACTTTGACGTTGAGGACCGGCAGTGGAAGAGAGAAAATTTTCTAAATCATTGGGAGTGACTCAACTAGCCATTTCGAAACCCTTTGATGCCATGGGAATGATTCAGAAGCAGGGGAATTGGGTTTCGTATGAGTTAAAGCCGAGAAATGTTGAATGGCATTTCTTTACTTGTGAACAGCTGTTTCAAAGACAAAATTGGAAGGAGTTTCTACATCACATTGTGACCGGCGACGAAAAATGGGTCCACTAAGATAATCCCAAGTGCAGAAAATCTTTGGGAATGCCCGGACTAAAATCAAAACTTCCTGCAAATGAAGTTGAGAATTTATCTCAAAAACTGATATCTTGGATCAAGAATAAATTTATGATGCTAAGTAGAGATTGATAAATTATTTGCCACTTCTATAATTTTGTTTTTATTGAAAACTAGTTTCGAATGTTATACATTTATCTTCCGTTCTATAAACACACAAAAATTCAAAAATAAGCAATTCAAAATACAGTTTGGTATTATTATACATATTAAATTAAATGTAATATAAATTAGTATTATAAAACATTTGTGAATTATGAATTTAATTAAGACAAGAAATCAAATACATGTTGATACTCACCAAGGTTTAAGTAGATTATATTAAACAGAAAAGTTGGTAGTGGTTTGTTCTCACACTGAACTAGCAATGGAAGAAAGGTTGGGTGTTTATAGGTAAACTGTTTAGGGGTCGGGGTTTTTCCAGTAATTCCGGTGAGTAATTTTTTTGTGAAAAGTTTTTTCTGTGATGGAAATAAATTTAAGATTGGACTATTGGAGATATTTATTTGGTCATTTAAGCAAAGATCTGGATTGGATTTGAAGGTTTTTTTATTTCAAGTGCTTCATATGTATTTAATTTGAGACTGTTTTCAACATCGTGTATTAATTTAACTCCCGAGTCTGATGAATCTATGTTTTTTTTTTATTTAAATGAATTGCAAAGTTGGAATTCTCTGTCTTACTATTATATGCATGTATTTGTTCCTTTAATCTCAGATTTAGTGATCTTCCAGTTTTCCCGTGTATTTGGCTGCACAATCATTACCATTTAGTTCGTATACTCTGCTTTTTTGGAAAGAGTCTATTTTGTCTTTAGGAGAAGGGAAATTTGAGGATAGGGTTTTTTTCTATTTTAAATGCAGGATTTAATCCTAGTTTTTTCAATTCATTTCCGACTTTGGTGGATATAGGGCCGTAGTATGGAATCAATACATAATGTTTCGGAATGGGCCTGTCTTCGGGGATTGTTGAATAGATATCATTAATTGTCTTTTTTTGTATTTGTTTTTTTGAAATGTGATTGATAATGGTTTTATTGCACCCGTTATTTTTTTCTATGGAATATATTATTTCAATTTCTTTATTATAGTTCTTTTCATTTAATGGTACGTTCAAAAGACGGTAAATCATGCTATTAAAGGCTGCGAGTTTATGTGCTACCGGTCTCCTAGCTTCATTGTTTATAATGACATCCATGTGGGTGGGTTTCCGGCAAATTCCAAATTCATGATGTTTGTTTTTTACTGAGATTTCTAAATCTAAAAAGTTTATGGGTTTTTTTTTTCCAGTTCTACTGTGAATTTAATCGAGGGGTGAATTTCATTTATTCCCTTTAAGAAATTATTTATTTTTCTTGTCGTACTAGACCATAGGCATATAATGCTATCTACATACCGATACCAGTATATGATCTGTTAAGCTAATTGAGAATTGTTTGGGGCAAGAATTTTTTGTTCTAATTTTTCCATGAATAAATCTGCCAGAAGGTGTGAGAGAGGGGATCCCATCGGTAAATCTTCTTCCTGTTTGAAGAATTTTCCATCAAATCGAAATTAATTATGGTTTATGCAAATAGACATCAGATTGTAAAGATCTAGCAGTGATAGATTCGATCGGAATATTAACTGTTCTAAAATGTAGGCCATGTAGTCGGGGAGGTAGCGAATTCATCTCAATGAGATTGTATTTTTTATTATCCAGTATCAATATGCTATTCTTTATCAGCTCGCGTACTTCGGTGTCAAATTTATTCCCGGAATTTTTGATATTAGGGAAACTGATTTCACAAACAAAAACACGCACACACACACACCAACACGCGCGCACACACATACACAAACACACACTTTCATTTTACACTCTTCCTTCATCTTTCTGTTATCAAAATTATTGCATGGTATCTTTTTCTTATATTTTATATGTATGGCTTATATCTACACCAGGAATTATTGAACTATTCTGGTATTCATTTTCCTTAATCTTTTGGATTAAATTTGTAACCTATTGCAGTAACTGTAATTCTTCTATTTTGTTAATTATGTATTTTATTTTTTTGGCTTGTAAGAAATATATTTATTATAATGTTAAATAATATAAGTTATTATTATTATATTATTTGAAGTTATTCATAAAAAAAAAAGTTGTTTCAGTAATTTTCATTAAGAGCTAACTATGTAAATAATTATATAGTTGTTAATTCTTTCTAATATGTGTGTATATATATATATATATATATATATATATATATATATATATATATATATATATAATATATATATATATATATATATATATATACATATATATATATATATATATATATATATATATATATATATATATATATATATATATATATATATATATATATATATATTATATTTATATATATACGCATACCTATTGTTAAAAGTTTTAAAGAAATATAGTGATATGAAAATAAAGAGCAAGTTACATAAGCTATTATTTTTCTGTCTTTAGAAAACTTATAAAAGCCTTTTCAGTATCCTTGAATATTTTACATTTGTCTGTTCCTCTTTGACACTCTGTTCATAATATTATCACTGATTTTCAGCCGAATAAGTCCCACTGATATGGGAGCATATATCTTTGATGTTCAAATTTGAGAAGCTGCAGAATTCCAAAATTTCTCACTTCTTACAGTACATGAGATCATCTATTTTCATCTAGAGAGTGCAATCCATAGTCAGTGAACATCTGGTTAAGAATGGAAGGTAGTCTTCAGCAATACCCTCAAAATGATGAGTCATTACTATGTTGGCATCGCCAAGATGCAGTGAGGTACACCTCCCAGCATAAATCCCTGCCATGAAACCACCATTTTCCAACTTGCACTTTAGGAAGCATGATCTGTGGCCTGGTGTGCATCCCTGGCTCCCTGTAGATCCTTCGGCATTTGTTGTCAGTGTAAAGATATGCCCATCAGTTTGTATAATTTTGTGCCAGTTTTGCATATTTTCTGTACTACATTATCCTAAGCTGGTAGTGATATTCTGCTACTTTTTATTAGAGGATATTGGGATGTTAGTGCAACCCACCATACGCATTTTTCAATTGTCTCATGATATTGGTTTCAATATGATGATTGTAGTTCATTTTGATGAAGTTGTTGAGCAAAAAAATAATGTGTTATACTATATGATATTCCTATCCTGTCTTGTCATTGCATTACTTCATATCTCCCATAGCATGCTGTGAAAAACAAGAATACTTTCACATTTATCAAATTATAAAATATTCTAAATGATCTCTTTCTTTTTTTATTTTATTATCAATTGATTCAAAAACTGTAATTTAAAGAATTATATTACCATTTATCAAACATGTTGAAAGTGACATTTTTTTCTTATTCCTAACAGCAAATTAATTCTTTAATCGCTTCTTCCTAATTTTGTTGGTTTTTTTCGTTAGCGTATGGGGAATGATGGTTACTTTACTTTTTAATTATGAAAATATTCCAAATCAATCTGTAAATATCAAGTTTATTATTTATATTTTTAATTTATACTAATTTACGTTAAACAGTTAGTAGTTTATTACTTGGAAACCAAGTTATTTACACTTAATAAGTTCAAGATAACCTAGTCAGTAATCAACTGAAAAAAAGTTAGATTTAGGTAAAGAAGCTTTTTGAATTTTTTGAGAAAGAATCATACCAAATATACTATATACTGATTGCATTTTTTATTTTATTTAAGAGTAAAATGAATTGGTTTATCCGGATTTAAAAAAAAAAAGTTAAATAAACCTAAGATCTTTGTTTTTAGTATACAAAAATGTTACCTAGTTTATACGTAGTATTTTGTTGCTTACTGAAGAGTAGAGTAACTTGGAGCATCAGATTGCAAAGAGATGTTCTGAGGGAACATACTGGGTGTTTAAAGATTGTTTAAGAGGGATGAAGCTTTGGAAAGGCCATAGATAAAGAAGTTAAATAAAATTCAGTTAAATTTTAAAATTGCTATTGTCTGATACTTTTTATTGGTGTTACTTAAATTCATCATAGTGAACTGGAAGGAATTTTTTTTTTATGCAGGATAATTCTTCAGAAACATACATATGCATATATATATATATATATATTAACCCAAGAAATCAGATTTATGCTTACATTGATAATTTACCAATTTTTTTTTTTTACATTAGTATATCTATGTACTACTATGTGTATGGCATCTTAGCAAAAAAAGGTGATAACAGTCCAATACTTTGCTGTAGCAAAGCAGGATTATCTGGATGGTATTCAAAGTTAATTAAAGGTTTATAAACATCTTTACATCCTTAGAGTGATATAATACAAGTGGTCTTCATACTTGCGTCAGGTTTCAGTTCTTGGGAAGTGTCTTAAGTGCCTTCTCGATAAAAATATAAATACATACATAATGCCATTTTTTGTGGCCTTTAGTTTATACATAAAGTACTTTTCGTATTATATATAATGTACGCTAATTTTTATTTATTTATTTATTTTTTATAAACTATACCTCCACTTAACTGTAAAATAACAATTTGAATGTATTTGAATTTTCATTTTTTGTTACATCTTTATTGCCTAAAAGGGAAAGAGAGAAAGGCTTTAAATTATAAACAAATATAAATTTATTTGTATTTATTTTTCAACTTCAATATTGTGACAGTAACAATAATATTGTAAATTTCAGTAATAATAATATTGAAAATACAAAGAAAGGGATTTTTTGAAATATTTTTATATAAAATACTTAATAAAATTAGTGGAATGTTCACTTATATCGTGGTTGTTTCCAAGAAAGCACTAATTAAATTCTTGTCTATTTCGGACTAACAAACACATTTCCTTTTCACTCATATCTTTTTTTCTATAACTTTTTTAAATTAATTTAATAGCTTTAGTTTTCATTTTAATTGAGATTATTCAGTTCCGGTATCATTTTTTCCCGAAGTTTGATATTTTTTATTTTAGAGACGAAATTCTGCTGCTCACACTTTTTTAAACTCTGGGTACGGCTGTATCCATCCTATCAGTTTGGAGCACACTCTAGATTTAACTTTGGGCATCATTTAAAACTGCAGATACTCTTCCTATTTCTTGGTAGGACTGAACTGATGGACTCAGAAATAGGGATGCGAAATTGTTTGGACAAACAACTAATCAGAGCTCTTGGAATTTAGAATGTTCTCAACACTCTAGAACATTCCGTGAGGTTTTAAAAACAATTTAGACACAGAAAATATACCAAGTTCTTTTGCATTATTTAATTTTTTTGTTGTTGTTTGTGTTTAACGTCGTTTTTAATTCTATTATGGCAAAGAGGACAGGTTATTCCTACAGATTACACAGGCCAACGATGAAAAAACTTTTGTAATGAAAATACCTTATTCCTATAGTTTTTAGGGTGCTGAATCCAAATATGATATTAAAAAAGCTGTATCACCCACAATTTCTTCACATTTTATAGTTAAATTTATTAAATTAAGCGATTTTTAAAGAATTGAACAGCTTTCAGTCTTAGGCCTCATGAAACAATTAGGCCTTAAGGCCTAGTCCACAATGGAGCACCGACCCACGCACCGCCCCTAGTCCCTCGAACCAAGAAAAAAATGAACACATTGTTTCCAATGGGACTGTCCATAATGAAGCCTCGCCCCGCGCACCGACCCTCGACCCTAGCCTAGCACCAAACCAAGCAATTGTTTTGTCAATTCTTTTACCCTCGACCCTCGCACCTCCCAGCCTCAGAACGTCGAGATTTATTAATATCTTTTTATATTATCTCATTTTCACTAAAACTAATACATAATTGAATTTCTTTAATTGTTCATATAATGATGTTCTTTACAAATATTAAATTTTTTATCATTTTTCCTAATAAAATAGAAAATAATATTCACTTAAATACTTAATTTTTGTGCTACAATTATTTTATTTTGATGCTCATGTTATTTTGATATATATATATATATATATATATATATATATATATATATATATATATATATATATATACACGTACAAAATTAATAAAGATTAAAAAAAAGAACATTTATAACTGCACTGAATGTTTGATTGAAATGGAAAAGAATGATTGATGAGCATTTAAATTATATTAATAATGTTTCATATTATGTAATTCTAGCATCTTATATATTATTAAATTGAAGTTTAGTTTGCGATAGATTATAAAACAAAAGAAAGTGCAGTCCAAACACCCTTTCAGTGGACATTACGACAGAAGTGCTGAATTTTTGTTTTGCTTTTTTTATTAAAATTAATATCGACTATCATTAATATCAATGTTTACCTACCTTAATGTGAGCATCAGTCGTTCCTCTGGATTTGAACCAGCACCGCAGCAGACTTAAGGTTTCTTAAGTGATACCTGAACACTCTTGACCACCACAGCCATGTTGTATTATTTAATTTGAAAATACAAGATTTCTTAATTGTTATAATTATTTTTGTTCTGCCAGTTAAAATATCTTAGTTGAAAATTAATATACATAGCCCCTGTAAAATTTTTACTCTGTAGTTTTAGTCAAACAAATTTTAAATAAATAAATATTTAACATCAATGTTTACAAGCTTTGCTGTTATTTGGACAGTGTTCCATTAATATTGATGTTTTAATATAAAGCCTTGATATTTTTTGAGTAGCAACAGAGGGATTTTTGCTTTGACTCCATCTCCCGCAGATCTAGGCAATTGCCGTACCAAATTGTAACTAGTGGCTGGGATAGGAGTAATTGATCTCTAATAATGAATCATTTAACTGATTAATTGTTAATTTCGTAACATTATTATTTATTTGATATTTTCATTAATCACAGACAAATTTGTAAATAAAACAATGATTTCATAGTTAAAACTAAAAAAAATATTATGCTCTGCAGAAAATCCTTAAAATTCGTGCAGTAACCCCAAAACGTGCAATAAGTGGGAACGAGTAAAAGTGTTAAGAGCGTGTCTCCGGAGTAATTGAAGTTGCATTTTCAAACTCTGTCATTAATGTAAATATAATTGTAAAAAATAGAAAACGAAAAAAAAAAAATTTTTTGTTGCCAAAAATGTGACATGGCAAAAAAAAAAATGTATATGTGTATATTTATGTATTTTATTTTTATTTTTTTTCTGTTGGCACTATATACTATGCAGATCTTTGGCCGCGCGATGTGGTCTTACACATATTTTATCGCTTGCGGGAGCCTGGAGGGGATCACCCAACCTAATATTGCTGCGAACCTTGGTTTCCATGGTGCAGCTGCAGGTTGCCCATTGCTCCATAATTGGGACCAATTTGGCAGTGTCCCTCCCACCAACTAACTCGGGTTCAAGGACAGTGACAAATCGGCCTAGACCCACAGATTATGGCTGTTCGGGGTCAGCAGGCGCACGAGGACCTATATTTCTTTCCCTGAAGCAGACAGTCCATGGACCAAACCTCCTGGCGGCTATTTGACATCCTGGAAGACCACAACGCGATTCACAATTAGGTACAAGGGGTAGGGTCATTACTCCTACACCTGGTCTGTGGGTGTTGCCTCCAGTAGGCTGACGGACCTCACATACCCAGAGGGGTGGATAGTCACGGGCTACGTGGATTTTTTCCGGTATGCGGTCACCCATCCAAGTATTAACCACGCTTGACGTTGCTTAAATTTGATTGCTATTGCAAGCCCCTTTGCCCGCTTGACCACCACACACTGCCTGAAAAAATTAAAGGATCACCTTTAAATTTCTGAATATTTTTTGTTAATGAAAACGATAAATATTTCTCTGGTACCTTTAGTGTAATCCTATATCAATTTTATCCTCAAACTGTAGACATTATTCACTCCTTGGGATTAAAAAAATAACTTAAAGCATCCTTCTCTCTGTCTTACGTTAGTTTTGAATACAGTCATTTTAACGTGTTTCAACATTTTTCAGAACACTGTTTTTTAACCATTTTTCCTTGCGAGTTAATTTAGGACTTTTCTTTTCCATGGTAAACATAAGGGAATTGACTGAAGAGGAGTTGATCCGTATTATTACTTTAATGGAAGGTTTTTCTCAAAGAGGCATTGCACAGAAGCTCCAGCGATCACAATCTGTGGTTCCAGGTCGATTATTAGGTATCATGAGACTGCAGAGCATACCAGGAGATGGTACCAAGGTCAACTGCCTGGCGTGATGACAGGTTTGTACAACTTCACGCTCTTCGGGATTGCCAATCTAAAGGAATCATCCTCGTCTCCTTCAGCGGTTGAGGAACGTACAAATTTTAGAGCAAACAGTGAAAAGACGACTTAATGAGTTTGGATTGACGTCCCGTTCTCCAGCAACTGGGCCTCTCCCTTCCAGGGAGCACCGAGTTCAGCGATTAAGGTTTGCTCAGGAACACTTAAACTGGACTCGAGAAGACTGGAGCCGTGTATTATTCACTGATGAGTCAAGATTCAGCCTACAGTCTCCAGATGGACAAAAAAGAGTGTGGAGGAAGTGGGAGGAGCTTCTTGTAATTTTTCTCAAAGGGTTGCTTTTGGAAGAGGTTCAGTAATGGTTTGGGGAGGTATAAATTTAAACTCCACTAAGGAACATGGTTGCTATCAAGTCTCTCTCTCTCTCTCTCTCTCTCTCTATATATATATATATATATATATATATATAAATCTTATACAACACATAGACAATGGATTAGTCACAATACTCCATTCCATGATACCCAAAGCATCATCGTTCCTCGTCATCGTTATCAGAGACTTATGTATAAGTCTATAGACTTGATATATATATATATATATATATATATATATATATATATATATATATATATATATATATATATATATATACATAGACTTGATAGCAACCATGTTCCTTACATCTACCGGGATGTTGTTCCATTCTTCCACTAAAATCAGCCAAATTTTGAGGGTCTCTAGTGCGGGTATGTCTCCCAAGCATGACCCAAACTTGCTATATATATATATGTATATATATATATATATAAGGCTGCTCTAATGCTAGAGCTGCGAAACCTGATATCCAATAAGTAATAAGAGATGCTAGATTGGAGAAAAATGATTGCCGTGCCATAAACACATGACCTTTGGCTTTTATGAGGTATTCACAATGCAACTCAGCAAAGAGAAGTGCAGTTAAAAACTGAAAATGGCATGCAGTTGTGGAAGTGGATGCTAGGACTAAAGATTTCCTGTGGTACAACATGGTGTTTAGGTCATCTTATGGTCAGATATTTCAGTATTAGAATGATTGGACCAACCCTGAAATTGCACCATGGCAGCTGGGTAGAGAAATCCTTGAATTTCTTCCTGCTATATTGCTGGACACTCTGCTAGGAATGCAGAGCTATTATTAATTGAATAAACATCAGAAGAAATCAAGTAGAGATGACTGGGAATGTATCAATCTGATACTTTGTCGCTGATACCGAATAGTAACAGGTACACTAATGATGTAAAACTATTGATAGTTCTTACTATCGATAGTCCTAATACTATCATAGCTTAACTATCAATACTATTAAGTACATTTTTTATCATTTATCCTATCTTATCCTAGGGCTTAATTTTGGTTATATTAATGGAAAAATAAGAATTAAACATACTTTCTTACTTAATTGCTTCCTCTTCTACCACTCAAGCAGTGTGAGGAACCTTCTAGTAGAGATTATTGTCTCGGTCCCGAACCAACATCCTTCTCTTCGTTCAGTCAATGCCTCTTCTGTCAAATGCCTCCTTGTCAACTCCCAGGTTCTCCTGGGCCCACGCCGGGGTCTTCTGCCCTCCATATTGGTCTCATACGTATATTTTGCTAGGCGATTCTGAGCCATATGGGAGACATTTCCGAACCATCTCATCCTGTGTTCTTGAATGACATCCAGCACTGGTCGTAGACCCAAGTTGGTCTGTATCGTCATGATCCTCTCCCGATCTCTTCTGGTTTTACCCTCCATTCTTCTTAGATATCTCATCTTCATGGACTTGTGAGGGTCCAACATTCAATTGACTACGTTAGGATCAGGAGAAAGTTATTTTTGTATACAGTTTTCTTGGTATTCTTTGAAAGTTCTCTCTTCCCCACATAACCTCGTTTTAAGGAATTGAAGCATCTTCCTGCACATTTAATGCACTCTCTGATCTCTCCATCTATCCAACCATACTCATTTAGATGGGCAACAAGATATTTGAAATCTTTGGTATGCTCTAGAGGACTACTCTTTAATCGGACCGCCTTGTCTCCTCTTTCTGCTCTCCTTCCTATCCTCATCATTTTTGTCTTGTCTTCGTTTATTTCCATATTTATGTTCATTAATTCTTTCTGGAGGTTGCTATATTTGTTACCGAATAGAACTAAATTATCGGCGAAAGCTAGCAGTGTGTAGAGCGAGGATCTGAGATTTCTGTAACCAAGGTGGTATGACCTCATTTCCAGTTGTGCTCTTCTAAGTGCAAAATCCAAGACTGTAATAAAGAGTAATGGACTGAGACTGCAACCCTGTCTGACACCTTGGGTGTTCAGGAACTTCTTCGACATGTGGTTACTTGTTCTGACAATAGGCTTAAGATTGCTTATCTCAATCCTGTGTCAACTCCCTTCTCTTCTAGAGAATTTATTAGGTCCTGCTTTTTAATTCTATCGAAGGTCTTTGTTAAGTCCACAAAGCAGGCAGACTTCTTTGTCTTTTTCTTTTATTTTCTCCGTTATCTACCTCATTGTGAAAATGAGGTCTTGTGTGCTTCTATTCTTTCTTAAGCCATATTGCTCCTCTCCCAGCATAGGCTCTACAATTTTCCTAAGTCGTCTTTCAAGGATCCCGGAGTATATTTTACTTGACATGCTAAGAAGAGAGATACTTCGGTGGTTCTTACATTCCCTGGTATCCCCTTTCTTGAAAATAGGGACAATTACTGATACCTCCCATTCTTTTGGAATTTCCTTTCTCTTCCATATTAGGTTGAGTAGGTGTTGAAGCATTTCTATTCCTTTAGTTCCCATATATTTTATCATTTCTGGGGAGACTCCATCTTTGCCCGCTGCTTTCCCTATTTTAAGGGTGATGATTGCGTCTTCCACTTCCTCTTTGCTGATGATGTCTTCTTCCCAATCCTCTGTAGGCAGTGGTAGTATTTCCCCGTTGATCCCTTCTTCATCGTGATCCAGCAACTCCTTGAAGAATTAAACATTTAGAGTTAAAGTTGGTGGATTTAACAGAAAATTTAGATAAGATTAGGGGAAAATATATGACAGACCTGGCAACACTGATTTTAAAAGAATTGGGTAGGAATAGGAAAACATCGATGTATTTAAAAATTCATTTTTCAGATATTCATTGACTTTTCAAATTTTGTATTCAAGAATCCATTTGTTTTCATTATGTATGTATGAAACATACATATTGATGAAACAAACATATCAATGAATGATATACAATATTTTTGTGAAAAAGCTAAGTAAAAATATACTTATATTCCTATGACTTCCTTTATTTTCTCTCCTTAAAATAATTATATTGTATGCACATAAGAACCTAGTGATTTGGATGTTATTACTGTTATAAGAAATTTTAACATTTTTTTTTAAATGTTCGATAGTTTTTAGAACTATCGACAATTCCGATTGTTTAAAACTATCAATACTATCTATAGTACTATCGATAGTTTTAAATCACTAAGGTACACCAAAATTTGACAAACTGAAAGTATCAGGTACTTTCGGCTTCAGTCAGGGATCGCTGCCCAGTGCGGCATTCAATGCGCAAATATCAAAAATAGAAGTAGTTTGTTACCGCTTTTTAACCGTTTAGTCTATTTCAGATATATCTTGTTTATATACTTGTTATTGAACTAACAACAAATTGAAATTTTATATTTAGATGGCTCAAAAGGTAAACATAGGTTTATTGACTATCCATATTATTATCATAACCATCCAATGGTCCTTGTAGGGCCTTGGACTTCTCAGCAATCCTACTCTATTCAGATCTGTCCTCTGCTGCTTTTCTCCATCCATCAACACCCAAGGACCGAAGATCGTACTCTACACCCTACAGCCAACAAAGTCTAGGCCTACCTCTCCTTCTACCTGGGTGTCCCTCCATCAGTGTTTTAGGGAGCCTACAATGTTCCATTCTTTGAACATGTCCTAACCATCTTATTCTATCCCTAGATGTTTCATATAAGTTCCTCAGTTCTTCATTTGTCTTCATCCGCCAAAGATCCCCTTCTTCAGTAGGACCATAGGTTTTTCAAAGGATTTTTCTTTTCCCCTTGTTTAACAGCGTTTTATCATGAAGCGTCAAAGTCCAGGGCTTGCTTCCGTGTATAACAACTGGTTACAGGACCGTACAGTAAACTCTTTTGAGGGCTCTGGATATATCCTGATTTCAAAATATTTTCATTAGAGACCAATAGCACCTATTACCAGATGTTATCCTTGCCTTAATTTCTTCTCCAATATTATTATTCTTAGTGATAATAGTGCCCAGATACTTACACTGTGATACTCTCTCGAATCAGTATCCAACCTCTTTAATATACCTGTTCTCCCTTTCTTCCTTGGTTGTTATCATATATTTAGTTTTTTCAGTATTAATTACTAGCCCTGCTTCCCCAGCAGCTTCTTCGGTCTCCTAGGAGCACATTGGCTGTTCTTCCAGTAATCACTGCATCATCTGCAAATGCTAGATGCTGTGTCAATCTGTGGTATATATATTCTCCTGGCCTTGTGCGGATCGATCTCATGACTACTTCCAGTACCATATTAAATAATACTGGGGAGTGAGTGTATCCCTGCTTAACATCTTTCTGAATATTGAATTCCTTCAATAACTCTCCTTGAATTTTAACCACTACTTTGCTGTCCTGTAGGGTCATCTTAATAAGCCTAATAAGCTTCAGAGGGCAACCTAGAAATTTTAATTTTTCATACAGTACGTTTCTTTCCATACTGTTCATAGGCTTGCTTATAATCTATAAAACCTGCTATTCTGCACCCATTATCATTGCTATATTTGTAGAGGCTAAATTTTCCTATTCCACTTTCCAAGCTTTCTTCCTTCCCAATTTTACTATTGTAATCTCCAAGAATAATTTTGGCATCATATTTGGGGATTTGATCAAAGGTTATTCCTCATTGTTCATAAAAAGCTTCTTTTTCATCATCTGTCTTCTCTTATGTGAGTGCATGTACACTTACCAGAGAAATATTAAAGAACTTTCCTTTTAATCTTAAGGAGCATGCCCTTTCATTGGTTGCCTTATAGCCCAATATAGCATGCTTTATATTCTTTCTTACCATGAAGCCAGTTCCAACCACAATTTCCTCATGTTCACTATTGATAAGGATATATTCATTTAGGTCCATTATAGTTCCATTATAGGTTCTTTTTTCCACCTTATGTCCTGCAGAGCCACAACATCGATCTTATATCTATTTAGACAATCTTCTAAACTTTGGCTCTTTCTTATCTGCAGGAGACTACGTACGCTCCAAGTTCCTATTGATAGTCACTTAGTCCTTTCCATGTTGTTTGCCATTTATCAGTCCAAATCCGAGGTTTTTTAGCTTATTTTATACACAAGTAGGGTTGATGGTCCCATGCTGCACTTCTTTTAGTCGCCTTTTATGATTGGCAGGAAATACCCCAGGCCTGTTTTGTTCCTTTGAGCCTGGACGGATATATCCCTATCGCTTTCCTCATTACATATCAATTTGTAAATACGTGTATATGTATATATGTATATATATATATATATATATATATATATATATATATATATATATATATATATATATATATATATATATATATATAAGAAATATAAATAAGGTAAGACCTATAAATAACACGCATTTTGTACAATGCATTTTGATCACAAATCTCATTATAATTATCTTGGCAACCAGTTATAAGTTTATCATCATCATCATCATCATCAGTGCAGCATTCCAGTACTGAATCTGGGCTTCCATCACTGAACTCAGTCCATTTTCAGACTTTATTCCTTATAAAATGTAAACATACTTATTATGAAATTAGGTCTTTAGCTCTTTGGTCAAAAGAACAAATTTGTTTTGAAATGGCCAAGGTTGCATTGAAAAACAAATGCAGAATGAATATTCTTGTTAACATCATTTTTTCATGTTTATTATATTTGTATTTTACAAAAAATATACTTAAATGTATATCAATCCTATTTTCCTTCATTTTATATGAATGATAAATATCTTTATCTATTGTCATGTATTGTTTACTGTCATGTACTACCATTGTTTACCATGCATCCATTTTCATTTGCAGGAGCAAATTCGCCTTGAACAGGCAGACATTACTCAACAAAGAGAAAAACTTTATAGAAAATTAGAAACACTTAGTAGTCAAGGTATTGTGATGAGTCCTTCATTAGCTGCAGCTGCTACATCACCAGATGATATTTCTTGGACTAATACAGTTACACATACTCCTCCAAGTGATCCTCCTAAAAGGAAATCTGATCCCATAAAGTGGAAGCAAAGTACTGCAAACAAATCTACAACATTGCCTCTTAATCTAATTAGTGCTACTAACCAACAAAAAGTAAGTATTTAGTATTGAACAATAATTTTCCTCTAAAATAATTTCTCAATTGTTATTGTTACTTACTTTTTCTTACAGAGTAATAGTTTAGCAATGCGCTGAATTTATTTTAACAATAAGTAATTGCTTGTCACTTGAAAAAAGCTTCTAGGTAATTGAATTTGGGTTAATATTACTAAAGCATGTGTGTGTATGTAGGCTGGAATTTTCCAGAGAATTTAGCACCATAAGGTTTGCCTATTTTGAGCAGTTGGCATGACATCAGTGGTGCCAAAAACCATCGATTCAGATTCTCAAAATTCGAGAAAAGCCCTAAAAATTATGTGATCATTAGCATGCACAAAACTGGATAGAATAATTTGAAACTTTCTAGGTTAATGATTTAAAAATTAAATCTGTTAATTTTTTTTAAGGCTTTTCATGAATCTGACAACTTTAAAAATGTCAAAATGAGACAAAAATTACGAGATGAACAGCATGGGGAAAATTCAAATCCGTTGATCTAGGTGCATCCTCTGATGAATATTTCAAGCAAATCTATTGGGTTTTTTTGGAAAATTTTGGTCCATCTGAGATACAAATTTGAAAAATATCCTAAAAATGACGTGATGATCTGCAGCACATAAAAATATCATCTTTGCCAAAATGTCATTTAAATTTGTTTATATAGAAGAATGGTCCAATATCTGATGAAGTTCACAACTTCGAATCTATTATTGAAGATTCGTCCCAAGTTTTTACTCTTGTAAATGTGCCTAATGAGAAAATGAGCCTAAAAAATGTTATAAGCTTTATACCACATTTATTCGGATAAAACCCGTATCGGTCAACACAGTTCCACTGCTTCGTTCTGGATGCAATTCAAAGATATGATTACTTAGATAAAATACTTCTAAATTACGAGAGCAGTAAAACTTAAGGATGTTAAACTGTTTGTCTATATGCTACCGAAGATGACAAGCTTATTTTTTGTCACAAACCACCACATTAGGCCCGCTGTATGACAGAGTATCACCAAAATTTACTCAACCTTGACATTTAATTCCCAGGGCTCAGAGATGATATAGAAAATAATGGTGGATTTCTTTCTGTGAAATGCACTAGCATACTATTTTCGGCAGTTCCTAATTATCAAACTCTTGAAAAAACAGTCAACTGAGATGCAGCCAGCCCTTTAACTACATTTAATACTCTTCCTGCTGCTAGAATGAGGTGGAAAGTAAAGGGAGCATCCAGATCTAAAATTGTTACTGTTGTTAAAAAACACATTGGCATGAATAAGAACGAAGACATATCTCAAGAATGGCGGCCGACTAAAATTATTAAAGAACACCATGGCATTGATAATATATGCGCTCTAACCAAAGAATCTGCTGATCCATTTACAGACGGCTTGAATGATTCACACTCCTACAACAAGACTGGGAGAGGAACAAAAGATGTGATCAAGGATGACTAACTGTTGAATTTCATGAAAACAGGAAAAAAGTTGAGGACATCATTTTTGCAGGAGTATATTGAGTATCCAAATAGGATTGAACAGCCCATTAAACGTAAACAGCTATGAAATTTTGAAGCTGAGCGTATGAAATTCAAGATGGGAGCTGGTGAAAAACTGAAAGAAGTATATTTCTCGGCTACACTTTTTGCCAAATTATGCAGTCTATGTATGAAAGCTGATATACAACTTGATACAGCATTGTCTTACCCATTGACGCCCATCAGTCAGTCCCTAACTATTGTAGATGGCAATATGAATAAGACTGACAAATCACAACTAATGCACCATTTGGAGAAATTGGGCAGGTACTCACTTCGGCGGTACATATACTAAAATTGGAACGATACAGATAAGATTAGCATGGCCCCTGCACAAAAATATTATCAGCCTTAAATGAGCGGGTACTTATAATGGGAGACTTAAAGAGTAAAAATAAATTATGGAATTGTCATAATACTGACAAAAATGGCAAACTATTTTTAAATATAGCTTCACTTCTGAAACTAAAAGATTATCAGCCTTAAATGAGCGGGTACTTATAATGGGAGACTTAAACAGTAAAAATAAATTATGGAATTGTCATAATACTGACAAAAATGGTAAACTATTTTTAAATATAGCTTCACTTCTAAAACTCCAATTTTTTTTCCGGATAAACCTACGTATTACCCTATTAACGGGCGTTCCAAGCCAAGTACACTTGACATGTTATTAACAAAATTATTTTATTCACTGAGCCGTCTTATATCTCTACCAATCTTAAGTTCGGACCACAACCCGGTTTTATTTCGCATCAAATCAAACACAATTATGCAACCTCCCACTGCTAAATACCAGTATAAAACGGCAAACTGGCCTAAATACAAAAAATTTCTAAATGATAATTTAGAATTCATTCCGATATTCAACAATAAAGATGCAATAGATGAAGCAATCAGCAACCTATCAGATTTGATTTCCACCACAGCTCACCAATCCATACCCAAAACATATGTTGCTCGTAGAGTTGATGAAATCTCTATTTCTCTTAAAATTTTAATTAAATTTAAAAATTAAATTAAAAATGAAGTCCAACACTCGAATTCCACTACACTTAAGAAATTTCTCACTAAACTTACAAGTCTCCTTAGAAAGAAACTCTACGAGTGGAGAAACAAAACCTGGTCTAAAACACTAGAATCGTTTGAAAAAGGTTCTAAACCCTTGTGGAAAATTCACAAAGTTTTCACCAAAAGAAATCAATCAATCCCTCCCCTAAAAACCTCTAATGCTACATTCGAATACGATTTAAAACAAAAACTAAAGATTTTAGCCGATCACTTTGCAAGTATTCAAAACAATCCGAATAGCTCAATCTCAAAATATCATTTAAATAAAGTAACTAAAACTATTGACGACTAAAGGACTTTAATATCAGCTTCCAATGGTTTTAAACACACTTCTCCACAGGAAGCCGCGACTATCAAGTCCCTCAACATTAATAAGTTACCCGGCCCAGATATCATAAAAGCAATAATTCCCATTACAAAAATTTTTAATAGCTGTATGAGAATTAAATACTTTCCGGTCAATTGGAAAAGTGCAAAATTTATCCCTTTGATCAAAACACATATAGATCCCGAATTACCTGCAAGCTATAGACCCATTAGCCTTCTTAATATTTTTTCAAAACTCTTTGAAAAAATCATAAAGCATCGACTTACTCAACATTTTTTAGCCAATAACATTTTAATAAACGAACAATTCCGACATTCCCATTCAACTACCAGCCAATTAGCTCGTGTTGTAGATAATATAACCGAAAATTTTAATAATAAAAAACGTACCGGCATAATCCTTATCGACATTGAAAAAGCGTTCGATACTGTCACTCCAAATTTACTGATTTTTAAATTAATAAAACTTAACATCCCAAGATATCTAATATTACTCATAGAGTCATTTTTAAGCAATAGGTCTTTCTACGTATCAGTCAATAATTTATCTTCCCCCATTTACTACACTATTAATGGTCTCCCACAAGGATCCTGCCTAAGTCCAATATTATTTAATTTATTTATAAATGATTTTCCTAAAATCAAAAACGCCGATATAGCCCTCTTTGCCGATGGCACAGTGTTATTCTCTTCCTCTTACCGAATAGACACCATTATCAATAGATTAACTTAAGCATTCAAAAAAACATCCAAATACCTTAAAAAATGGGGACTACACCTCAACATAGACAAAACGGAGGCCATCATTTTTGCAAAACTAAGAACTGTACTCCTTCCGAACGTAATATTAAATGATTCTTCAATTCCATTAGCCAAATCCGTGAAATACTTTGGAGTAACACTCAACAGTAAGCTTCTGTTCAATCAACATATCAATATAAAATTAGAAAACGGCCGGAAAATGATGTACCTAATGTTTCCCTATTTTAATAAAAAATCAAAACTTTCTTCTAGTAATAAATTAATTCTATATAAATCTGTATTAAGACCAATCTTAATATACGCTTGTCCTATTTGGAGTTTCACAAGTGCAACTAACTTAAAAAAATTACAAGTATTTAAAAATAAATGCCTCAGAATTGTCAACAATTATCCGTATTACACCAAAATAACAAAGATGCACTCAGAATTAAATATATCCTATATACAAGATTAAGATTCAAACTAACTTATTCATTCTTTCAATCATGCCCCCACTCTCTAAATCCTTTAATAACTGAAATAGGTAATTATACAAGAGCTACGACACACAGATATAAACATAAACAAATAAAACATATACTAATTTAAGAAGCCTGTATTTTATTTTTATATCTTGTATTCTTGTATTTCATTTAAATGGCCTGTATTTTATTAATTTTCAGAAGTGTTGGTTTTTTTTTTTTCTTTTTTTTTCTTTCTTTCTCATTTTTATTTTTACCAATAAGTAAAATATAATTTATGTCCAAATAAGTTGTATAAAAAAAACAAAAAAATGTATTGTATAAGGGTACATCCCGAATCAATTATTAATGTTCAATGTAATACTATTTATGGAATAAACTATATTTATAAAAAAAAAAAGAAAAAAAAAAAGAAATTGGGCAGTCAGACTGAGCCAACATCAGTCGATTAAACAATTGTTGATAGTATGTTTTTCTGTATACTCTCCCTCAAGATTGACCACTCACGTAGAATGGTCTATAAGTGTTTATACTTCAAAAGTTGAGATAATTCTAATCATCCCTGTCATTGTAAAATTGAAAGCGAAAGCGAAAGATTGAGGCTTGAACTAGGAGGGACTACAGCAGGTATTTATTCTATAAAAAGACCAAAAATGTTGAGACTATCCAATTTCAGAAATTCATTAAGAAACGATCATTTTAAAGCCGAGTTTGTGAAAGTTCTTACCGAAGACTATGATTCCACATAGCGTCATCAATATTTGGGTTATTTATATTTGGTGGTGGCTTAAGGAGAATGCAAAAAATGGATTCGTAACCATCAAAACTGGGGTGGAATGCTTACAAGAAAAGGCAGATACATGTATGTTCTTCCATTACACTACATATTGCAATGCTGTAACAAGCAGATCACAAACAAAAATTGTGGTGCGAACAGCAGCTGTGATGGTAATATTTTTGGGGAGCATGGCGAAGATGCCTGACAATGCAACTATAATCTGTTCCTGGAGTCGAGAAAATTCAAGTAAAGAGAAATAGATGTTGAGAACACCCTTGTCTATTTGTTCCTTGGCTAGGCGTTACAGAGGCTGAGCCGCCCTTGTTCGCTAGGTTGGGGGTTTACTCCCCTAGTTCTAGATGTTTTTTTAAACCTCTGGGATTTTTTCTAGGGTTAGAAAGTTTTTAGAGTTTTTTTCTTATACATATTTACTTCTAAATGCGTTCATCATTTTTATCTGATTATAAATTAAAAATTAGAATGATTAGATAAAAATTGGTTTGATAAAACAACTTCAGTTTTTTTTTTTTTAGTTTATTTTACTTGAATATACTAAATGGGCATTGTAATAACTTAATAAAAAGATGTTTCCATGAACAAACATCCCTTATTGTGATGTCACAGTCTTGCGCTCTATTGTTGGGACTGAATTATAATATAGAATAAATAATGCGATTGATTAAACCTGAAGGACGATAATTTGAAACTAATAATTTTGGAACCTTTTATGCTAATTGAATGTTCATTTCTGATTTATCTTGTTTTGTGTTGTTTTAAGTTTGCTTGTTATTAATTTGACCTTATCTTTTAGCTTGTATAACTAATTTGAGTTATATTAAATTAATTGAATTAAAATACTGACCATGTTATTCTTCTTTCAAACTTTCCTATCGCTTCAACTATACTTGGCCTGGAAAACACAACTGCTGTTAACTGTAATCAAAATGGCTACTCTTTGCCAACCTAACAGAATAAAGATTCTCATAAATCCCCTTCAAACCCAGATAACATTCCAACATTCATTACATCAATGAAGTAACATTCATTACAGAGTTTTGGGACATTACTAAAACTCGATAAACTGACATTGAATAATTTTTAGGGTATCCCTATCTTGTATTTATCTATTTCACTAGTTCTCATAATAACATATTAGTACAATATTTTTCAACAAAGTAAAAATGTTTCTTTTTTTACTGTTTAGTTTAAATATTAGAATTTTTTTTATAGTGTCAATTTATTATAATTATTTTTCCTTTATCTTAAATTTAAAATCATCTCCAAGATCATCTTAAAATCATCTTATATTAAATAAATTGAATCAAAATTTCAATGAGAATAAACCAACCTGCAATGGTTATGTTGTTGATGAAATGACCAAGAATAAAACAGTGTTGAGATTGCTGCCTTATCACTTTGAACTTGAACCCAATTGAGTTAATATGGGCGCAAACAAAAGGTTTCGTCAAATCAAAAAATGAAGACTTTGAACTGTCAAGTGTAAAACACTTCTAGAAGAAACTACAAATAAAATTAATAGGGAGTTGTGGCAAAATTATAATTTTCAAATTTTCTCTTATTATCTTTGGTGAAATTCCCGAGATAGAGAAGCCTCATTTTATGTTGCAAATTCCCATCGGCCTTTTTTAAAAAACTCTAGTTAAGTTTTCAAACCAATTTTGATCTAATTATGCTAATTTTTAATTTCTAATAAAATTAACAGGTCACAGTTGGGAAAGTGGGAGGAGGCTAGGGCTTTCAAGGTATCCTCCTTGTCTTTGGTAAACCTTTCTCCAATCTTCAGTGAACCTAAGGTACCATTACCAGCGTGCTTTGAGAGGATTTTATTGATTCGGCATGCAGCCAGAGTATTGTCAACCTCAAGACAGAACCTCCTCTAAGTTTGTCTTTTGGTTTTTCTAACTAATTTGTGGTATTCGGTAAGCGTTACTTTGTAGGCTTCCCATCTATCATTCCTGCCAGCAGCATTGAACAGCCGTCTGGTGCGGGTTCGTTGCTTGCATAGTTACTACTTTTGGGCTTTAACTAATTAGTTCATCAAGATTATTTTTATAGGACTCTCAATCTGTACGTTTTGGAAAAACAGCATAGACCCAATAATGGTGTCAACTGTTATACAGATTAGGGATTGATAAATTATTTGCCACTTCTATAATTTTGGTTTTATTGAAAACTAGTTTCGAATGTCATACATTCATCTTCAGTTCTAAAAGCACACAAAAATTCAAAAATAAGCAATTCAAAATACAGTTTGGTATTATTATACATATTAAATTAAATGCAATATAAATTAGTATTATAAAACATTTATGAATTATGAATTTAAATTAAGACAAGAAATCAAATACATGTTGGTACTCACCAAGGTTTAAATATATTATATCAAACAGAAAAGTTTGTACTGGTTTGTTCTTGAACTGAACTAACATTGAAAGAAAGGTTTATAGGTAAACGGTTTAAGGGTCGGGGTTCGCACGCGTATAATAATAAGACAGAGAATTCCAACTTTGCAATTCATTTAAATGAAAAAAAAAACATAAATTTATCAAAGATTCAGGAGTTAAATTAATACATCACGTTAAAAACAGCCTCAAATTAAATATATATGAAGCACTTGAAATAATAAAATCCTTCAAATCCAATCCAGATTTTTGCTTAAATGGCCAAATAAATATCTCCAATAGTCTAATCTTAAATTTATTCCCATCTGTAACAGAAAAAAACAATTACTCACCGGAATTACTGGAAAAACCCCGACCCTTATACCGTTTACTTATAAACACCCCACCTTTCTTTCATTGTTAGTTCAGTGCGAGAACAAACCAGTACAAACTTTTCTGTTTGATATAATTTATTTAAACCTTGGTGAGTACCAACATGTATTTGATTTCTTGTCTTAATTAAATTCATAATTCATAAATGTTTTATAATACTGATTTATATTACATCTAATTTAATATGTATAATAATACCAAACAGTATTTTGAATTGCTTTTTTATGAATTTTTTGTGTGTTTTTAGAACTAAAGATGAATGTATAACATTCGAAACTTGTTTTCAATAAAAACAAAATTATAGGAGTGGCAAATAAATTATCAATCCCTAATTAGATTGATCCTTCTATACCATCATGCGGATGTCAACTGTTAAACAGATGGCTCTCTCACAGCCCATGGGTCTGGAGCAGGAATCTGGAGAAAAGATAAGCCACTAAATGGAATCTCAATTCTACTAGGCATTTACACTACAGTATTTTAATCTGAAGTGCTTGCAATTAGCCATGGTGCCTTCAGGCTACTAGAAGAGGGGCTTAGGGGCAAGAAAATCACATTCTATACCGACAGCCAGGCAGCTATTGGGTGACTAAATAACTATAGAACAAATTCAAGGGTGGTATGGGACTGCAACTCAGCCCTTAACAACCTTGCATAACATAACAGCGTAAGCATTGAGTGGGTACCGGGTCACTCCGGAATACCAGGCAATGAAGAAGCTGACAAATTGGCCAGATTAGGTTCATATTGTATTTCCATTACACCGGAACCTGTCTGTGGTATAAGTCTGAGTCTCGCCAAAAGGAAACTTAAGGCAACACTAGCTAGGAAAAAACAGCACCATTCAAAGCTAATTAGGGATTGATAAATTATTTGCCACTTCTATAATTTTTTTTTATAGAAAACTAGTTTCAAATGTTATACATTTATCCTCAGTTCTAGAAACACAAAAATTCAAAAATAAACAATTCAAAATACAGTTTGGTATTATTATACACACTAAATTAAATGTAATATAAATGTAAATAATAATATAAAACAGTATAAATATAATATAAATTTATTTTACATTTGATTTAATATGTATAATAATATCAAACTGTATTTTGAATTGCTTATTTTTGAGTATTTTTAGAACTGAAGATAAATGTATAACATTCGAAACTAATTTTCAATAAAAACAAATTTATAGAAGTGGCAAATAATTTATCAATCCCTAATTAGATTGATCCTTCCATACCACCATGCGGATGTCAACCCATTCAAAGCTGTTCTTGGATGGTCCCTGTACCAGCAGAAGTTAGCAGCTACTGAAAATGGACAGGGTTTCACTCAAAATAATTACAGTGATTTATACTGGACACTGTAAATTAAATAGTTATATGTTCAAACTCAAGTGGACGGGATCACGCCCGATTCGTAGATTCTGTCATAATGCGGATGAAACAGCTTACCACATTATCTGCTTGTGCAGTAGGTTCTCAAGATTGAGATTCTTGCTGTTCGGTCTGGACCATCTTATAGACCCAAAGCAGTGTGAGCTAATTAATCCAACAAATCTATTGAGATTTGTGGAGCAATCAAAGTTCATGTTCTGACTGTAAATGAGCGGAATTAGCGCACAATAGACCTAATTAGGTCTATAATTCGCGGTGCAATTATGCCAAACACAAAAAAAAAAACTCATAGGTTTAAAAAATACCTAAATCTAGAGGTATTTGGCGAACAAGGGCGGCTCATTTTCTGTAATGCCTATCAGTCTGCTCTGTCTTCGCCATATTTATGTAATAAAGATATTTTGTTGGTAGAAGGTTGATAATTCCATAATTTAACATATATCAAGTAATAGTGTATATAACCTTTGAAAAATTAAGCATTAATATATAAAAATGACAGATTTCATTAAATTATTCACCTAGGAAGTGGTCTGAGACATTTCCATCCAGTTTATTGTGTGCTGCTTTCGAATTTTGAAATTCTGCCATAGCCAAATGCTTCCTGTTAGGCATCTGACTCGATAGTTTTTGGCACTAGGGATGTCATGTCTACTGTTCAAAATTGTCTAACCTTCTACTGCTTTTCACGTGCTTAATTCTATGGTTGATCCCGGTCTAATGGTATTTTTGGACGGTTTCATAACAATAATAAGTTTCTCAAATAGCAGTAAATAACTAGCCTATGTTTCACCAATTCAGGCATCATCAAGACTACATAAAATCACATAAATACAGACCGAGTTAGTGTATCTCTCTTCAACGGCATAAAAATATCTTACCAAACAGAGATATTACATCAATTCAGAACAGCTCAGTCTTGAAACTGCTGCAGAAATATGGATCCAGTTTTGAAGATGGAAAGATTCCTTAGAATTGAATGAACTCATATCATCTGAATTGGAATTTCATGTAGCCGATAGTAATAAGCCAAGAGCAATTACCATGTGTTAAAAAAAAGTACCCATTTTATGCTCTAATCATTTATTGTAACAAATATTTGTAGCTTGCTTAAATACATAACAATTTTATATGGTCCTATGCTATGATTTTTTAGGAGAGTTGTTAAGGGAAGAAAATACCAGTGAAACAATATTAAATAAGGACCCATTTGTTTTTGTTAGGGCCTGTAAAAATGCCAATTTAATCCCAAATAGCTAAACAAGCACTTGAAGCCCAATCTGAGTGAAAATGGTGCACAGGTCAAACAAGAATCATCTGTGGAGATAAAACAAACCAATTTGGATATATCTTTTTATTTTTTATTTTTATTATTTAGTTCTAAAAACACAAAAATTCAAATTTTGAATTGCTTATTTTTGAACTTTTGTGTGTTTTTGGAACTGAAGATGAATGTATAACATTTGGAACTAGTTTTCAATAAAAACAAAATTATAGAAGTGGCAAATAATTTTATCAATCCCTAATTAGAGCAACTAATAGTTGAAGAGAGTTAGAATAAGTAAGGATTTCAATAATTCTGAAGATAGAAATATAAATATTTCAACCAGTTTTGTATACAAATTTTCCCTATGTTAAATTTTTAATGAAAAACATTTTCTCATTGTTTCCTTTTACTTGTTTGCAGTTTTTTTTCTGCTGAAAGTGAAGTTTTGAAAAAAAAAAAATTTCAAAACTTTCACAATTCGCAAAGTAATATTTCTTATTCTATATTCCATCCAATATTTATGATTTTAGTAATTGCTCTTCTATGTGTGTATATATCCAATAGATATTTATTTAAAGTTAAACACCTTTGAATGGAATCAGTTTCCTTGATATGTGAGCATTCAAAAGTGGGGATCAACCTTTTGATAATGACCTACTTTCCCAGGATTTTCAAACTAATTATTGTTGAGGTTACTTTGACGTCTCATTGAGAGCAATGAGGATAACTTGTTGAAGAAGTAGCCATTCCTATATGAATTATACTTTCTTATTCTAAATAAATATTATCCTTAAAGTTAATATTTTTAAGGATATATATGGAATCTTCCATTTATATCCTAAGAATTATTTTATGTCTCTTGTTGAGCTTTTTCCCTTCTATATTAATATTTTTAATTTATATAAAACTAAATTTGTGGTGCTGGCTGCGACTTTAAGGTATGTTCTTGTGTATTACCTTTTATTTTAGTTCATTATAATTTAAAATATTCCAGGTGGCATCAAGTGTACAAATCAAACAGCAGTTACCTTTAAAACTCGCCACTAAGTTAGGAAACAGTGGTAACAGCATTGTTGCTTCTGTTACTGGACCTCAACAAATGCTTCCACTTAAGTTAAGAGAAGGAGCAGGGGGTGATACTAAGAAAACTACTGCTTATCAGCGCTTAAGTACAACTCCTCCTCAGCTTCCTACTCATTCAAGAACTGGTTCAAGTCCAGCAATGATGCAGAACATTCAGGTAGCAGCAAATTTTGCTAATATATTTTATTCATAGCAGCAGGCCAATTTCCTCTTATTCCCATTATTTTTATCCTCCCTCCTTATAAATTAAATATAATTATAAAAATGATATAATTGTGTAAAAGCTTATTTAATACAATGTTAAACTAAGCAAACAACTCAATTTTAAACTTGTCTGACTAAAACAGTTTTTCCAGAAAAGTTATTGATTTTGATATGTGAGTTATTGATTTGAATCCATCAATATATTGCTTACTGTTGTAAATTTTCAGTGTCCCCTCCCTATTTCTAATATCTACTAAGCATTTCATTATCTGCTACCTGAAGACCTATTACCTAGGAATTTTACACTTCTCCAGTTGTTGGTTAATTTAAGGATTTGTGTATATTTTACTGATATTTTTATAGTCTATTTATCTTTTTAGGGTGAGTCTAAAACTGGAGTCAAGGCAGGTCGTACTAATACTTATCCTAAACTCCCTGATAAATTCAGAATAAGGTCTTCTGAAGCCAATCAAGAAACAGTTCCTACTCATAATACTGAAGAAGAAGTCATTTTCTTCTAATATTTAAGTATCTTTCTTTAATGTAATTATTGTACATTTCTGCATAATATCGATAGTTTTATTATTTAATAATAATATGTAAATAAAATAATGTAACTTGTTATATATTTGTATATTATTTGAATTTTTTAAAAAATTAATATTTACACACAAACAAATTTATTCAAGCATGTGTATATTTTGCTATGGAAATAGTGAAATAAAAAAAAAATTATGTTTGTGTGAAATTAAATATAAATTTATACCTTCCTCTTAAGTACATTAAATTTATGTGAATAATTTTATTTCTTAATTCATGGCTGAAGTTAACTACTTTTTTACTGTATATTTTTTTTTTTTAATGTATAAATAAATGTTGTATTAACCTTTTGAAACTGAATATAAATGTAAATAATTAGTAATTATGCCATGTTATTATTTAAGGAACATTTTTTACATTTTTGGAGAGGTGACTGTTTCACAAGATATGACTGTATGTTAGCAATTTTGAAAGACTATTTTTATTTATTTTGATATATTTCTCTTGTTTTGTTGTGATATAATTTATTTGTTACAAGAAAATGTTAATACTTAATGTTACATAAATTATGCATATACAGAAGACAATAAACCTGACATGAAATCTTTTTATTATGATTTAAATCTCCATTTTAAATCCTGTTTATTTAATTATAATAAATCTTATGTTTAGCATTCAAATTTGCAATGTTGTTTGGTATTTGTGGTGTGTGTAAATTTTTTAAAAGTTAGAATGGGAAACTTATCTTAGTAAAATTCCACTCTCAAGTTTTAATCTAAGTTTGAACAAATGTATGAAATTTCCTTTATTAGAGAAACTAATGATTGGATTTGTAGTTTTAATATATTCATTTTAAGGATTATGCTATTTTTTAAACTATAATAATTTATAGAATTGTTTAAAATGAAGGCTTCAATTAATTTAAAATAGTATATTATTGGAAAATTCTAAAGCAAAACCTTAAATCTCTAAATAATAAACCAGTTAATGTTTCGTTATAATCTATAATTATTTGAATATCATTGAAATATCACTATCCTCCCGAAATCATAGATGATAATGACGTATTTTTCAGTGTACTTTTTTAATAGCCAAGCATTTTGGCCATCTGTATCGATACCAAATATTAAAAACTTCTATCATCACTTTCTTCTTTTCTGGGAGATTCTTTAGGAGTCCGAATTTTGGTCCAAATGGTCGACCCCATCCATAAACTTGGTGATGTTTGGACATTTAGCACTCACTTTGGCTTTCCTTTCACCAACTCTTTCTGTCTAATTTTGAAACTAGTGTTATTCCATGACAATTAGATATTATAATGACGAAATTTCTATCATGCAATTTAGCTATAATGATGTTTTCAGTGTACGAGGTTGCACCACCTTTTTTAGACAAAGCTTTAGATTCTTCTAGTGGGGATTTCAATGTTCTACTAGGTTGTTACAAAAGTCCTTGTGCATTAGTATAGCTTTATTTCTAATTACATATTTTAAACATTATTGAATACTCTTCAAAGTAAAGTCCATTTTTTTCAACTACCTTCACCCATCTTTCTGCCAGTGCCACTCTTTTGGTTTTGAGGCAAAGAACTCTTCACATCCAGTTTTGATGTCCTCGTAATTATCAAAGATCCTACCTTTTAAAAAATGAGCCATTGATCTTAACAAACCATAATCTGATGGTGCAATATCTGGGCTATATGCATGATGAGGGAAAACGTTTACTCCTTGCAGTTCCGATAATTTTTCCTTGGCAAAACAAGAACAATGTGCAGGGACATTGTCATGTCACAAAATAGCTTGGTTCTTGCTGAGCAAAGCAGGATACTTTGCACTCACAATAAAGGTTTGAGTCCACTGTCTGACCATCAGGAACAAACTCAAAATGCTAAACGCCTTCAAGTTCCACCAAACACAAAGCATCACTTTTTTCCCTAACCAATCTTGGCGAACCTCCTCCGGTTGTGCAGCTTCGCCTGGCCATACCTACTACTTATGTTTACTAGGATTTTTTTGAATATCCACTTTTCGTCACTTGTGATAATTTTTTCCAGAACATGCCATCTTTCGGATTTTGAAGCAAAATTTTGTACATATCAACTCACTGCTAGGCTTGGGCCTCTGTCAAGTCATGTGGGTCGGACGTCAACATCAACGACCGATGAGCGACCTGATCTTGGTTCATCTGGGTTCAATACTGGGTGGCCCATACATTCCTTATAACTGGGAAACCCTGTTCTTGTATGTCGAAAAAGAAAAGAATTTTGATAAATATTCGTGAACTGAAAGTAATTAGGCCATCTCATGGTAATACAATTTTATTTGGCAACAAAAATATGTCTCTGAAAGAGCAATAAAGTTACTGCTTGTTAATTGGTACTAATTAGTATTTGCTAACAGAGGATTTAGGGTCAGGTCTCATAGTATACTCGAAAGTGTGTTATCTGAACGATGTCTCGCCATCACCTCCTTTTTGTCTCGCTGCCGCAGTTTAGTGGAATAAATCAGTCGGCCGTCCGTAACGAATGCTGTAGTTTTCGGACTATTACGGAAGCTATATTGTCTGCCGACGTCCGTCTCAGTGCAGCTGTCTAGCTAGTAGGGTTTTCGGACTTTAGCGGAAGCTATGTGATGTCTGGCCCTCACAGTCGATGCCTAGCTAGAGGGGCTGGAGGGGAGTATCTAGTAGATAAGACACTTGGAGTGGGGCTTGATCCAATTAAAGCCACCGGGTGATCTCCCCGAGTGTTTTGGTACTATGTGGCCTGCGTCGTGAGGAGGTTTATAACTATGAGACCCGGGGCCCCTAAAATAAATATATACAAAAAAAGAGCTAAAAATTTGAGTCTGGTATGGAGTAGGAGGATGTGTAAATCTGACAGCTCATATTACCATTGATGAAACGCCTGAACCAAAGTGCGGCAGTATTTCGATGGATAATTGACTCTCCTTCTATGGCACAAATTTCTTTGGTGGCTGCCTTTGCGCTTAAACCCTTTTTCCAGTAATGTCTCAAAAGACCACAAATCATGATTTTTTCTACTGACATTGCACGTACGATTTAAAAATGTAAATGACCCCATAAAGCCAACTCAAGTCACAAGGAATTAAAGGATTAGTCAAAGTAAAAATAGACATAAATAGTAGGAACAAAAACATTCTTATAGGATTAATTATGAGAGTAGGAATTAAGGGCTGTGTTCATGCACAAGGAACTTTGTTACAACCTAGTATAACAACCTGTTCTTCATATATATATATATATATATATATATATATATATGAAGTTGAAAATCTAGAGACAAATCGGAACTACACTAGTGGTATCTTGTAAACTGATATTTAGCTCACCAACGGGTCATCAATTGGGCTAGTGAAACTTCAGGTTAATGCTAATACTACCAATAATGGTTGCTTACATAACTCCCTCCACTATACTCAGGCAAAAGCTAAATTCATCATCATAGGATCAGACCAGACAAAATTCTCTCATCTATGTCTTGGTCTACCCTTCAGACGCTGGAATCTGATATCTACCTTTATGATCAAAATTTTGTCTTACCCGTATTTATTTCAAAATATATTTCCTTACTAATATCTATCAACTAATACTATCACAAAACATAGTTGAAAAGCTAAATATTATAAAAAAGACGTGAACCTACGATGGGTTTTGGTACTTGTATATATTAAAGATTTAGTCGGAAAATGTAAGTATTATAAAGCAGCCATAATCGACAATATTCACAGTGAACTATTCAAGGTGTGCGAGGAAGATGAAATTTCAAAAATAAAACTTTTAGTTAAACAGATGTTCCTGGAAGTTGGAGATATAGAGGCAAATCGATAAAGAGCAAACTACGCTATTGGGATCTCATTAAGTGGAGCTTAGCTCACCAATGGGTCATCAATTGGCAGTCTGACAGGGACAGGTGGAAAAGACTTATTATCCTGGGACGCCAGACACACAACTAGTTGTTTGTGTAAAATTAAAATTTGTATGCCCATGTTATCTCTAATATGATGAACACAACACAAAATTAAAAAAATTGGCTTGTAATAGCAATAAAAAGGGTAAATGCCTTCAGGCAAACACCAATAATCGTTGCTTACAAAACTCCCTCCACTGTACTCATTAAAAATCTAAATCCATCATCATTGGATCAGACCTGACAAAATAATCTCATCTAGGTTTTTGTCTATCCTTCAGAGGTTGAGATTTGATATTTGTCTTTATCACCAAAATCTTACCATAAATTTTGTTAGACTCATATTTATTTCAAAATTTAATTCTTTACTAACATCCATCAAATTTGTTGTATTTAATTTTACAGCTTACATATTTTCACTACACCAATAACATTACCAAATCATCTGCATAGCCAAGCATGGGTATTTTATCGTTAAGTTTTAAAATGGTTTACCATTTTCAGCACAAATTGCCTTTTTAATTTGTTTTAACATATTTTAGTGCTAAATTAAATGAAATCCAGTCTTAGTTACAAATTACTTTTCTATAGCTCATCCACAAGAATATTGCAGATCGAGGGCGAACTCATGTGACACTATGTTGAAACTAATGCCCCCCCCCCCCCTCCTAGTAATGAATGTGTAAAGGGGGAACATGTTCTCATTTCTCTGCTGCTGTATTATTGTGGACAAGCTATAGCTTTAATCAGTCAAACCATATGTAAGGACATGGTATGTACATTTTTTTTAAGGATGGATTTAGTTTGCAGAGCAAGGAGAGAAGAATGGTAAACTTCATAATTTTTTTTATATTTTGTTTATTTGCTCAAAAATAGAATGGAACCTGTCAGCATAGAAACTAAAAAAGCAAAAACCCAGTTTGGGTACAAAAACTTGGGGTTGTGTGATCTTTGGAGTAAGTATGTAACACAAATGAAAGAAGGAATGATGGATGTTTGGAGTAGATTGTATTGAAATTTTAGGAAAACCATTTATAAAAAATATAAGAAAGTAGAATAATGGTCCTAAGAACAATACCAAATGATCCAAGAGTGGATATTGAAAAAGATATTTCGTGCTTTGATAGGCCATCATATTTTCCTACCTAAACTAAATAGTCGGCTTGGTAATAAAAACTCTACATTTTTCATCTTTAGTTTTACATACCTACTCATTCCCATCAGATCCAAAGCAATCATAAAATTCTTGTCTAATATTACAGTTGATATATAAACCAGTATAATTTCTCACAGCCTCTTTCAGGCAAAATTTGAAAGCAGCTTTCTGAACCTACAGAAACCTTACTTTTTTTCTTTTATACCCCGCGAAGATCAACTTCTCGTTTTTCCCTACGAACTATTATAGCTGAAAACCACACCATTATATTGGCAAAGTGTTCGTTAAATCATATTTTCTGCTTCACCTGGCCAGATAGAGCAAATAATTCTTTGACTGATATTAGAAACCTATGGAACATTTCCATGTAAATTTAATTTTGTTATTTCATTACATGATTTTTGATATTTAAGAATGTTCCAATTGAGCATCAATATTTTGTGGCCAACACCCCACCCCTACCATTCCCAAGATGACATGAATTCCAAATTTATGGGTTTCATTCTGTTTTTCATTAGGGAAACAAAAAGGTATAAAAAGAAAAATAATACTGTTCAAATGTAAAAAGTACAAGTACTTGAATTCAAGCAACAAAAATCAAATTATAGTAGGCATCACAAAATTGATCAAGTGATATGCCGATAGTAACAGGTGATACCGAGATACATTACAAACTGGATTTGGTGCGTAAATGGTTTCATTAACTTTCTTTAAAGTTAGGAAATATAATTCTGGAGCCCCGAATGTCTTACATAAATATTATAAGATGCGCAATAATTAAAAAATAAAAGATGCTATGATTTGATTAATTTCGTGTCACTGTAAAATCTGCTTACAGCATAATTAAAGGGATAATAAGGAGAGGAACATTTGATTTTAAGAGAGAATACTGCCTTTATTGTTAAATTATCACATTAAATTTCAAGGCGATAAGCCTCAAATTAATTTTGCTAGTAAGAAAGATATTGTCTTTAATTCAGAATAGGTAGTACAATAATGAATTTTGTGAGGTAGATAGGTAGATAATTACAATTGTATATTATTATTTTTATAGAATAACACATTATACATATATATATAAAACACATCTATATTATCAAGAGAATTTGACCAATATTTTATCAGTTCTTATCAGGTACAGTTTTGTAGCCCAATCCAGCCATTTTCTGAGGATTAGGATAAACAGGATTTTCAATTGCTCCTTCACCAAACTTTAGTTCTAAGAAATCATGAATATTATTTGGAGCAGAAACAGATCTGCCAACGAAATCAATACTTGACAATGGCTTAAGAAAATACTCTGGAAATTCCATATCTTGCCTGTGAGATTTGAACCAGGTGTCTTTTGTCATGGTCCCATTTCTTGAATAAAAAGGAAATATATCAACATGTAGGTGATTTATGTGACTAAAATGAACTCTAAAAAAATCACCTTCTATAGCTTTTTCCCAAATGAAACCTTGCTCATCAGTAGTAGTTTTTGTTTTAGCTCGTAAAAGCCAAGTACATCGATTTATGTCTTCTTTATATATTCCAATATCTACATCATAATCCCATGACAAAATATCTCCACTTCTGATAGCCCCAAGAAGACTGCCACCTTCTAACCAGTATCGCGCCTGACATTGTTCTAATTGTTGAAAAACATGTCTAGCCGTTCTCCTTAAGCCAGCAAGGCAGCATGGAGGAGTCCATTTACCTTCCCAAAGATATTGAGGTGTATCATCAACTACTGTACCAAAGCATCGAGGAGTATCTCTTCGGCAGCCATACCATTCAACAAGTCCATTCTCTCTAATAACTTTCTTCAATCCCAAACTTCGGAACATATGATGTGTCCTATCCTTTTCTAATTGCTGAGCTTTCCATTGATTATGAGGATTTCTATATAGTTCTTTTCCATTTCCAAAAGGAAACTCGTGCATAAGGTAAGTCTGAAATAAAATAATAGTATTAACAATAGTAATTTAATGGTCATTTGATAAACATCAGGACATCAGGGTATGTATCACCAGAAAAATGCCAATTATACCACAGATAACTTTAAAAAAAAAGAAAAGGAAAGTACTTCAGATAATAATTGAGTAAAATAAATGTACAGGTAAGTAATAAATTTCCTAAACAATATGACCAAACATTTTATTACAGCTGAAACTTGATAGGTACAGCAAATAGAGGATATATGAAGATTCAAAAACGTCATTAAACATTCATGGAGAGAGACTTAATTTATTGAGTCATGCTGCCCAAATACAATATCAATCATAGAGATAAATTATCAGAGGAAGAACAATCATAGAGATAAATTATCAGAGGAAGAAAGAAGGAAAAAAAGGATTAGTTGCTACTTGTTTTTACAAGTAGTCATTCATTTAGCCTCATAAGGCTGAGCGGACTCTATTCCAGACTTTTAATACATATGAAAAAAAATGTTTAGGGATTTCAAGAATCGAGCTCATGTCTTCAGGTCCCAAAGCTAGACATACAGACACACAAAGAATAGACATCTTTAAAACCATTAGTAATGAAGATATCTCAATTAACAGTAGGATAGATAATTTATATAAACCACAAGACATAATCATGGGTTATTTGATCAATCAAATGTTATAAACTAAAGATATAATTAAACTTATCAAATAAACACAAACAACTACCCCAAAACAATATTCGAAAAAAGTCATCTAACTACTTTAAAATTTGTAATTTCAGCTATTAACATAATGTTAAGTGGAACATAATAAAACCAAGCATTTTAATGATATAATAAGCATTAACAGTTAAAGTTCTATTATAATCAAACTTCTGTGCTTTTGTTAAAAATTGTTTCCAATCCTAATTATTTATGAAGTTTTAAGGACTGAAGAATAAAGAATACCATCCCAGCCACCATTAAAGAAATAAATATTGGTCAAACCTTCCTAACATACCTTTCAGCAAGAACAGCAGACAAGTGATTAATAGTGATAATGCTATCACCAATGAAAATAGACATCTTAAAATACAGTTCTTTAGACACTTGTCTTCGTAACAAACACTCCTTGATGAAGAAAAATATTGCCAACATTGAAAATGCAAAAAGATACTAATCCTGTGAATCATAACTGACCTAAAAATATAAAACAGAACTATTATTGACTATATGACAAAAATAACAAAATATGTGAAAATAACTAAGCTTAGGAAACTTATAACACATACTTTTAAACCAAAAAAGAATATCAATATACACACGTACATATATACAATCATTTACAAGCACCTTAATAATTAATGTTTCCTAAATTTTAAAAAAATAATCCTAAATTTAAATGATGGATCTTTTTTAACTCAGTTTATTATTTGTTATGCATTATTAGGAAATAGGCAATACTATTTCGGAGGATAGTTAAGGATCGCTTACATTGGAAGGTGAATTATATCTCCATGAATTATAAATGAAAGATACAAGAGAATACATAACAGTATATAAGCAAAAATAAAAATATAGAAGTTATGCATTAAAGTCCCTTCCACTTTGAATATTTTTCAAGTTATTTTAACAATGCAATATCTTTGTTTTTAACAATCACTAAAATTTTGTAATTCACAATCATCCATTAATCTAGAAATTTAGGGACCTCTTCTATCTTTAAATTAATGAAAATAAGAGGGAGGCTTATTAGTATGCTGGTCGAGAATAGCCATCTTAATCGGCCTCATTAAGTAGAAGGAAACTGGCATTATCTTTATAAACCTTCAAAAAACACGACTAAAGATGTTTTAAGGAAAAGTTGGTTGGAGGTGCAGACAAAAAAAACACATTGTTAAGTATAAACTTATTTTTAATGTGTGCTGACGTATCCGTATCATTTACAAAAGAAAATGTAGTAAAATATAAAATAATAAGATGTGATAATCATAAACTAACATCATAAGTATGGAAAAATAAAAAAGGAAAGAGAGGTATGGTGAGAAGGATAAAAAAAAAAATAATAAGATACACTGATAAGTCCAGAGTTCTAGAGCAAGTGCGATGAAACCATAGATAGTAATGCCCTCGTAATGGAAGGGTAAATTAGAACTCAAAATAGCTTAGAACAAATTACAAATGACACATGGAAAGAAATGTGTCGACAAAGTACTGGTTTATAACAAAGTAAAATTTAAGTACTGGTTAAACTTACTAATGTAAGCACTGGTTTAAAATGAACGTATAATTAATTGACTGATAACAGAAATAAATGAAAGGTGACGGGTTATGAATATTACAAATGTCAGTTGACATTCGATGATGGTATAGAAGGATCAATCTAATTATGTTTTGAAACATTATGTTTTGATTCCATATTACGGCCATATATCCACCAAAGTCGGAAATGAATTGGAAAAACTAGGATTAAACCCTGCATTTAAAATAGAAAAAATCCTATCCTCATATTTCTCTTCTCCTAAAGACAAATTAGACCCTTCCAAAAAAGCGGAGTATACGAACTAAATTGTAATGACTGTGCAGCCAAATATATGGGAAAAACTGGAAAATAAGCAATTCAAAATACAGTTTGGTATTATTATACATATTAAATTAAATGCAATATAAATTAGTATTATAAAACATTCATGAATTATGAATTTAAATTAAGACAAGAAATCAAATACATGTTGGTACTCACCAAGGTTTAAATATATTATATCAAACAGAAAAGTTTGTACTGGTTTGTTCTTGAACTGAACTAACATTGAAAGAAAGGTTTATAGGTAAACGGTTTAAGGGTCGGGGTTCGCACGCGTATAATAATAAGACAGAGAATTCCAACTTAGCAATTCATTTAAATGCAAAAACCATAAATTCATCTAAGACTCGGGAGTTAAATTAATACATCACGTTGAAAACAGTCTCAAATTAAATATATATGAAGCACTTGAAATAATAAAATCCTTCAAATCCAATCCAGATTTTTGCTTAAATGACCAAATAAATGTCTCCAATAGTCCAATCTTCAATTTATTCCCATCTATAACAGAAAAACCAATTACTCACCGGCATTACTGGAAAACCCCGATCCTTTAACCATTTACCTATAAACATCCCACCTACCTTTCTTTCATTGTTAGTTCAATGCGAGAAGAAACCAGTACAAACTTTTATGTTTGATATAATCCATTTAAATCTTGGTGAGTACCAACATGTATTTGATTTCTTGTCTTAATTAAATTCATAATTCATAAATGTTTTATAATACTGATTTATATTACATCTAATTTAATATGTTTAAAAATACCAAACTATATTTTGAATTGCTTTTTTATGAATTTTTTGTGTGTTTTTAGAACTGAAGATGAATGTATAACATTTGAAACAAATTTATAGAAGTGGCAAATAATTTATCAATTATTACAAATGTGTGATTCTGGTATAACAAAACTAAAAGAGGCAAAAGATGGAATGATAGATAAAACATTATTATATAAAGAGTTGTCAAAAAAAAAAAAAAAAAAAAAAAAAAACAGAGTTGGGAAATTCATGCACAGAAATGAAAACAATTGAAGATAATTTTCACAAGAAATAGGAAGAATATTAATGGGACCGGTATAAAAATAAAGAAAATTTCATAAAACTATAATACAGGAGTGTTTTTTTTAAACTGAATAAAAGCAAAAAATAGGAACAACGATTAATGAAAAAAAGACAGCAAGGTATTCAGCAAGGGAGCTATCCTAGGAGTATTGGACCCTTTTCTCCTAAAAACGTGAAAAAATGGAAGAATCCATTGGCATTTATGAAGAGAAACTCAAGCAATATCTTGAAATTAGTATCAGCCATCAAGATAATTTATTATTTGCAATTTGAGGGAGTAATATGACTGACAAAATTTTTTTATTGCAAAACATTATAGCACACAGTATTACTATACACTTAACAATAAATAAAGGATTAAAACAAGAGAGAGATTTATGTTATTAGACGAACAGCTAGAACAGTGATTGAGAACAGTAACTTTAAAGGCATAAGTTAAAATGCAAAATTTCGCAGTGTGGCAATGATAGTCAGTATCAAGACCCACAACTTGTCCCAAGCCAGGAACAAGGAGGAAGGATAGAAGAGTAACACCTCTCTAAAAAACCAGGTCCAGCTGGCCCGGTTTGTAGTACCTTTTAAGGGCCTCTCCTAAGAGGACTAGGACAGGTAGAAGCACCCGGAGCTCTAGAGAGGTAAGTCTACAAAAGGATGAGGACCGCAATATTCCAACCTCCTAGTGGTAGGCAGCAGCCCAACTAGCACTGATTTGGGACTGAAGATAGGCGTCATCAGTGAGCTCCACTTGGATGCTATAGGATCCCAGGAGGCCTCATTCACCACCAACTCATGTTGAACAACAACACTCTTCAGGCAGAAGAAATTATATTAGCAACCATCGGACTGATTAAAATCTTGGATTCTGGAATGTCCTAAACCTGCATAGGCCTGGGGAATAGAGACAATTTTAGGCCAACACATTTTAGCTCAGGATAGATATGTTACTGAAATAGGATTCAGCTTAGCAGCAGCCAACAGAGCATATTTTTCCCTGTCCAAAATTATTAGAAGCATACCAGGATTTGAGAATCTCCAACTTCGCCAGATTGCAGAGACTGAAATGGATTGGTCATGTCATCAAGATGGAAGACTGCAGGTTCCCTCTAAAAGCGTACAGAAACACACTAGATGGGTCAAGACCCAGGGGAAGATCCAGATCACGCTGGAAGGATGGTGTCCTCATAGACATGAGACAGGCTGGGATGAGCACAGTACATGCTGCGAATAGGGTCGTATGGGGCAAAATGATTGAGCAGGCCAACCATGCATCTGTCGTGCCACTAAAGAAGAAGAAGAGATTGATACGTGAAGGCACTGGAGAGTCCAAATGACCAAGCGTCGCAAAATGGTCTATATGTATGTGAACAGCCTAGCTCAAAAACGAAAAGTCGTACGATACTCAAATTTCATATTTAAAGTAGATGTATGGCTGTGATGTTACAGCAACTTTTTCATCAAAATCGACTAAATGGAAGTGCCAATTTATGTAATCGATTTTACACTTTTTTACAATTTTCTCGAAAACGGCTCTAACGATTTTGATGAAACTTGCCTAAATTATTCTTCATAAAGGGCTTTAACTTTTCATTTATGTAGTAAATCACCGAGAAATTGCAGGGAAAAAAGTTATGATGAAAAGAATATTTTATTTGCGCATAGCTTAAAAAGTATGCATTCTAATGTAAATTATGTATAGAATTTAATGAAAGGTAATTAAATTATCTAAAAAATAATAAAATAATCATCAAAATCGGACCAGTATTAGCAAAGATACAGCGCATCGGGCTAACCGGAATTAGCTATTATATCATGGATTTTACACTTCTTTACATTTTTCTCGAAAACGGTTCTAACGATTTTGATGAAAATTGGCTAAATTATTCTTCATAAAGGCCTTTAACTTTTCAATTATGCAGTAAATCACCGAGGAATTGCAGGGAAAAAAGTTATGATGAAAAGAATATTTTATTTGCGCATAGCTTATAAAGTATGCATTTTACGGTAAATTATGTGTAGAATTGTATGAAAGGTAATTAAATTATCTAAAAAATAATAAAAGAATCATCAAAATCGGACCAGTATTAGCAAAGATACAATGTATTTTATGAGGAGCACAAGACCCTAGATGGATAACCAAGCGCATCCGAAAGAAGATAGATGCTACTGAACCTCCTCCCACCAATCCGCCAATCCGTTGTAAACAATACGCTCTGTAATAAAGTAATTTAAGAATAAAAAAGCGAAAATTAACTTAATAATTTCTACTTTCACATTATTTAATGGAAAGAAAATGTTTCCATGGAAACTAAACCAGAAATTTTTAAAATATATTTGCAACTTGACAAAGTCAAAATATATAGGTAGTGTACAGGATTGTTGTACTAAAATTGTTAAAATTTTTTTTTATTGTACTTAAGTGGGAGAAGATGTGTATGCTGCTGAGTTTATTAGAAGCAGTGTTTATGTGAACTCTTTGAAATTGTATTAAACAGATAATTATTACAGGACGGTAAGGGAAAGTTGTGTGATGCGTACACCGCACCAGATTTTTGCATGTGATATGATGAGTCATACCGGTGACCTCGATATAATTGGAAGGTCCTGGAGGACAGTAGAGGAATCGTTCCTGGCATTAAAATATGCTGCTAAGAAAATTGGTCTTGTCATACCTGTTTCCAAGACAAAGTAGAGGGTCACAGAAAAGCCCGCTTGACCAAGAGAGCTGGCTGAATTTGGAGCATATACATTTAAAAAAGTGGACCACTCTGAATTCTAATAATGATATTAGTGCCAAAACCAAAATACAGTTAGCGAAGCGTTGCTTCTGTAGGTTGTGGTGTCAACTGAGGAGCAATATCCTGTCCAGAATAACTAAACTCTTGTTCAACAAAACCCTCATTAGACCCTGTCCTCTGCTATGGCTCAGAAATATGGACATTGAGCAAAGTCTATTTATATTTTAAGGAAGGATTTGGTGGTGTATATTTGGAGGAATTTGTGTTGAATGGTACTGGAGACAAAGAACGAACCAACAAACCTGATATTGGAAAATATACAGGTGCAGGTCGGCTCAGATGGTCTGTGATTAATGTTCACAAGTATGTCTGACCTAGAGATGTCGAAGAAAATTTTATCAGGAGGCCTGGAATGCCAAAACTACAATGGGAAGGTGGAGTGGCCCCTGATGCTAGGCCAATGCTGGGTGTGTGGAACTGGAATGCGGCAGCACACAACCAAGATGACTGACAAGGATGATTTTGGAGGCCATGACTCACTAGTAGTAAGTTAAAATAGAAAATCAATAATTTTAGAAGTAGGTCCTCTACTATTGAATCAGAAAAAAATCAAAGGGCTTTATTTTATATAAAAAATTAGAACTTATTCCAAATTTTAGTTAGTGTTTATTTAATTAAAAGCTATGTTCGGAGAGAGTTAGAATGTGGAATGTAATAGAGCAAAGCGGTAAATGGCTTTAATTAATAATGGATATGTAGCTCTCTAAAATATGACAGTTTTATTCCATGTTGAATTGGGATTTGAAAATGAAGTATTAAATCCTATTTAACTAAACTGGTTTTCGATACGAAGGTTTAATGATTATGAGCAACTAATGGTGGACTGTGTATATTGTCAACCCATTGTTAAGGGAACAAACTTTATTTTAAATGAGATATGTTAAATTCATGAAGACCGACCCTGTTGCTATCCCTGGGCAAGCCATGAGAACTAGAAGAAGGCAGGGTACAGGGAGTCAGGGATTATTCCTGTTCACTTCAAGAATATTTTCAAGTCTGAGCTCACCTCTTATGATACCTTTCTTTTATGATACACTTAATTCAAGATGAGTGAGTAAACTCAAGACCCAAGCCAAGCAGAGGGTGCGAAGGGAGAACTGTGAGGACCAATATGAAGAAACCTAAAATAAGATCCATCCTAATTTGAATTAATAGACCAACGACCTCAAGGGAAGACCATCACAGATCTATATCGCCACCATCTATATCTATATTTACCATTGTAATCCAATTTAAAATTGTATTTATTTCATTCTTTTTGCTAAGCAAAATTTTATTAACACACTAATCTACAATTTACCCAGATTTGGCACAGATCTCTCCTTTCCATTTGCAATATGTAATTAATTCATTATAGCTTTTATTCATTTAGTTATGTTTTATTTATATTTACCATTAAGACTTTAGTAATAAACAAAATTATTTTCTTTCCCTTTAAAGGTTGCAATAATAGTAATTATTGGCAACCAGCAATTTCAATCATTAATAGATTCTAAAATATGTTTTGAAGTTAAATGAATGTTTTGACAGTTAACTCATTCATAAAAAAATAAATTACATTATATATAATGTAAGAATTAATTAATGTTTCACCTATTTATTCTACTTTACTTTTAGTAATCAATAAATAAATGATGTGTGAAAAATGCGTGTGAAAAATGATGGAGGTAATGATACTTGAATCATACAATATTACTGAAATATGCTCTTAAAGTCATAACAATAAGTTATTAAAATCTTAACATCATATAACAATGCCAAGTCTTCAAATATTTTAGTGATTACCTTTACTCCTTTTGCAGCGGCTTGAATATAAAATGCATCAGGGAATGGAAGCATGAATGAATCAGTTAACTCTTTGAGAATATCAGTTCTAAACAGCATAGCATGCTTTCCTTTGACAAACTCACATGAATGGTCATTAGAATCTTCAAACTGGACAACCCATTCTCTTAAATTGATGTGTGTATTCAAACAGATTACTGGTTTTGTTGCCTTAAACGTTGCAGCAACTACAGCCCTGTCCTGATAATGAATTATTTTAAACATTTTTTCAATAGTCTTCTTAGTATGAATTCGGGCAGAATCAGGCATGAATAAAACATAGCTAGTATTAATTTGATAAAGTGGAGTCCGGGCTTTGAATGAATTATTTAAACTTAATTGCAGGTATACTTGCTTTACATTATGGAACAAGTGATTAGAAGAATTGAAAAAAAGAGGAGGATAAGGAGGGCCATTAGAAACTACTAAAATATTTATATTTGGATATGTTGATGTTATGGATCTTATCGTATTGGGAACATCATTTTCAAAGTGTTCAAATTCTCTGAAAATAATTGTAACTGAATGTTGAATTATATCATCAATGCTTTTTATATTGTGTTCACTGATTGGTTCTTCTGCCACATAATTATTTTGGGTTTCTAAATTAAGACCTTTATGATGTCCTAATAAATCGCATAAAAAATAAAATGCCACTATATTTAATATAATTATAACAAATGTTACAGTTTTGGTGAATCTGATCCTCATATTAACGTTAAATCAAAAGTTATCCAATAGGGAATATTTAAACGAAATTGTCTCATAGTACTTATGAGGTTTGCTAAATAGACGGAAATAGCTAGTAAAATTCATATTATCTAGTTGAAAAACCCAAACATTAAAAAGCAACCTTACTGACATCCCAACCATAAACAAACCAATGAGATCGAATTTTATATATTTGCCTTGCTACAAAAATTAATCAAATTATGCTCAGGTTATCTTTAAAAAATTTCCTAGCTTACTTTTAATAAACAAAATTTGTAGTAGCGGTGTAATTAATGTTAATACAAATCTGAACCACTTAAAAATTACTTTTTAGGGGATATTCAATGGCTAAATACGTAAATATATAATCGTTTTATGTTATGTTGGAAGATACTTCATCGTTGTTAATAAATGCTTAATAATTCTTTATCTGGTGTCCGAACAGAGAACCTCAGGTCAGTAACGGTGACGAAATTTTCCTGAAGATTACGAGTAATCGAAGAAATATCCCAACAGATTTTGGATCAGTTTAGCGACGGCAGCCTTGAAGTCAGGAAGGGCCGAAGAAATAGTATTTTGATAACAGGTTGTCGAGGTAGTGTGATAGGATATATAAGAGAGCCTCAAACTATACCTGTTCAGATAAGGGTGTGCAAAGGACTGTGCAGGTTTTGAGGAGAGATTGATATAGGAAGATCTATAATATCGAAGGGATGAACCTCCGAAGCACTAGAGATCTATAGCGGGCTAAAGGTACAAAGCCTTAAGACACCGCAGTAAAAGATGTTAGTAACAGAGGATATGGGTCTCCTGACTGAGTGGGAAGTTGACAATACCAACGAGGGGATGAGCCCACTGACTTGGTACGTGGAAGTACTAGCTGGCGGATGAGCGCCCAGACCTAGTATGGAATGTCTAGTAAGGAAACAAGATTAGGGATAAGCCTGAATACATCGTTATTAGGTAATGGTGGTAGTAAATAGAAAAATTAGTCCCAGTTATATCAAAAGTTGACGAAATGTTCAGATCAAATATTAGAACTATTAGAATATAACTTTTCTATATCAACACTATCTCAGCGCTGGGCATGTCATTCCTTAATGAGCTAGTTCATCGCCGACGGGTGTTTTATTAATAACAACAAAATATATTTTGTTAGGATCTGAACATCTCAGCGTACATGTTTATTAAAGATATCCGTAATATACGTCATTTGCAAGGTAAAATCAGCATCATCCGATGGCGCTATGGTCCTTGAAGGACCTTGGCCTCCTCCACAATCCTCCTCCATTCAGATCTGTCCTCGGCTGTCATTCTTCATCCTCCAACATCCATAATCCGAAGATCGTCCTCCGCATCCTGCAGCCAACGAAGTCTAGGCCTACCTCTCCGTCTTCTTCCACCTAGGTTTCCCTCCATCATCATTTTAGGGAATCTACTATTTCCCATTCTTTGTACATGTCCCAGTCATCTTATTCTCTCCCTCTTTATGGTGGATACAATATCTGGAGCTTCATATAAGCTCCTCAGCTCTTCGTTCGTCTTCATCCGCCAAAGGTTCCCTTCTTTAGTTGGGCCATAAATTTTGCGAAG